>JAVJIF010031192.1:0-402126 GCA_038442645.1 Agave tequilana | reverse complement strand
GTCCCTACGCCTCAAGGGGAATTATGTGGGTCCACCCCGACCTAGTGGACAACCGCAGTGGACTACTGTAACCACAGGAAATCCAAAGGCAAGGCAAAAGCTTCGTCCTGCCATGTGGTATGTGCCTCCTCCCGAGAAGCAGAGGATGATGTTCCCTCACTGACTGATTCAGAAGAGGAGACAATAGTCTTGGCCGCAGAACCCAATCAACCGAGGACGGGACTCGTTCAGGACAGCCCTACTTGAAGCAATACGGCGAAGTGGCGACAAACCCTCCGCAACCAGCTGCAGAGCCAACTAGGCCTCTCCACGAGCCACCTTTGAGAAGCAGAAGGAGACTCGATTCTCTCGCGCCCTTCAAAGAGGCATCGCGGAAGGGTTTTCGGCACCTTACCGCTTTGATGTCCTGGCTCAGCTGGCCAATATACCGGCACGCATTACCTTGTATGAACTTCTTAGACTATCAAGTCGACCAGGGAAGCTCTGCAAGAAGCTCTGGCAAATGCTGAGGTCTTCATGACCCAGGTACCGAAGGAGGAAGATGTAGAGGATTGCCTCCACACTTCCCAGAATGCCCCCTGCATCACCTTCACGGCAGATGATATGCAGGTGAGGGGAAGCATGATCGACCCCTGTACTTCACAGGTTACATCGGATCATCTGAGGTGAACCGCATTCAGGTAGATCCAGGGTCCGCACTGAGCATTATGCCCCGCCGAGTCATGCAACACCTCGGCATCCCTACCCACCGTCTGAGCCCTACACAGACGACCATTTACGGGTTCAATGCCAACGGTACCCGTCTGATGGGGAAGATCAAGCTCAAGTGCCAGATTGGGAGCCTCAAGTCGGAGGTGACGTGCTACGTCATCGATGCCGACACTTCCTACAATCTGCTGCTGGGACGACCATGGATCCACCGCAACTCCATCGTTCCCTCCACTCTTCACCAAGTCATGAAATACATTGACGCGAGTGGGAAGGTGCAAACGTTGGTTGCCGAAAGGTATCTGTTTAAGGGGGTCGAAAATTATTTCACGGACTCCCTCCTATATCAGGATCCGGTGGATGAAACCCCGCAACTGGAGGTGCCAGACTCTGGTAATGAGGCTGACACTGAGACCGAGCAAGAAAGTGCCTATGGGAGTTAAAACCACTTGTAAAGAGCACTAATAAGCTCGAGGTTGATAATACCACCGACGATGCAGGCGGCTGGTATATTAATGAGAATTTAGACTTTGAGTACTTCTCTGCGTGTGCATCCGATTCAATACCGTCGGATACTACTACCGACGTAGACGATGACATCGGTCGGCAATGGATGCTTTAACATCATTGCATGTACCAGTAAAAATCATCTTTCGGGACATACCAGGATAATGGTGATGCGCAGGAATCTATATTCATGGTTCCGACAAGACGAAAAGGCCAAAAACCAATCCTGTTTGGGAGAATGACGACTGAACCAACTCCCCGCGAAGAATCGGAAAGCGAGGAGGATCCCCTCAGCTCGACCATTATGAACAAAAACACTCAAAATGATGAAGTGCATGGGGTATGCCTAACCAACAGACCCGGGTTGAACTTCGGCAAAGGGAGAAGAACGCTACTTCGATCTTTTGTGCCAAAAGGGAAGGCCCCCGATTATTATCATCGGACGCGCAGGGGGTTGGGCTATGTATCAACTCCGTCCCATCAGCCTCCGATTCTCAAGAATCGTCGAGCAACGATTACTCTTCAGACACATCATCTTGGGAGTCAGATGTCAGTGTCGGCAACATCTTCAAGGAACTTTCAGTGACATGGTTTCGACAAGCCACCTGGAAGATGAAAATGAAGAAATGATCCAAGCTGATACAGATCCTTGGATCAAACATTTAAACGCTCTTTGGGACATCCGCTTCGAACAGCGCGAGCCACCCACAGAAGACAAGGTTGTTCAGATCAACCTAGGAGATGAGGCTAACCCTAAGCCCATCTTCATAAGTGACGGCCTGTCGCCTTCAGAGAAGAAGGATCTAATATCTCTTATACAAGAGAATATAGATGTCTTCGCCTGGAACTATGAGGACATGCCAGGCTTGATCCACAAGTGGCCATGCACCGCCTCAACATCATTCGGACGTAAAACCTGTCAACAACAGCAGCGACGGTTCCGTCCCGAAATAATGGAAGCAATTCAATCAGAAGTCAGAAAGCTCATTGATTCTGGCTTCATCAGAGAAGAACAGCATCCCGACTGGGTAGCCAACATCGTCCCCGTCGCCAAGAAGAACGGGAAGATCCGGATCTGCTGCATCGACTTCCGCGATCTGAACGAGGCCTGCCCCAAAGACGAATTCCCATTGCCAATCACAGATGTCATGATTGACAATACTTGTGGATTCGAACGAATGTCCTTCATGGACGGATTCTCAGGATACAATCAAATCAAAATGTATCCTGATGACGAAAAGCACACCTCCTTCAGGACACCCCTAGGAGTGTATTGCTACACCGTCATGCCCTTCAGACTGAAGAATGCAGGGGCAAATATCAAAGGGCCATGAATGCCATTTTCCATCAGCAAATACGCAAAACGGTGGAATGTTATGTTGATGACATCGCGGTAAAAAGCCGCACTAAAGGTGATCACATAGCGGACCTGAAGGTGGTCTTCGACATCATGCGGGCTCATCAGTTGAAGATGAATCCCACAAAGTCTTTCCTGGGGGTGGCTAGTGGCAAGTTTTAGGATTTGTTGTAACGTCCCCGGAATTCATTGGACCCAGAAAAGGTTCGCGCTATCCAAGAGATGCAACCCCCTAGAATCTCAGAGAACTCAGAGGATTGCAGCAGGACGATTGGCGTACATCCGCCGGTTTATCTCGAACCTCTCCGGAAGATGCCAGCCCTTCGCTAAGTTGATGAAGAAGGGTGTCTCATTCATTTGGGATGACGCTTGCCAACAAGCGTTCGAGGAAATCAAGCAATACCTCACCCAACCACCAGTCCTTGCAGCTCCAGTATCCGGAAAGCCGTTTCTGGTGTATGTCCGAGCGATGGATCATTCTTTGGGAGCTCTACTAGCTCAGAATGACGATCAGGGACGAGAACAGCAATCTACTATCTGAGTAGAACAATGATCGGCCGAACATCGGTACAAACCCGATCGAGAAGGAATGTTTGGCACTAGTGTTCGCCATTCAGAAAATGCGACACTATCTGGTAGGCCAGACTATAAATGTCATATCAAAAGTCAATCCTTTGAGGTTACTTATGACAAAGCCTTCTTCACTAAATGGCCGGCTGGCAAAATGGGCCATGTTGCTATCCCAGTATGATATGCACTTTCTGCCGCAGAAAGTCATTAAGGGACAAGCGGTGGCAGACTTCCTAGCTGAACACCCAGATCCGAGGGCAGCCAAAGTCTACGAGGATCTCCCAGAAAGTGGCCGAAGCCTACCTGACTCAGACATCGATCGAAAGTCAAGTGTGGCAACTTTTCTTCGACGGTGCATAAGACAAGCCCCAAGGGACACGTAGTGGCGGGGGTAGGAGTAGTACTTGTCTCCCCACAAAATTATGTGATACCCCGAGCTGTCTCACTAACGGAGCCTTGTTCCAACAATGTGGCGGAATACAATGCTCTATTGATTGGGATGCAGCTCGCCGATGAGATTGACGTTAAAAATCTCGGGCATACGGTGATTCTAAACTCATCGTCAGTCAAATTCGCGGGGAGTACGAAGTCAGACATGAGGACTTAGTACCCTATTACAACGCAACTATCCGCATGGCCGAGGGGTTTGCTAACTTCTACATCGACCATGTACTACCGCGCAGGCAAATGCGCACGCCGATGCACTCGCATCCCTGGCAGCATCCTTAGCTCTTCCAACTGGAGCAATGGAGAAGATATTCGTCTACAGCCACGACCTGTATTGCCCGAAAAATACTTTCAAGGACTACCATGAGTCAAGGGAGATTGTCGAGGCAAAGAAGTGCTAGAATTGTCGGCCGGTCCAGAGCCTAAAGACTGGCGATTCCCCTACATCGACTATTCTTGTACGGCATCCTGCCTGAGGACACCAGGAAGCGGCTGCCATTCGAAGGAAAGCCCCTAAATTCTACTATAATGCGATCACGCGAACATTGTATCGTCGATCGTATGACGGAATCTTACTTTGATGTCTCTCACCAAAGAGGCCCAGGAGTATTGAAAGAGGCTCACGACGGTACGTGCGGAGCCCATCAACCTGGCCCAAATGGCACATCGACTCCAAAGGTTGGGTTACTATTGGCCCAAGATGGTTGCCGACGCCATCACCTATGCCAAAAGATGTCATGCTTGCCAAATACATGGAGATTTTATCCATCAAGCCCAGGGTACCTCCACTCTACTACACTCTACATGGCCATTTGAAATGTGGGGGATGATGTGGTTGGTCCTATCAGCCCTCCATCATCAAAAGGACATCGGTTCATTCTAGCAATACCCGATTACTTCTCCAAATGGGCCGAAGCCATTCCTTTGAAGGAGGTGAAGTCGTCCAACGTGATCAAGTTCGTAAAACATCACGTTATTTACTGTTTCGGTGTACCTCGGCGGATTGTCCATGACAATGGACCCCAGTTCATCAGCCAGGCGTTCCAGAGATTCTGCGCTAAGTTCAGAGTCCAGAGTGTGTCTTCAACGGCATACTACCCTGCCGCCAATGGCCTCGCAGAAGCTTTCAACAAGACCATTGGCAAGCTTCTCAAAAAATTCGTCTCGAAGAGTCAACGCGATTGGGACGACAAGCTAGGCGAATGCTTATGGGCCTATCGCACAACAGTGCGAACCCCGACTAAAGCCACGCCGTTTTCCTTGGTATACGGATGTGAGGCCGTGCTTCCCCTGGAAATCCAAATTCCATCTCTACGCGTCGCCTTGACAGCGGAGATGACGACAGAGGAGAAGCATCGACAGCGACTCCAGAACTGGAGGCCTTAGACGACAAGCGTCTGCAAGCCCAACAGCAATTCGAGCTCTACCAAGCTCGAATCACCAGAGCCTTCAATAAGAATTAAAGTACGAACCTTCAAGAAAGGCGATCTTGTCTTAGCCGTCAGAAGACCCATGGTGATGACGCACAAGACAAAAGGAAAATTCCAACCCAAATGGGAAGGACCGTTTGTGGTAGAGTCAGTCTACTCAAATGGATCATATCGCCTCATAACTTCGAATGGAGATACACTCATGATGCCAATCAATGGAAAATTCTTGAAGAAATACTATCCCTAGACAGTATTCTTCCACTGATCAAGTTAAAATACACCTCTGATCAGAAACATCCGACGCCTCCGACGGCTAAGGATAGGGGAAAATGTTGGCTTCTAAGCCCAACATAAGTCTTCGACAACTCATCATGCTGAGGGGAATAGCATGGCTAGCCCAACTCAAACGGTAGTTGGTAAAGGCACCTCAAACCCGTTGACAGCTGAGGATTGCTAAAATCCTAAAGGACACGTTCCCATTTGATCCGACGCCTCCGACGGCTAAGGATAGAGGAAAATGTTGGCTTTTAAGTCCAACATAAGTCTTCGACAACTCATCATGCTGAGGGGAATAGCATGGCTAGCCCAACTCAAATGTAGTTGGTAAGGCATCTCAAATCCGTTGATAGCTGAGGGTTTGCTAAAAATCCTAAGTGGACTTGAGTCCACTCTTTCCTCCAAAATCCCTTACCAATTCTCATCCATAGAATGGTAGGGCCACAAAATGCAATCATTACTACGTTAACACTATACCTCTGGTAATGAATACTCTTTGTCGAGTATAAACTTTGCTTGTTAACTCTGCATAGAGTAACAAACTCTCAAATTTGCCAAGTTAACACTATACCTCTGGCATTTCAAATTTCACTTGTCAATTCTCATCAATAGAATGACAGGTCCTCAATTGCTTTATCTTATCACGAGCCAATTCTTGTCAAGTTAACATTACACCTCTGACAAACTACTGTTTAAGTTAACATTACACCTCTAAGCAGTACATCAAGTGCCTGTCAAGTTAATATCACACCTCTGATAGTCACCTTTCTTCAGACTTCCGTATCGAAGCTGAAATGGACGATGCCAAGTTAACACTACACTTCTAGCATCCGAGTCATCGCTAAGTTCAACAATACACCTATGGCCATGACCTTTCCTCGACTTCTTTGTCAAAGTCGAGACGACTAATGCCAAGTTCAACATTACACCTCTAGCATTATCCTCACTGTTAAGTTAAACATCACACCTATGACAGTGACTTCCTCAGTTTTCCCAAATAAAACTGAGATGCTGATGAGTTAAGTTAATATCACACCTCTAACTCATGTCCTTGTCAAGTTAACATTACACTTCTGACAAGACTACTTCTAAACCGTTAAGTTAATATCACACCTCTAACGGTAAAGACCTTCCTAGATTCCCCGCGAGTCTAGTCTCATTTGATACTCTCCCCGACAGAGTATCAAGTTCATTTAGAAACATTGTTGGTTAACATTACACCGTTAACATGTTTCCGTCAAACTCCCCAGCTGATCTTAAATCAAGTTAATCCCAAATCCTTGATAAAAGTTCATCTTCCCTGGGGGTACGAACTCCACTTGTCACTTTCTTTTACAAAGTGGCAGGTCCACCAAAAAATCATCCCATCCCTGTCAAGTTAATATCACACCTCTGACAGTATCGTGAAAACTCCTGAAATAGGATCTTTCCTTACAAATCTTGACTTATTAAGATTACCACTATAATTTTGATAAGGTCAAAAGATTCCTTGCTTCTACGTGTCTAACTGAAGACAAAGTTAAGACAATGAAAGAGGCAAAAAGAAAAGTGTCACTTTTATTTATATATCCAAGCATATGAAAGTGATACAAAACGCTCTCTTATACAATAAGTGAGTGCTCTCTTATACAATAAGATGAGTGTTACAATTAAGGAGTACAAAGAGTCCCTCTCTCTCTCAGAGGCCGTACTCACTCCTTGAAACCGCATCTGATCCCAGGTGCACAATTGGAGCCGATTGCGCCATGGCAATGACGCAAAAGTCGAAAGCGCCCTAGCTGACTAAGCCAAGAGCAATGGTGTTCTTGAGGTTCAGCGGCAGCAGAAAGTCCTGCAACCCTTCATTCATCACCATCCCTTTCCCCAGCAGGCCATCCACGGAGTGTCCTTGATGTCACTTCTGGAGTAGGGAGAGGAAGAGGATCTTTCCGCCACCGCAACCGCCGGAACCTCCTCGCCGTCATACCTGACCTGACCATCTCTTGCCATCAGACATGGTTGGTGCAGAAGATCTGAAGAGACCTTGGCGAGATTTGGGTCCTCGTCGGAGATATAATTTACTCTCTCACAAACGACGAGGACCATAATTTACTCTCTTACAAACGAACATTGAGCAAGTTCGCCCGCCGATATATTCTTTCCGGGGCCCAGCGAACCTGAAAAAGGACGAGCAAGCCTACCTGCAAAGAATAAACAAGAGAGTTAGAAATCTGAAACTTAGTACACTTCGACAAAGAAAACTAAGTGACAGACGCGGCAGTCATTGAAGACTTCAGACGCGGAACAACCCGCACGGTCAAACCACCGCGTCGGCAGAAACAGACGCGAGTCAAAACTGTGCCACGCACAGGATTCAAACGCGGCCTCAGTTTGCACCCGCGCTTAATGCACAAGACGCGAAAAACTTCAGAACGCCGAAAATTGCCATCTCTCTGTTGGGTAAACAGGAGTTGCAAGATTCAGGTCTGAAACGCGCCATGGCAAAGCCAGCGTCAAGAGCCCGCGTTCAGAGAAGTTCAAGTCACCGGCACAAATTCCAGAATAGGAATGCACCAGGATTTCATTCAGATGGCTATGCCAAAGTACAGGCTATGGACATCATCGGGTGACATACCAGCAGAGGCCCCTGTCCAGAGTTGGCCACTCTGCATCCAAACGCGGTCGCGCAAGATGATCCGAGAGAGGATTCCTTCTGAAGAGACCAAACAGAAGCATGAGAGCTCTGGGTCATCTTCATCCACGGGGTCACCTTCACCCATGAAGACGGTTCTCTGAAAGATAACTCAAGGCGTGGTCTCTCAGAGCAAACAAAAGAAACAATCCAAGTTTGGATTATTGAGAAGGGGGCACACCCTATTTATAGGCAATTCTCAACACTGCCATTAATGGTGCGTTAATCGGAACCGTCGCGCACGACTGTCAAAGCCCAATCAAAACGGACGCGTGGAACGCTGCTTTGGAAACCGTCGAAGTGCGCCGGTTTTTCAACCGCCAGCGTCGGTTCTGCATGCAAGAGCATTAACGCCTAAATCCATTGAGAGGCCGACGCGTGGATAACTGCCTTGGGAAGCAACGAACGACCCAGAATCCCAATCGACAGCGAAGACTTGACGTTCAAAAGATCTCCTAAAATCTTTTAAGTCAGGTTGCATTAAACGCAGATGGGAAAGCCGCGTCCCTTCAGCAGACAAGGCTGCGTCTCTTGCGCCTGCCCGATCTGCGCAAAACATATTTGCGTTATTCAGAGCCGCGTCCCACCTTGAGATTGACGCTGCGTCTCACTCCATGGACTGACGGCCGCGTCTCACTTCATGGATCAATACCGCGTCTCATCTTTTGATTGACGCTGCGTCTCATCAAGAAGACCGCGTATCAATCTGTGATTGACGCCGCGTCTCATCAAAAGGACTTAGTGAAATCTGAGTTCCTAGTGAATGATAACCGCGTCTCACTCTGTGATTGACGCTGCGTCTCATCAAAAGGACTTAGTGAAATCTAAGTTCAGGTGGACTGACGCCGCGTCTCATTAAAAGAACTTAGTCCTATCTAAGTTTAGTATTCATAGCCAGTGATCAAGAAGTTGGGTTCATCCGCAGCAAAGCAAAGAAGGTGGAGCCAAAACTTCGAAACTTTTATATCAAAGAATGATAAAAGTGGATACAAAACACTCTTGATAAATTGAGTGTCCTTTTCTTTACAAAAAGAAAAAGAAAAGAAGGCTAAATGTCCTGGTTCGCCAAGGAACGGATTTGTTCCCTAAGGCGGTGAATCTCGTGTTGGCGTGCCCTTTCAGCTTCCATAATGGCCTGGTTCCGCAGCTCCGCTTCGGATAAGAAATTTCTTGCGGCCAGCTGCATTCGCAGAGACTCCACCCTGGAAGAATGTAGAGACAGACTCTCTTCAGCTCGCGCCTTAGCAGCCCGTTGCTCCTCTAGCTCCTTCTTGAGGGTAACAAGCTTCTCCTCATTAAGCGCAGCACAGCTTCTGCCCTGGCAATGGTGTCCCGAGCCCTGATGATGACTTGCTCTGTTCTCTGCACGGTAAGCTCGGATTCCCTTGAATCGTCAGCTAGTTTCTGACATTCAGCCTGGGAATATTCGAGGCTGCGAACCTCTGCAGCGATTTGTGCCTCCGCCTCCTGTCGCTCTCGCTCTTGAGCAGCTAGGAGCCTGGTCAAGGTGGCCTGGGCCTCACCAAAAGAGCCGGCATCTTCCAAAGACTCCAGCTCCTGCAGGCCGTCTCCCAGTTGCTCCACCACCCCGCAGACACGCCTTGGCAAGTGAGGGGCCTCCGGTTAATTCGACATTCACAGCCAGATTTTTAAGAAGCGTCTGGGCAAACTGAAAGGTGCTGTTTCCACGTAAGATGAGATCAATACATGATCCCAT
Organism: Agave tequilana; assembly: GCA_038442645.1. Lineage (NCBI taxonomy): Eukaryota > Viridiplantae > Streptophyta > Magnoliopsida > Asparagales > Asparagaceae > Agave > Agave tequilana. Next base: position 392,443 of record JAVJIF010031192.1, on the reverse strand, counting down.
CGAAGCGAAGAATTGTTGCACCATCTGACGTGCCAGTTCCCCCATGTCTTCACCACCTAGGAAGCTTCCCGACCCCTTTTCTGTCACGGGATGAGGGATATGGAGTGGATCCTCTTGCACCAGAGCCGTGCTGGCCATCGATACGTTAAGAGCTAGACTGGCCGCTGACGCTTCCGGAGGTACTACCTCTGCAGGAGCCTCCACGACCAATGAGGGAGTAGTAAGCACAACCTCCTCAGAAACCTCCACCGAGACTTGAGCTGTATGGCCTTCTGGAAGGGTACCACCCATCGGACTCTCCACCTGAGCCCCCTCAGTCCTCTCTGCAAGGTATCGCAGCGTCAGCCACAATGATGGAAAAGCGAAACATTTAAAACGTCAGAGCTGCCTTACCAAGTTAGAGGTCCAGAGGTGTCGAATCCTGCGGGGTAGAATTCTCCCCGGCTTCAGCAGTAACCTCCTCGCCCGGCAGAGTGAGAGCCTCCTCAGCCTCAGTGGTTGCTTCCTCTTCTGGTAGAGTGGAAGGCTCCCCAGTTTCAACAGCTGCCCCCTTTGAGGGTATCTCAGCAGCCGAGACCCCAATCCCCTTGGGCCGGGTCAACTCTATCACCATCTCCTCAATATGCGAGGAGGTTGTAGCCTCAGCATCTTCGTCGGCCGACCCTGCAACATAGAGAAGAATGTTAGAACATCCTCTTCAAATATGTAAAGAGAAATTAGGACAGAAGATGGAAAGAGTACCTTCAGCAGGGATAATCGCTAGCGGTGATACAGTCATGGCTCACCCTCATATTGTTCCTCCTCCGAGATGTGGAAGAATTTGCTCTGATCAGAAAGAGCGGGTTCATCGCCATAGTCGACCTCGTCTTCAAAGGCGCTTTCCCCCGATAACGAAGAAGACGACAGCGCAATGCGAGGAAGCTCCGCAACAGGAGCCTTACCTCCAATTACCCCAGTGGTAGGACTAGGGTCGACTGCCCTAGGACTGGAAATGAAGACACTAGGAGACCCCGGCTGCTGTGCCTCGTCTCTCCCTTCATGAGCAGAAGAAGGCTCGGGTTGAGCTGAGATGCCTGCAATCTCAACATCCCCTCCAGTCATTATGTCGACCTCTAGTGACTCGTCCTCTTCGGCGGCGGTGGACTCGTCAACAAGCTCCCCTTCCTCCACGGTCTTGCTGTGCGACCTAGAAGCACGGACCAAGCTTGGGAAATCTTCATCTTCTGGCGGTTCCTCAACTCTAACAGGGACGTCTTCAGGAGGAGCCTCAACTCCACAGAGATGTCTCCGGATTGAGAGACTTCAGCCGTTAAGTCCCTCCGAGCCTTCTTTGGGGCAGGCTCAGCAATAGAAGCAGAGCGTCGACGACGCTTGCTCGCCACCTGCTTAGACCTCCTTGCCCGCGGCTCTTTCCTCGTGGCTGGTGGCTCCGCCCTTGTCGCTCGTGGCTCTGCCCTTGCCGGTCGCGGCTCCGCCCTCACTGCTGGGGGCTCCCTCCTCGATCGTCTCCCGACCTCCTTCTGAGCCTTCAGGTACTGGTTGATGAGTTTCGTCTGTTTACCAGACTCCGACCTCGCCTCGAGATCTGCATTGATGCTCTCAATGCATGAGAACTCCGGAACCAAAATCTGGTGTCTGGATGGCTTGGGAGTACCAAGTGCAGAAACTGAAGCTCGTACGGCACTTGGGCCCCTCGATAGGTAGACGGAATGTTGCTCCCGTCCCTCCGGCCACACTGTAGTACCAGGCCTGAGCACCTTCAAACAGATTGCCTTCGAAGGCAAGTTGAGTATTGGGATTGCCGACGTAGAGTTGATCGTAGCCGAACTGTCGGGAAGCGACTCGGCATATACGGCTCAATAGTGCATGAATTCCCTTGCCGGAACAGCACATATCCTGGCCGGATGTTGATCAACCACCAGAAGAGTCCCGCAGACAGTTGCGAGAAGCCATCCCGGCCAGCGATATCAGCGAACAGCTCCCCGAAAGCTACACCAGGAATCTCTGGAGAGCAGCGATTGAGCTGGTAATTCGTGGCGATTGATAGACACTTCCGAACATAATAGATGTAGGCGTCACACCATTCCGAACGTTCCAGCCGCTGCACAAATGGGACATGACCCACACCCCCACGCGCCGCCGTCATCAAGGAAGGGCAGTGCATTACATACCAAGCCATGAGGTACGTGTAAGGCAGCTCGATCCGAGGGTTGGGACGCTTCACCATTGGATTCCCCTCTGAGTCAACATATGGCTTTCCATGGGAATCAACAGTCTTCGGGGGTTCGCAGAAACTTTTGGTTAACGCCCTCAGCCCGCTCTGAATGCCAGCCGCTACGGCCGGAAGAAGGGATATGGGGCTGCCATGAGCCAGGAGCACCGCCGGGTATACCACATCTGCAACAATAACTTCATGTGGCAGCGTGGGTACCACACATCTCTTCAGCCACAACATCAGGAAGCCCGCCAACAGTGCTCGATCAGAGATTGGGGTCCGGGCTTGATGGTGGAAGCTTTCAAAAATCAGGTCGGGGTCGAAACCGTCCTCATTCGACTCCGTGGTGTAAAAGCTGTCCGGAGCCGCGTCGATCCTATCTTCGATCTCCCTGTCGGAACTGGAGCCAGTCGGATTATCGGGAGGTCTTTCTTGTGGACATTGTTGAACAGATAACAAGCCCAGGACAACTGCTTGACCCCTGCTGACCTCCAGGCAGTTGTTTGACCGCAGATGTGGAAGTAGCACATCACCTCCCAGTAGGTCTCGTACACCAGAGGAAATTCTTCTTTCAAGAAGTGGAGTTCCTTAGTGGTAGGGACATATTCCTCGTAAGGAATGTCCCCTGACGCTAGTCCCGAGACCTCATGCAACTCGTGCAGTGCAAGGCCCATCTCTCCAACCGGGGTGAAGAATGTCCCCGCCAGTGAGTTATAGCGCTCCAGGATCCCAAAGAAGTTATGAGAGCTCATTGGGATACCCCACTTGACGGCCCTGATTGCTGGGTACAATCCCACACGCTCTAGCAGCTCCTTAAGTTCGATAAGGACGAAACCCACCATCCTGCCCCACCAAGAATCCCTGAAGGATGGACCCACCCATACACACGGAACTCGACAGGATAGTCACCTTCCGCCTCTATGAACGCATTAAGGAAGGTAGCGCCAAGCTGAGGTATCTCCCCAACTGGAACCTCAGACTTACGCGACGCGGGGAACAGGCCGAGAACCGACCTGTCATGACTATCATAGCAGTATACCTTCTGGAAGCTCAAGGCACCGAGCGTGATCTCAGGGACATATTGGGAAACATCCCATTCCATCTTCCGAGGGACGGACATGTGCTGGAAGTAGGACATCGGGAACATCCTCTCCATATCCGGAAGAAAGAATCTTCCGCCCTTTATCTGACGGAGCCATTTGTAAATTCCTTCAGACACGCGACGGCCGTCGTCATGGACGTGATCCCCGAAGAAGAAGGCAGGCTTCTCCAGCCCGACGCCATCATCCGTTTGAATGCGGCATCGGTCATAAGCGCCCGGAAGGTTCTCCTGTCAACATTGGAGAGCCTCTCCCTGCGATCTGGCGACTGGTCAGCAGTCACTGGGATACTCATTCTTTGCACGAAGGTCAAGCCCCGGTCGGCGCCTCCTACATGACCAAAGTGGCGTATCTTGGCGAGCGAGCCAGGAATATGTCGCACTACAAAAGAAAAGGACACTTAGTCAGATACTTTACCAAAAGCAAGGAAAAATGCTAAGTGTTCAAAACCTAGACGCAGAAGAGATACTGGACGCAGGAATTGTCTAAATCCACGTCCAGACCTACGAATCTGCGCAGAAGAGATCCTAGACACAGGAATTGTCTAAATCCGCGTCCAGACCTACAAATCCGCGTTCTGTAAACTAAGACTTTTCATAAGTACTTGGACTCAGACGCCAAATTCATCAAAATCGGCGTCTGATGGCACCAAAACGCGGCACAGAACGCAAGAATCAAATCCGCGTTCTGCAAACCGCGTCCAGAGACCTTCACAATTAGAAATACTCTAAGTGAAGGATCCGAAGTGCAGAGCTCACTGGCGTCGGATCATCAAACCCGCGCCCCGGTTATCATCTCAAGGACTGCGTCCGAGAATCAAACACGACTTTGTGTTAATGGTTCTTAGGGTTCTATGAACTTGTGTTAATGGCGAAACTCACGCCGAAGAGGCATTTTACCTCGGAAAACAGCCTCTTGCGCGGAGGAAGCGCCCCTCTCGGCCTCGGCGACGGTCGCCTTTGAGGACGATGCAGTTGGCTTAGTCTTGGGTGCCATTGATGTTCAGAAATCCGAGCAAGTTCGAAGATGAACAGAGAAGGAAATTCTTTTTCTCAGCGAGTGCGTTCGGAGAAGAAGATGCATCTCTCCAACTGTTGCCTTTTTTAGGCACAAGGATTCGCAAAGATACGCGGCGTATGGCTCGATGAATTCCGCGGCGAATCTCTGTTCGACGCGTGTAACAAAATCGTTTCTGAACGGAGAAGATCATGCGTTGCAACCCCGCCACGAGTCAGCAGTCGACACGTGGAGCAGTTCATTTAATGAACCAGGAAATCCGCGCGCCAAAAGGCGAAATTTCGCCGGTTCCCTAGGCCAGCTGGCGGCGTAATCATGACATGGCACAGAATTCACGCCCAAAGAACGCACCTCCTCGATGGACATGCCACGTCAGCCTCTCCATGAATGCATTCGGAAGGTCGCGTCTCTCTAAGAAATTCGCGTCCTTCTAGTCTGGCCAAATATCGCGTCTACCTCATGGAAGATCAGTCGCGTCTCCATTGCCAAAGGACGCACATTACAGAAATCGCGCCTTTACAGCAGTACCATCTCTGCTTTTTGAAAAAGAACCTGCGTTTGGCCTCCTGCTTCTGCAAAATCAGTTCAACAGTACACTGACGCAAGCAGACGACCAACCACTCCTGGCTTAAAGCGCGCCAGTGACAGACTAAAAGCAATCGGGGAGGTTTAGACTGTGCATCTAGACACTCAACATGATCAACTCTGGGGGCTTCAAGAGTTCAACAGTACACTCACGAGGACCAACTCCAGATATGATTAAACCCGGAGCATCAACAGTCTAGTCATGAAGGGAACTCAGCTAGAGTCCAAAGTATTTCGAAATCCGTCCCATTTAACTGCGGAATGTCGAAAACTTTGGAGGGGGTTCTGTAGGCTGTCTAAAAATCACAAAGACAAGCCACCAAAACGCAGAGATTCAAGATCAAGGCGCGTTGGCTCAACGCCCGCGTCTCCGCATCAAGGCGCGTTGGCTCAACGCCCGCGTCTCAGCATCAAGGCGCGTTGGCTCAACGCCCGCGTCTCAGCATCAAGGCGCGTTGGCTCTACGCCCGCGTCTCAGCATCAAGGCGCGTTGGCTCAACGCCCGCGTCTCAGCATCAAGGCGCGTTGGCTCAACGCCCGCGTCTCAGCATCAAGGCGCGTTGGCTCAACGCCCGCGTCTCAGCAACAAGGTGCCCCCACCTTGGTTGTAACCACCCGGATTGCGGGGCCATCCACCGCCCATGTAGCGGGGAAGTTGGCCCTCATCGTGGAGCACTTTTAGGGGGCACGATCACCCCCTAAAAACCCTATAAATAGTCCCGTCACTATTGAAGGGGAGGACGACAAATTATCGGGCAAAGGAGAGATTCCGAGAAGGAAAAAAGGAGAGATCATCGACAGAGAGAGAGAGAAGACTCTTCAGCGAGCTTACTGAGTACTAGCCGCCCTTCGCCTACCTCCTCTTCTAGAGTTTTGGTAGACGGAGCTGAGTTACTCCCTCTACCTGCCAAGGAGAAGATCCCTCGACGGTCCAGGACGGTCATCTGGTCAACGGAGAACAAGATTCACTCTCCACCGCCACCCGAAGAACCCAGCACTAAACAAGGGGAATTCAAGATTCAATATTCTCCCTCCCTTGTAACCGGAAGATTAAGCCCTTTTCCGCGTCGAACAACGCGAAAGTCATGTTGCCTTAGAGATGCAGACCTCGTCATGACTCTCATCCATTGGAGAGACGCGAGCATCAAAGTGAAGATGCAACTCACTTTGTTGAAAAGACGCGACTCTAAATTGATGAAGGGACGCAACCCTGAATTGATAGGAGGACGCGGACCTGAATTAAAGAGAGACGCGACCTTGAGCTCTTCAACTTGCTGGATGGGACGCAGCCCTCGGCTTCATGGAAGGATGTGGATTTTAAGACGCAGCCTTGAATTGTTAAAGACACGGTCCTTATTCTATCGAGGGAACACAGCCTTTGGTTTGTGAAGGGACGCAGACTTCAAACCGCGGCCCTTGAAGTGTCGCATGCAGTTTATATAGATGCGAAGATCTCGCTGGACATTTTGAGGCAAAGCCTGCTGACTAGTCTCTAAAATTGCATATTTCGTACCACATCTTCACATTTATTCAATATTAAATTCTGTTATAGTACCTCTCTTGTATATTTCTATATCCATGGCATGAAAAGAAGAAGCCCAAAATCTCATTCATTTGGTAATATTTAAAGCCTATAAATATAGCCATTGACTTTTGAAAGCTGGATCTGTTAAATTGGGAGCGAATTTTGACAAACTGACAGTAGGTACAAAGGGGAGTGTGCAGCAGAAAGCTACACATCCTGGCACGGCGCGCGCGCCCCCAGAAGGGCCACAAAAATGCAATAAAAACTGCGTCTTTATGGACTTCTGGTGGGTCCATATGTCGAGCTTCGACGCGTGGCCTGTGACACCCCTTGGTGCCTCCCTTAGCCAATAAATACCCCAAGATTTCAAAATTTTCAGAGAGGAGCATTTTTACGGTAGATTTCTTCTCTTTAGGGTAGCTTAGTTGTTCTTCTTCTTTCTTTTATTTTTCATTTCTTTTATAGATCATGTAATAAGGAAGAGAGAGATGCATAGGATGAAAGTTAGAGTTCTTGTAATGGAAGTTGACATTCCATGAAAGTTCTCTTCTTATCTCTATTGGTTTTCTTCTCTTAACTCTTTACATGCTTAGTTTTTTCTCTCATGGCAACTAACCACTAACTTGCTAACTCCTTACTTGATGATCCATATGAATCTAATAGCCTCTACTTGGCCTTGCTCTTGTAAGAGCCCCTGATGGCTCATGATGATGGATTCTAACACTATAACATCTAACTCTCTAACAGGTTACCATTACTTTATTCCATGCTTGCTCTAATTAGTTTTGATAGTTTAAGTGTAGCATGCTCTTGTTTGTTGAGTTTGGATGTGAAAGTAATCTTATGGGTCATGCTTTGTAAAGCTCTTGAAGTTAAGGACTAGTGATGGCCAATGATACATTTGAGACAACTATCACTAAGAGGTTAGCATATTGGTAGAGCCATTAGTAGTTATTATCCATGGGATTGAGCCCAAATCAATTATCATCCACAATCACACTTCATTGTTGGTGAAGGATGTTAAACAAAATGACTCAGAAATTATTTTTTGGAAATTTAAAATTGGATTGGGATAATCTTTTAAATATGACCATACACTTCATCATTCTTTTAATGGGTCATATTAGAGAGGTCACTGGTAGGTTCCTATAAGATTCACAATCTCTAAATTGGCCGCATTTCATTGGGCCAATCAGACCACCACTGGAACCACCACCATGAGGTAATTTTTCTTCCCTTTTCATTTATTTCATGCAAACGATATGCATTGAGGATAATGCATGAGATAAGGATGGCGGAGGATTTACTAACATAGTTTGTTTTATATTTTCTTTCTCTTACACTTCTTTTTAGGAAATTTTTACATTTTTCTTTTGTATTAAAACATTTTTCTTTTCCTTTTACAAACTTTTTGAAATAAGAGAAATAATTTTGATTCATTTTTATGAAAATTAAAAGGATCTTAGGAATTAAGAAAACCTAAAATTATGAATTCTTAAATCGAGTTAAAATAATAGATCTTTTTTAAATTTTATGATAAGAAAGTAAGATTGAAAAGATAATTTGATCTCGAATTTTTTTGCCTTAGATATACGCACTTACACAATTTTTTGGAATCAAAATAAAGACTGAAAGTGCCATAAAAATATAAATAAAAAAGATGATAATAAAAATCACTTATTGAAGCTATGTAGTTATGCCTCAGGAAGCATGATTATTCTCGCCTATAACGGTGGACAAAAACCAAATAATTTTCTTTGGTTTTTTGGCCTCGTTTACTCGAGTTCTTAAGCCCGGGGGATGTTTTCTCATCTGGTTCCTAAAATCATCTGGTTTAGGAGTAACCGGCTAAAGGCTCGCTACCCGGGTAAGCTACAACCCAAAGAAAACAAAGAGAAGAATTTTTTTTTGATATAAATGAATGGCATGAAAGTTAGAGTCAATATCCCAAAAATTTTCATAATTCACAAAGTGCATATTTTCTAAGAGTTTTTATGAAAGATCAAAGAATCGATTCAAATTTTAAATTCTTACATTTAGTTTATAACAAGATTTTGCATTTAGACTTAGTTTAGGAAGAATAATTTCTGGTTAACTTATGACCTTGGATCACTTAAATTATTTCAACATTTTTCTCTATTTGAAAATGCATTTTCAAAATTCTAACTTTTGATTTCTTTCTGATGGATTTTGTGGGTATAATCTGCTGAAAATTCTCAGGAGACAAAACTCCTTCCTAGGGGAAACCTAGAGGTTTAAGCATGCTCAGTGCGATCGCGTCGCCTGCGAAAGTGGTGTAATAATTTTCTTAGTTTTCTTTTTTCCTTGGGATGAGCAAAAGATAAGTGTGGGGGTATGATTAGTCTCTAAAATTGCATATTTCATGCCACATCTTTATATTTATTCATTACTAAATTCTGTTGATAATACCTCTCTTGTATGTTTTTAGGTCCATGACATGAAATGAAGAAAAAGCCCAAAATACTATTCATTTGCTGATATTTAAAGCCTATAAATATAGCCATTGACTTTTGAAAGCTAGGTCTGCGAAAGCTTGGAGCAAATTTTGACAAACCGACAGCTGGTACAAAGGGGGTGTATAGCAGAAAGTTGCATGCCCTGGCACGGCGCACGCAGCCTCTGAAGGTCCGCAGAAACGCGACAAAACCTGTGTTTCCGTGGCCTTCTGGTAGGGTCACATGTTGAGGTTTGACGCGTGGCCCGTGACACCCCCGGATGCCCCTTAGCCTATAAATACCCCAGGTTTCCAGAATTTCATGAGAGGAGCATTTGTGGGGAAGATTTCTTCTCTTTAGGTTAGTTTAGTTGTTCTTCTTCTTTCTTTTGTTTTTTATTTCTTTTGTAGATCATGTAATAGGGAAGAGAGATATGCATAGGATGAAAGTTAGGGTTCTTGTAATAGAATATGACATTCTATGAAAGGTTCTCTCCTTATCTCTATTGGTTTCTTCTCTCTAACTCTTTACATGCTTAGCTTTTTCTCTCATGACAACTAATCACTAACTTGCTAACTCCTTACTTGATAATCCACATAAATCTAATAGCCACTACTTGGCCTTGCTCTTGCAAGAACCATTGATGACTCATGACGATGGATTCTAACACTCTAACATCTAACTCTCTAACAAGTTACCATTACTTTATTCCATACTTACTCTAGTTAGTTTTGATGGTTAAGTGTAGCTTGCTCTTGTTAGTTGAGTATGGATGCGAAAGTGATCTTATGGGTCATGCTTTGTAAAGCTCTTTGATTGGTCGCTAATGTTGCATATTTAATATCATATTTTCATACTTATTATAGAATAAAATCTGCATTGTTCTAATTAAATGCATAATTTATTTGCAGGCCCATTCCTTAAGGAGATGAAGAGAAATGAGCCCAAAAGCCCACCAAAATTCTGAGTTAAATCAGAATTAATTCGCACTCACTGAATCAGGGCAAATTCAAGAGGTTGAAACCGGTTGAGAAGAATCCTCTCAGAATCGATCGGTTAAAGCCAAGAATCCAAGGCCATTTTGTCACAATACGGGACTCAAACTGAAAAACCAACTAAAGATAAAAGCAAAAAGCGAAACCAGGGCGACCCACCAACAGGGTGTGGCCACTTGGCCACACCCTGGCCGTGGAAACACGGCCAAAGCCGCGTTTCCGCGGCTTGGTTGGGGAGTTAGGGGGAGCGTTTGCTCCCCCGATCTCCCCAGGATCTTTCTCGTGTGGGTTATGCCTATAAAAGGGCAGTCTTTGTGCTAAAAATGGATGACCGTGCAGAGATAGAATTTAGCCAAGTTTTTCCATTTCTTAGTTTAGGTTTTCCTTTTCTTTTTATGTAACTTTGATTTGTATGTAAGCTTAGGTTAGATGAAGATTCATGCAAGTAAGAGAGAGGGCTTATGTTGAGAGTGACACCGATGTACCCTCCTCCTTTCTTCCATTGTTTCTGCAAGCAATAAAGGAAAATATTTGTTTATGTTCATCTCTTTACTTTTGTTTTCTTTTTCTTTTCCTCTTCTACTTTACCTCTGTTGGTTTTTGATGAGAATGCAAGTGAATTCCGAAGCACAAGTATACAAAAGCCTTTGTGAGTGCCAACGATACTTCATGAAGACGTTCTCCTCCTCAAGATCCGTATCTTATGACCTATGCATTGAACGCCTCCAAAGTAAGGTAGAACATGCAAGGGTTCGAGGTAAGTCATCAACCAAACTAGGTGAGTACTTCTTTAATCTCCTTTCTTTCTTTTATTTCTTAGTTTAGATCGCCAACACAATTTCTTTCACTACATCTTCCAAATCTTTCATCATTTCTTTTCAACTCATTTGTACATAGTCGCTTTCTGATTCTCTCCACCTTCATCTCTCACTTTCTTTCTAACTTTAACATAATTCTTTTTCATTTTTTATTTCTTAAAAACAAAGAACTTTCATTTTTTCACAAAGATTTCAATACAAACCGTGAACGCTTTTATCGCTAACCCTCCTTGTGGATCACGACCCGCATAGCCACTTGCTATAGCGGTAAGAATTGAGCACTTGCACATTTTTATTAAAAGTTCTGAAATTTCATATTTTGTGTGCAGGTTTAAGCCCAATCAAATTTTGGCGCCGTTGCCGGGGAGGGTAACGTTTTTATTGAAATCTGATTTTTATTGAAAATTTTTAGAACTAAAACGAATTTTCTTCTCTGTTGCAGGTTAAGTGCAAGAAAAGCAGGAAATTAAGGTTGCAGTAACATATAAGTGGCCTTGAGCCTCTGCTCTAGAAAGCAGAGACCAAGTGCCCTCTGCTTTGCCGCGTTTTCGTGGCCAAAGCCGCAGATCCGCGGCAAAAAGGAGTTGACTACTAATTGTCTTTTTGCAGGGCTTCTTGCTTTGCAAATTCTAGTTTTCTACAACTTTATTTTTTCTTATATGCCATCACATAAGCCTGCTAATAATCAACAGTAAAACATTTGTTGAAAAGATAAAAAATTGATTAGACGTTTGCATTTTAGGCACATGTCTTTTCAAGTCATTTATTTTTACTGTTGAAGAGTGCTGGAGCAAGGTACATACGCATTGCATCTAGAATAGGACTATCTCTTGGTTGATTTACATCGCTTTGAGTGAATCTTATTTACATATCTTGTACACTTGCACAAACTAATCTTAAGGGCACCACCCATTAACAAGATAAGGTGGGGATTTAATCACCTTTCCTTAGCCCAAAAATCAGATTCCAAGCACTCACTAACCCAAGCCTAACTAAAAATGAGTAGACGTTGGCCCTAGGGACATCTCGGACTCAATTAGGAGATTATCCTAAGGGGGAAAAGTGTTGAAATTTGACTCTTGCAAAATCAGTGTCTAGGAAAGGGATTAAGGGCCGAAAGCCCGAAGGTTGGCGGTTATTTAATTAAGGAACGTCTTTGACGGAAAACCTCCCACCAACCTTACCCTGACCTGGCAGATTAGCTTGTGGTCAAAGTCTGCATTAAACCTCTTGTGGACAGTCTAATCAGTTAAGAGTCGTCTAGGTCATAGGTCTATCCTAACTTAGCCTAGAATTTTTTTTCTTTTTTGTTTGTTTATTTGTTTGTTTTTCTTTCTTTTTGTTTGTATTCCATTGTGTGATATGGCCTATAATAACAATTTTTCCAACTTCAATAATTGTCCATATTACACATCAAGCTCTTTTTCGGATATTACCAACCCGGCATATCATGACTTTAACCAACCTAGTGTGCCTGATTGGTCTTATCCGAATCAATATAACTCATGTCCCCCATCGTATGACTATAATTTCCATAACGATTTCAACTCTTCACAGAGTCAGTGGGGATTCACCTACCCCGAGTCCAATTTTCAACCAAATTGTCCTCCTTCTCCACCTAGTCCACAATATTTTCAAGATCCATACTCAGATCCACCAGTCCAAAATAGAAAACTATCGATTTTGGAAATGATTATGCGTGAGTCCAAACACAAATCCCAAAATCTGATGGACTCACAATTTCACTACCAATTCCAAGACAATACTTCATCTTTTCAACACCACAATGAACATATCACCTAAGAAGAGATGCTTGAAGCCATGACTCAGGCTCAAAACGCTCGTAATCACGACATAGATATGATGGTTCAATCTTTACATTCTCACCGTTTGACCAGTTCTGATGTCACTAACCATTCTCTTAAATCCAAAGAGTCATGTTGTTTTGGAAATCAAGATTCCATTTCAGACCAACCATTTGAACTTGCCCAAACTCTAAATTTTGAAAAAGATATTGACAGTTTAGCAAGTTATCCTTTTCCTGAAATAGAACTTGACAATGAATATGATCCTGAACCCCAACTTAGTGATTCAATTCTACTTCCTGATTCGATTATGACTCCGGTATCTTCACCTGATTTCAATCTTTTTCCCGAGTCAACGTTGGATCCTGTACCTATTCATCATGAAATTGAATCACCCATCTTTGAGGATCATATTGAACTTGACCAATTATACAATTTTGAAAATCCTATTGACAAATTGGCAAGTTCTCAATTTTTTGATATTGAACTCAATGAGAAGTGTGACCTCGATTCTCAAATCTGTGATCCAGTTCAAATTTTCGAATCAATACTGACTCCTGTTTTGTTACTAGATTTGAGTAATATTTTAGAGTCAGTTTTGATTCCCCCACCTATCATTCTTGAACTTGAATCACCAACATTAAGTCACATTCCATTGTTGGAAAATAAATGTGGACTTGAGTTTCAACTTCTTGACTTGGACCCACTTCCTGAACCTATTTCGACTCTTGAACCTTTACTTGACTTAAGTCACCTTCCTGAGTCGGTATTAGTTCCTATACTTCCTGAGTCCAAGTCAATCATTCTATCTTTTCACACTCCATTCTGGGACGAGGTGGTTGACAAATTTGACTCCGAAATTTGTTATGGAATTTGAAAATTAGATGGGTCAAATACTTAATAAAAACCTTTATGGATTCATCATTTTAATGGGTTATTTCAGTGTAATTTCTGGTGGGTTTCTCTGAACCCAACGAAAAGTCGATTGGGCCGCATTTCGTGGACCAATCAGACCACCACCGGAACCACCACCTTAAGGTAACATTTTCCTTCCCTTTCATCTTTTTCATGCATCTATGCATTAATTCAACATTGAGGACAATGCATGAGATAGGTGTGGGGGAGGGTTCTAACATAACTTAGTTTTTTCTTTTTATAAAAATTTTTTTTTAACATTTTCTTTACTTTTAAAAACTTTTTGAAAATAGAAACAATATTTTGACATATTTTTTTGTAAGAAATTAAGTTAATTTTAAGGAATAGGAAAATCCAAATTAGGATTTCTTATACTTCGTCAAAATAAGATTATTTGTTTGATGCTTAGGGTTAGGAAGATAATTTGTCAAAGTAATTTAGTCTTGATCTTTACCTTGATGAAATATACACACTTCATACACTTACACACTTAAGGTTCAAAAACAAAGATTCTTATGCCTTATAAAAAAATATATATAAAAGATAAACAAATCTAATTATTGATTAGCTAGGTGCTTTGGCCTAAGAAAGCCTTAGTATTTATGCGAAAGATGATTAGATAAGTTTGAAAAGAAAAAAATAAATATATATATCCTCTGATTAAGCTGGGTATTTGTGCCTAATAAAGCATAAGTATTCACGCCTAAAAGAGGTTCATATAATAAAATCCTTAGTTTTGTGGCCTTATCTGCTCGAGTCCTTAAGTCCTTGGGGTGTTTTCTCACCCGGTGCCCTAAGACCGTTTGGTTTGGGAGTCATCGATTAAAGGCTCGTTACATGGGCAGATTAGAAAGCCTAATAGAACTAAGGAATATTACCACAAAAAAATAAATAAACAAATATATATATATATAATATAATATATATATATATATATATATAATAAATAAGGCATAAGAGTTAGAGTTAATGAACCCTTAGTCAAAATTTTCACAGTCACAAGGTGCATATGACTTAGGGTAAAGTAATAGACTAGATGAGAAGTACAATTTGATTCCTTACTTTGATTGATAACAAATTTTTGAATAGAGACTAAGTTTAGGAATGAAAAATTTAGTTTCCTATAACTTATAGATTGCTTAAATCTTACAATTATATTTCAAATATTTTTCCCTTTCAAAATGCTTTTCGAAAATACTAACTCTTTATTTTCCTTTCTTTATGGATTTTGTAGGTGCAATCCGCTGAAAACCCTCACGAGACAAAACTCGTCCTCTAGGGGAAACCTAGAGGTTTAACGGCTTGTTGCCCATGCTCAGTGCAATCGCGTGACCTGTTAAAGTGGTCTAATAATTCTTAGTATAGTTTAGTTGTTTTGCTCGAGGACGAGCAAAAGATAGGTATGGGGGTGTGATTGGTCGCTAATGTTGCATATTTAATATCATATTTTCATACTTATTATAGAATAAAATCTGCATTGTTCTAATTAAATACTTAATTTATTTGCAGGCCCATTCCTTAAGGAGATGAAGAGAAATGAGCCCAAAAGCCCACCAAAATTCTGAGTTAAATCAGAATTAATTCGCACTCACTGAATCAGGGCAAAATCAAGAGGTTGAAAACCGGTTGAGAAGAATCCTCTCAGAATCGATCGGTTAAAGCCAAGAATCCAAGGCCATTTCGTCACAATACGGGACTCAAACTTAAAAGCCAACAAAAGATAAAAGCAGAAAGCGAAACCAGGGCGACCCACCAACAGGGTGTGGCCACCTGGCCACACCCTGGCCGCGGAAACGCGGCCAAAGCCGCGTTTTCGCGGCTTGGTTGGGGAGTTAGGGGGAGCGTTTGCTCCCCCGATCTCCCCGGGATCTTTCTCGTGTGGGTTATGCCTATAAAAGGGCAGTCTTTGTGCTGAAAATGGACGACCATGCAGAGATAGGATTTAGCCAAGTTTTTCCATTTTTTAGTTTAGGTTTTTCTTTTCTTTTTATGTAACTTTGATTCGTATGTAAGCTTAGGTTAGATGAAGATTCATGCAAGTAAGAGAGAGAGGCTTATGTTGAGAGTGACACCGATGTACCCTCCTCCTTTCTTCCATTATTTCTGCAAGCAATAAAGGTAAACATTTGTTTATGTTCGTCTCTTTACTTTTGTTTTCTTTTTCTTTTCCTCTTCTACTTTACCTCTGTGGGTTTTTGATGAGAATGCAAGTGAATTCCGAAGCACAAGTATACAAAAGCCTTTGTGAGTGCCAACGATACTTCATGAAGACGTTCTCCTCCTCAAGATCCGTATCACTTCATTCTTACAAGGCTTGATGATATAATGCGAACAGGGACTGAGCTCGATCTTATGACCTATGCGTTGAACGCCTCCAAAGCAAGGTAGAACATGCAAGGGTTCTAGGTAAGTCATCAACCAAACTAGGTGAGTACTTCTTTAATCTCCTTTCTTTTCTTTTATTTCTTAGTTTAGATCACCAACACAATTTCTTTTACTACATCTTCCAAATCTTTCATCATTTCTTTTCAACTCATTTGTACATAGTCACTTTCTGATTCTCTCCACCTTCTTCATCTCTCACTTTCTTTCTAACTTTAACATAATTCTTTTTCATTTTTTATTTCTTAAAAACAAAGAAGAACTTTCGTTTTTTCACAAAGATTTCAATACAAACCGAGAACGCTTTTATCGCTATCCCTCCTTGTGGATCACGACCCGCATAGCCACTTGCTATAGCGGTAAGAATTGAGTACTTGCACATTTTTATTAAAAGTTCTGAAATTTCGTATTTTGTGTGCAGGTTTAAGCCCAATCACTCTTGAAACCAAGGACTAGTGATGGCCAATGATACATGCGAGGCAACATCACTAAGAGTGTAGCATATTGGTGGAGCATTAGTAGTAGTAGCCATATATTTTCTTTTCTTTTTACATTGTTTTAGAAATAGTATCAAAAATCACATATACAATCTTTTCAATGTTTCTATCTTTGTTTTCCCGTATCCTTCTCTTTCCATTATTTGTTTTCTTTTCTTTTCATTCCTTAAAACATTGAAGAACACTTAACACACACTTGAATCGATCAGAAAGCTTCTATCGCTTCTCGTCCTTATGGATTCGACCTGTTTAGCCACCATACTATAACGGAAGTATCAAGGAAGCCAAAGCATGCACTTTTAACTCGTGATTTCAAAACATACACTTTTTGTGCATGATTTTCTCCCAAGCACTTGCGTTGACGGTTGGGGACGCATATCGTTGGGACTTCCCAGGGCAAAAATCTATATGTCTTACTCATAGTAGATTTGATATTCGCGTTGCGAATTGTGGCTAATAATTGGCCTTTAAGAACGGCTTTGATTTTTATGTCATTAATTAATGACTATTAGCGAGCCTATAAATAGGTCATGAGCCTCTTAACAGTCATTCATCTTGACTGTTTTTCCTTTATGGGCAAGTGCTCTTAAAAACTTTTAGGGTTCTTAGACTGTCTTCTTCTCTAAGCCTACATCCGAAGAACTTTCAGAGTTCTTTAAACGAATCCAAAGCTATGATGCTTTCTTGGAATTTTCTTTGAAGATTATCATTGTTAAGTGATTTCAAAATCAAAAAGCATCCCTTTAGATGCTTTCATGGCCTTCTCTTGGTGGATCATGTCTTCACTCTAAAAAACTCTTTTTCAGGTAGGAAATATCCTTTGCTATAATAAGACATTGTTTCTTTGTGACTTTGTCATCACCAATGATTGCTAAAATAAAAGAAACAATCAATGAGTTAAGAATATACCGTGTAGCTTGTGGCTAACGGGTCGTGTCCACAAGGAGGGTGATGGAAGCTTTTCGGTGAATCGTTTTAAAACAAGAAATTGTGTTCATTTTTTATGAAAAAGAGAATGGAAAGAAAGAGATGAATAAAAGAAAAATTGCAACTTTTAGAAAAGGTTTTGGAGAAGGTGATTAAGAAAGCTTGAAGATTATTTTGTTGTATGTAATAATGAAGAAGGTCTGGACTCACTATCTCACTACTCAATTGTTCATTCTTCTCTTAAAATGTTAAGTCCCTCAAGTTATCATTTGCAAAACTTAAAATTGATTTTTTTTAGAAAGCTTTAAGTAAAGCACATAAAGATGTTAAAAGAGTTGAGTCTTTTTCTTCAAGAAATCGTTAGAATCGAATATTAAAAAATCAAGCGCGAAGAAGCAAGAATGAATTAAAAACGATTCAAGAGATGTTCATGAAAGAATTGTGAAGTCAACTATCCATACCCATCCTCATGTGCCTTCAAGAACACTTTCAAAAAGAAAGGTTTTTAAGTGAGGCATGCATATGATCCATTGGGACCTTTTCTTTTAAAAACAGAAGAGAAGAAGAGCAAGGGAGAGTGATGATAGCTAGCCCAGAAAAATGTTTAGTGATCCATAGAAAACAACGAAGAAAACATAAACATTATGCAAACCATACCGTACTGCAAGTAGAAGGAAACTTGGCTCGACTTTTGTGTTGCTGTCACTTCAACTTTCAAGTACAAGCTCTCAGTCCTCTCTCTCACTGGTTTTGATACTGGACTACAAATTAAAAAGCAAGATTACAACTTTCGTTCTAGCTAACAAAGAGCCTAAATCCTAAGAAAATAAATGCAAAACTTAATCCTAGTCTTCGATGCATTTTTCTTTGCTGAAACCCATATTTATAGCCAAAAACCAAACGAGTAGGATCCCGGAAAGATTGGGGGAGCAAACGCTCCCCCAACAGAAGTTGTTTGGCCGCGGAAACGCGGCTTGGGCTGCGTTTCCGCGGCCCTGGTGTGGCCAGGTGGCCACACCCAGAGGGGGTAGGTTGCTGGTTTGGTGTTTGGCCCGTATATGCTACTGGTTTTCTGGTTTGTTGCTCCAAACTGTTGACGAAACAGCCTTGATTTTGTGGCTTCAATCGCTTGATTCTGAGAGGATTTTTCTCAACCCCTTGATTTGCCCAGATTTCTTCATTTCGAATTTATTCTAAATTAATTTAGAATTTGGTGGCTTTTGGGCTTGTTTCTCCTTTCTCCTTTATGCACTTGGGCCTACATTTAGCAAAGAAAAAGACAACTTATTAATAGAATTTATTAGCTAACAAGTGTGGTAAAGTGACAATATAAATGCAATG
Source organism: Agave tequilana (assembly GCA_038442645.1). Taxonomy (NCBI): domain Eukaryota; kingdom Viridiplantae; phylum Streptophyta; class Magnoliopsida; order Asparagales; family Asparagaceae; genus Agave; species Agave tequilana. Next base: position 373,865 of record JAVJIF010031192.1, on the reverse strand, counting down.
TATGTGACAAATCACACCCCCACACTTATCTTTTGCTCGCCCTCAAGCAAAACATCAGACTAACTCGAATCAATTATTAGACCACTTTCACAGGTCACTCGATTGCACTGAGTATGTGCAACAAGCCGTTAAACCTCTAGGTCACCCCTAGAGGACGAGTTTTGTCTCGTGAGGGTTTTCAGCGGATTACACCCACAAAATCCAAAAAGAAAGAGAAAAAAGTTAGTATTTTCGAAAAGCAATTTTTTTTTCTTTTTTTTTTTTTTTTTTTTGGAAGGAGAAAATATTTGAAGTATATTTGTGAGAGTTTAAGTAATCTATAAGTTATAGGAATATCAAATTTATCATTCCTAAACCTAGTCTCTATTCAAAAACATGTCATCAATTAAAGTAAGGAGTCAAATTGTACTTCTCATCTAGTCTATTAATTTACCCTGAGTCGTATGCACCATCGTGACTGTGAAGTTTACTAAGGGTTCTTCAATATTAACTTCTATGTCTTATATTTATTTATTTTTTTTTGAAATTTATTCCTCAATTTCATTAGGCTTTCTAATCTGCCCATGTAACAAGCATTCAGTCGGTGACACCCAAACCGGACAGTTTTAGGGCACCAGGTGAGAAAACACCCCTAAGGACTTAAATACTCGAGCAGATAAGGCCACGAAACCAATATTTTTATTTATACATGTATCCTTTTTAGGCGTGAATACTTATGCTTCATGAGGCATACATACCCAGCTTAATCAGAGGATACACATATTTTTTTTCAAACTCATCTAATAATCTTTTGCATAAATACTAAGGCTTGCTTAGGCCAAAGCACCTAGCTAATCAATAATTTAGACTTGTTTTTTTTTCATATTTTTTTTATAAGGCATAAGAGTCTCTGTTTTTAAACCCTAAGTGTATAAGTGTATTTTGTATGCATATGTCATCAAGGTAAATATCAGGACTAAAGAAATTTTCTTCCTGACCCTAAAAATCAAACAAGTTATCTTATTTGACCAAGTGTAAGAAATCCTAATTATGATTCTCCTATTCCTTAAAATTGAATTAAATTCTTACAAAAAATGTATCAAAATACTGTCTACCCTTTTCAAATTTTTTTTTTTTATATATATCCATTTTTTTATCTTTTATATATTCATTTTTTTATCTTTTATATCAGTCATGTTAGAACCCTCCCCCACACTTATCTCATGCATTGTCCCCAATGTATGAAAGAAATGTATAAGTGCATGAAATAAAATGAAAAGGAGGAAAGTTACCGCACACTGGGTCAAAAAGACCCATTACCATTTTATCTACGGCACCGATTCCAAGAAAGGTTTAAGGAGTTGACCATTTACCTTAAAGTCATTTCCATTCTTGGGGTCACTGATCTCAACTGCACCGTGTGGAAACATGGTTTTTACAACGAATGGCCCAGTCCATCTCGATTTTAATTTTCCTAGAAAAAGATGAAGCCTAGAATTATAGAGTAAGACTTTTTATCCAGGGACAAAGGTCTTTCTGATAATGTGCTTGTCATGAAAAATCTTGACTCTATCTTTAGTGATCCTAGCATTTTCATAGGCCTCATTTCTTAGTTCCTCTAATTCGAAAATTTGTAATTTCCGAAGGTCACCGGCCTTAGTCAAATCGAAATTTAACTGCTTGATTGCCCATAAGGCTCGGTGCTCTAACTCAACGGGCAAGTGACAAGGTTTGCCATAGACTAACCTATAGGGAGACATTTCTAGAATCATCTTGAAGGCGGTCCTGTAGGCCCATAGAGCATCTACAAGTTTGATGGACGAATCCTTCCGGTTTTGGTTCACAGTTTTCTCCAATATAAGTTTGACTTGTCTATTTGAAACCTCAACTTGCCCACTGGTTTGAGGATGATAAGGTATGGACAACCTGTGAGTTATGGCATACTTTCACATAAGGGCTTCAAAAGATCTATTGCAAAAGTGAGTGCCATTATCACTGATGATAGCACGAGGGGTTCCGAAGCGGGAAAAAATGTTCTCTTTCAAAAACTTTATGACAACTTTGTTATCATTAGTTTTACAAGGAATGGCTTCTACCCACTTGGACACGTAATCCACAGCAACCAATATGTATTGGTACCCAAATGAATTAGGAAATGGACCCATAAAATCGATGCCCCAAACATCAAAGAGTTCTATTTCTAGAATTGGGTTGAGGGGCATCATATTTCGATGTGAAATCCTTCCTACCATTTGGCATCTAGGGCACGTCTTGCAGAATTCATAAGCATCCTTGAACAGAGTGGGCCAATAAAACACACTTTGGAGCACCTTTTCAGCAGTCTTACGGGGACCAAAGTGTCCACTGCATGCAAGTTCGTGACAAAAGGACAGAACACTCCTAACCTCCTCATCGGGAATGCAACTCCTAATAATTTGGTCAGAACAGTACTTGAAAAGATACGGTTCCTCCCAAAAGAAATACCAGACTTGGGATAAGAAGCGGTAAACATCATTTTTGGACCAATGAGACGGAGTTTGGTTTGTGACTAAGTAATTCACTATATCAGCAAACCAAGGTTCCCTAGAGATGGCTAAGAGATGTTCATCAGGAAAATCCTCATTGATGGGTAATTCGTTGCATGGAGAATTAGGTATCCGTGAGAGGTGGTCGGCAACGACATTTTCTACGCCTTTCTTATCTCGAATCTCAAGATCAAATTCTTGAAGGAGGATCCAACGAATGAGTCGGGCTTTGGCATCCTTCTTCATCATGAGGTACCTAAGCGCAGAATGATCGGTGAAAACGGTGGTTTTGGACCCTAGTAGGTAGGGACGAAACTTCTCTAAGGAAAACACTACTGCCAAGAATTCCTTCTCAGTCGTAGTGTAGTTCATTTGAGCATCGTTGAGAGTCCTACTAGAGTAATAGATCACATGCTGCTTGTTATCAATGCGTTGTCCTAGGACAGCGCCTATGGCAAAATCGGAAGCATCGCACATGATCTCAAACGGCTTAGACCAATCCGGTGCAGATATGATTGGTGCAGAAATAAGCTCATTCTTAAGCTTCTCCCAAGAATTTATGCATTCAGCATCGAAAGTGAAAGAAACATCCTTAGCTAACAGATTAGTCAAGGGCCTAGCAATTTTGCTAAAATCCTTGATAAATCGTCGGTAAAAACCAGCGTGTCCTAAGAAGGATCTAATGTCCTTAACGCATTTAGGCATGGGAAGCTTAGCAATAACCTCGATTTTGGCTCTATCCACTTCAATTCCTCTCTTGGAGATTTCATGACCCAAGACAATTCCATGTTTTATCATGAAGTGGCATTTCTCCCAGTTCAGTGTTAGATTTTTCTCAGCACAACGTTGGAGGACGAGTTCTAGATGATGGAGACATTGAGTGAATGAATCTCCGTAGATGGAGAAATCATCCATGAAGATTTCTAAGAATCGTTCTACCATATCAGAGAAAAGACTCAACATGTATGTTGAAACGTTGATGGGGCATTGCATAAGCCGAAGGGTATTCGACGATAAGCAAATGTCCCAAATGGACATGTGAACGTAGTCTTTTCTTGGTCCTTAAGAGCGATAGGGATCTGGTTATAGCCCGAGTAACCGTCCAAGAAACAGTAATACTCGTGACCCGCTAAACGTTCAAGCATTTGATCAATGAAGGGAACTGGAAAATGGTCCTTACGAGTTGCAGCATTCAGTTTCCTATAGTCGATGCAAACTCAGATCTTCGTGGGAAGTCGAGTTTGAACCAACTCTTTGTTCTCGTTTTCCAGTACGGTGAAACCAGATTTCTTTGGGACCGCGTGGACAGGACTGACCCATTGGCTATCAGAAATGGGATAAATTATCCCATTGTCTAAGAGTTTTATGATTTCAGTATGACCAGCCTCTTGCATTATAGGGTTTAACCTACGCTGCGGGTCTCTTTTGGGTGTGGCGTCTTCATTGAGATGAATGCGATGTTGAACGACGGTTGGACTTAATCCCTTGATATCAGTCATAGTCCACCCAATGGCTTCCCTATGTTTTCTTAGAATAGCTTTTAGATCTTCTTCTTCCCCGTCATTTAAATGGGAGGCAATGATGACAGGAAAGGTCTCTTGTTCACCTAGATAGGCATACTTGAGATGCGCATGTAGGGCTTTCAATTCTAAGGACAAAGAAGGCTCACTAGAAGGACTAGTCAAATCTGTTGGCTCCATTGTTGGTGAAATAGGGTTTGAAGCCCAATTCATGGCAGAATCTACCACCTGATCAAGATTAAAGTCGTCAGACTCTAACCCGAACTCACTCTCCATTTCTGATTCCAATTCATCCCCGTGTTCACTTGTCAAGTGATTGAGGTAAAACCTGCACAAAAAATACAGAATTTTAGATTTAGAAATAAAGATGTGCAAGTGCTCAATTCTTACCGCTATAGCAAGTGGCTATGCGGGTCGTGATCCACAAGGAGGGTTTTGCGATAGAAGCGTTTACGTTTCTTTATTGAAATCTTAATGAAGATAAAACGAAGATTCTTCTTTGTTTAAAGAAATGAAAATGAAAAAAAAAGTTATGTTAAAGTTAGAAAGAAAATGAGAGATGAAGAAGGTGGAGAGAAATGGAGAATGACTATTTACAAAGAAAGGGGAAAGAAAGTGATTATGTACAAATGAGTCGAAAAAGAATGATTTGGAAGAGGTGGTGATCTATACTAAAGAAATAAAAGAAAAGAAAGAAAGAAGAGTGAAGAAATACTTACCTAGGTTGATTGATGACTTACCTGGAAACCTTTGCATGTTCTACCTTGCATTCGGAGGCGTTCAACGCATAGACCATACGATCGAGCTCAGTCCCCGTGCGCATTATATCATCAAGCTGAGCAAGAATGAATTGATGCGGATCTTGAGGAGGAGAACGTCTTCATGAACTATCGTTGGCACTCACACAACATCGTTATACTAATGCTTCTGGATTCACTTGCAAACTCATTAAAAACAAAGGAGGTAAAGTAGAATGAGGGAAAAGAAAATGAAAGTAAAGAAGAACATAAAAATATTACCTTTTATTGCTTGAAACGATGGAAGAAAGGAGAAGGGTACATCAGTGTCACTCTCAACATAGGCCTTCATCTCTTACTTACATGAATCTTCATCTAACCTAAGCTTACATACACATTACATAAAAAGAAAAGAAAAACCTAAACTACAAAATAAAAAACTAGTCTAAATCCTATCTCTGCCTGCTCCTCCTTTTTGTTCAGCTAAAACCAGTATTTATAGGGAAAAAACCTAAAGGAGAAGAACCCAGGAAGATTGGGGGATCTCCTGGTCTGATGTATTTCCCGTATCTTCTTCTGATTTTCTTGTTTTTGTTTCAAAAGTTGACAAAACAGCCTTTGATTGTGCTTGATTTAGGGAGGATTCTTCTCAACCTCCTTATATGCCAAGATTTTGCCCTGATTTCTTCATCTTGATTTAGGGAGGATTCTTCTCAACTTCCTTATATGCCAAGATTTTGCCCTGATTTCTTCATCTTGATTCAGGGAGGATTCTTCTCAACTTCCTTATATGCCAAGATTTTGCCCTGATTTCTTCATCTTGATTCAGGGAGGATTCTTCTCAACTTCCTTATATGCCAAGATTTTGTCCTGATTTCTTCATTTCAAATTTATTCTAATTAATCAGAATTTGTGGGCTTTTGGGCTTGTTTCTCTTCATCTCCTTAAGGAATGGGCCTGCAAATAAATTAAACATTTAATTAGGACAATGCAGATTTTATTCTATAATAAGTATGAAAATATGATAATAAATGTGCAACATTAGTGACCAATCACACCCCCATACCTATCTTTTGCTCGTCCTCGAGCAAAACAACTAAACTATACTAAGGATTATTAGACCATTTTCGCAGGTTACGCGATTGCACTGAGCATGTGCAACAAGCCGTTAAACCTCTAAGTTTCCCCTAGAGGACGAGTTTTATCTCGTGAGGGTTTTCAGCAGATTGCACCCACAAAATCCATAAAGAAAGGGAAATAAAGAGTTAGTATTTTCGAAAAGCATTTTGAAAGGAAAAAATATTTGAAATATAATTGTAAGATCTAAGCAATCTATAAGTTATAGGAAACTGAATTTTTCATTTCTAAACTTAGTCTCTCTTCAAAAATTTGTTATCAATTAAAGTAAGGAGCCAAATTGTACTTCTCATCTAGTCTATTACTTTACCCTAAGTCATATGCACTTGTGACTGTAAAAATTTTGACTAAGGGTTCATTAACTCTAACTCTTATGCTTATATATATATATATATATATATATATATATATATATATATATATATATATATATATATATATATATATATATTTTGTGGTATTATTCCTTAGTTTTATTAGGCTTTCTAATCTGCCCATGTAACGAGCTTTTAATCGATGACTCCCAAACCAAACGGTCTTAGGGCACCGGGTGAGAAGACACCCCTAGGACTTAAGGACTCGAGCAAACAAGGCCACAAAACTAAGGATTTTATTATATGAAACTCTTTTAGGCGTGAATACTTATGCTTTATTAGGCACAAATACCCAGCTTAATCAGAGGATTTTTATATATTTTTTCTTTTCAAACTTATCTAATCATCTTTCGCATAAATACTAAGGCTTGCTTAGGCCAAAGCACCTAGCTAATCAATAATTAGATTTCTATATCTTTTTTTTATAAGGCATAAGAATCTTTGTTTTTGAACCCTAAGTGTGTAAGTGTATGAAGTGTGCATATTTCATGAAGGTAAAGATCAAGACTAAATTATTTTGACAAATTATCTTCCTAACCCTAAAAATCAAACAAATAATCTTATTTTAACCAAGTATAAGAAATCCTAATTTGGATTTTCCTATTCCTTAAAATTAACTTAATTTCTTACAAAAAAATATGTCAAAATATTGTTTCTATTTTCAAAAAGTTTTTAAAAGTACAGAAATGTTATTTTTTTATAAAAAGAAAAAACTAAGTTATGTTAGACCCTCCCCCACACCTATCTCATGCATTGTCCTCAATGTATGAATTAATGCATAGATTCATGAAAAAGACGAAAGGGAAGGAAAATGTACCTTAAGGTGGTGGTTCCGATGGTGGTCTGATTGGTCCACGAAATGCGGCCCAATCGACTTTTCGTTGGGTTCGGAGGAACCCATCAGAAATTACACTAATATAACCCATTAAGATTGTGTATCAATGAAGGATTTTTATTAAGTATTTGACCCCATATAATTTCCAAATTCCATAATTGATTTTAGAGTCAAATTTGTCAACCACCTCGTTCCAGAATGGAGTGTGAAAAGATAGAATGATTGACTTGGACTCAGGAAGGACAGGAACTAATACCGACTCAAGAAGGTGACTTAAGTCAAGTAACGTTCAAGAGTCGAAATAGGTTCAGAAATTGGGTCCAAGTCAAGAAGTTGAAACTCAAGTCCGCATGTATTTTCTAACAATGGGATGTGACTTAATATTGGTGATTCAAGTTCAAGAATGATAGGTTGGGGAATCACAACTGACTCTAAAATATTACTCAAGTTTGGTAACAAAACAAGAGTCAATATTGATTTAGAAAGTTGAATGGATCACAGATTTGAGAATCTAGGTCACATATCTCATTGAGTTCAATATCAAAAAAATGAGAACTTGCCAATTTGTCAATAGGATTTTCAAAAGTGTACAATTGGTCAAGTTCAATATGATCATCAAAAATAGGTGATTCAATTTCATGATGAATTGGCACAGGATCCAATGTTGACTCGGGGAAAAGGTTAAAATCAGGTAAAGACACCGGAGTCATTATTGAATCAGGAAGTAAAATTGAATCACTAAGATGAGGTTCATGATCATATTCATTTTCAAGTTCGATTTCAGGCAAGAGATAACTTGCCAAACTATCAATATTATTTGGAGTTTGGGCAAGTTCAAATGACGGTTTGAAATGGAACCTTGATTTCCAAAACTACATGACTCTTCGGCTCTAACAGGATGGTTACCAACATCAGAACTGGCCAAACGGTGAGAATGTAAAGATTGGACCATCATTTCTATGTCATGATTACGAGCGTTTTGAGCCTGAGTCATGGCTTCAAGCATCTCTTCATAGGTGATATGTTCATTGTTGTGTTGAAAAGATGAAATGTTGTCTTGGAATTGGTAGTGAAATTGTGAGTCCATAGATTTTGGGATTTGTGTTTGGACTCACGCATACTCATTTTCAAAATTGATAGTTTTCTATTTTGGACTGGTGGATCTGAGTAGGAATCTTGAAAATATTGTGGACTAGGTGGAGAGGGGGGACAATTTGGTTGAAAATTGGACTCGGGATAGGTGAATCCCCACTGACTCTATGAAGAGTTGAAATCGTTATGGAAATTATGGTTATAAGATTGGGGACATGGGTTATATTGATTCGGATAAGACCAATCCGGCACACTAGGTTGGTTAAAGTTATGATATGCCGGGTTGGTAATATCCGAAAAAGAGTTTGATGTGTAATATGGATTATTATTGAAGTTGAAAAAATTGTTATTATAAGCCATATCACACAATGGAATACAAACAAAAAGAAAGAAAAACAAACAAATAAACAAACAAAAAAGAAAAAATTCTAGCCTAAGTTAGGGTAGACCTATGACCTAGACGACTCCTAACTGATTAGACTGTCCACGGGAGGTTTAATGCAGACTTTGACCACAAGCTAATCAGCCAGGTCAGGGCAAGGTTGGTGGGAGGTTTTCCGTCAAAGACGTTCCTTAATTAAATAACCACCAACCTTCGGGCTTTCGGCCCTTAATCCCTTTCCTAGACACTGATTTGGCAAGAGTCAAATTCCAACACCTTCCCCCTTAGGATAATCTCCTAATTGAGTCCGAGATGTCCCTAGGGCTAACGACTACTCATTTTTAGCTAAGCTTGGGTTAGTGAGTGCTTGGAATCTGATTTTTGGGCCAAGGAAGGGTGATTAAATCCCCACCTTATCTTGTTATGGGTTAGTGCCCTTAAGATAAGTTTGTGCAAGTGTACAAGATATGTAAATAAGATTCACTCAAAGCAATGAAAATCAACCAAGAGATGAGTCCTATTCTACATGCAATGCGAACGTACCTTGCTCCAGCACTCTTCAACAGTAAAAATAAATGAATTGAAAAGACACGTGCCTAAAATGCAAACGTCTAATCAATTTTTCATCTTTTTCAACAAGTATTTTACTGTTATTTTATTAGCAGGCTTTTGGTGATGGCATATAAGAAAAACAAATTGTAGAAAACTAGAATTTTGCAAGTCAAGCAGCACTGCAAAAAACAACGTTAGTAGTCAACTCCTTTTTGTCGTGGATCCGTGGCTTTAGTCGCGAAAACGCGGCAAAGCAGAGGGCACTTGGTCTCTGCTTTCTAAAGCAGAGGCCTAATACCACTTATATGTTACTGCAATCTTATTGTCCTGCTTTGCTTGCCCTATAACCTGCAACAGAGAAGAAAGTTCATTTTAGTTCTAAAAAATTTTTAATAAAAATCAGATTTCAATAAAAACGTTACCCACCCCGGCAACGGCGCCAAAATTTGATTGTGGTAAAACCTGCACAAAAAATACAGAATTTTAGATTTAGAAATAAAGATGTGCAAGTGCTCAATTCTTACCGCTATAGCAAGTGGCTATGCGGGTCGTGATCCACAAGGAGGGTTTTGCGATAGAAGCGTTTACGTTTCTTTATTGAAATCTTAATGAAGATAAAACGAATATTCTTCTTTGTTTAAAGAAATGAAAAAGAAAAAGAAAGTTATGTTAAAGTTAGAAAAAAAATGAGAGATGAAGAAGGTGGAGAGAAATGGAGAATGACTATTTACAAAGAAAGGGGAAAGAAAGTGACTATGTACAAATGAGTCGAAAAAGAATGATTTGGAAGAGGTGGTAATCTATACTAAAGAAATAAAAGAAAAGAAAGAAAGAAGAGTGAAGAAATACTTACCTAGGTTGATTGATGACTTACCTGAAAACCTTTGCATGTTCTACCTTGCATTCGGAGGCGTTCAACGCATAGATCATACGATCGAGCTCAGTCCCCGTGCGCATTATATCATCAAGCTGAGCAAGAATGAATTGATACGAATCTTGAGGAGGAGAACGTCTTCATGAACTATCGTTGGCACTCACACAACATCGTTATACTAATGCTTCTGGCTTCACTTGCAAACTCATCAAAACAAAGAAGGTAAATTAGAAAGAGGAAAAAGAAAATGAAAGTAAAGAAGAACATAAAAATATTACCTTTTATTGCTTGAAACGATGGAAAAAAGGAGAAGGGTACATCAGTGTCACTCTCAACATAGGCCTTCATCTCTTACTTACATGAATCTTCATCTAACCTAAGCTTACATACACATTACATAAAAAGAAAATAAAAACCTAAACTACAAAATGAAAAACTAGTCTAAATCCTATCTCAGCCTGCTCCTCCTTTTTGCTCAGCTAAAACCAGTATTTATAGGGAAAATCCCTAAAGAAGAAGATCCCAGGAAGATTGGGGATCTCCTGATCTGATGTATTTCCCATATCTTCTTCTGAATTTCTTGTTTTTGTTTCAAAAGTTGACAAAACAGCCTTTGATTGTGCTTGATTCAGGGAGGATTCTTCTCAACCTCCTTATATGCCAAGATTTTGCCCTAATTTCTTCATCTTGATTCAGGGAGGATTCTTCTCAACTTCCTTATATGCCAAGATTTTGCCCTGATTTCTTAATCTTGATTTAGGGAGGATTCTTCTCAACTTCCTTATATGCCAAGATTTTGCCCTGATTTCTTCATCTTGATTCAGGGAGGATTCTTCTCAACTTCCTTATATGCCAAGATTTTGTCCTGATTTCTTCATTTCAAATTTATTCTGAATTAATCAGAATTTGGTGGGCTTTTGGGCTTGTTTCTCTTCATCTCCTTAAGAATGGGCCTGCAAATAAATTAAATATTTATTTAGAAAAATGCAGATTTTATTCTTTAATAAGTATGAAAATATGATAATAAATGTGCAACATTAGTGACCAATCATCAAGTTCTCAATAAGGTTGACTTCAAATGTTTGGTCCTCGATATCGCGGGGTTGTTCTCCTAGATTGAACACATTGACTTCGCTAGTCATGTCCCCAAAGGTTAACCTCATAGACCCATCCTACAATTGATGATGGCATTAGCAGTAGCAAGGAATGGTCGACCTAGGATGACAGGAGTTTGAGCCCTACGATTGGAGTTGGACACAGGTTGTGTCTTCAGAACTATGAAATCGACAGGGTATATGAACTCTCCTACCCGGATCAGGACATCATTAATCTCCCCTTTTGGAACTTTAACAGAACGGTCAGCCAGTTGGATGGTGACTCGAGTTGGACTAAGATCGCCCAACCCGAGTTGTTGATAAACAGAGAATGGAAGCAAGTTGATACTTGCTCCCAAGTCAAGAAGTGCACGACTAATCTCAGCTTGTCCTATTGTGCAGGCAATGGTGGGACTACCTGGATCCTTGTACTTGACAGGGATAGGACCCGATAATAGCTCACTAATATTAGTAGCTAAGAAGACCTTCTTTGGAACATTAGTCTTTCTCTTCTTGGTGCACATGTCCTTAAGAAACTTAGCATAGGAAGGAACTTGTTGGATGGCATTAAGGAGTGGCACATTTATCTTCACTTGGTTAAACATCTCGATTATCTTGTCCATGTGAGGATTTTGCTTGTTATTTTTCAGCCTATTAGGAAATGGTACTATAGGCTGGTGCACTTGGCTGGCTGACTTGTCTTTTTCAGATTTGTCAGAATTGGAAGAACTTGGATTTAATGAGGTGGAAGCTTGATTGTGGTTGTGCTGAATGGGATTGGGTGGTGTTGACACTTGGTTATCAACTGTCTTTCCTGACCTCAATGTATGAACAACATTACATTGATTGAATGAAGGATCCTCAGCCAAATGAGCTTGTTGGGAATTCCTCGGATTGGTGACTGGCTGACTAGGCAGGGTACCCTTTTGTCTCTCATTCTGTGGGTTGGCTAGTTGACTCATTTGAACCTCTAACCTCTGAATGGTTTGCATGAGAGAGTCTTAGTTTTTCATATATCGTTTCATGTTTCTTTTAAAGTCAGTCATTCTCCTTTCTAATTGAGGATTCTGGAAAGAGGATTGTGGAGCTTGATTAGGAAAGTTCTGTTGATAATTCGGAAAGTTTGGTAGATGATTGGGAGAATTATTATGGAAATTGGAGAAGTTGGGTTGATGATTGGAAGAGTTATTACCATGATGGAAGTGGCTAGAATGATTTGATCGTGAATGGTCAGAGTTATTCTGGCTCCATAAGAAATTAGGGTGATTTCTCTAGCCGGGATTGTACGTTGGAGCGTAAGGGTTATTGTTCGGCCTCGAAAAGGCCGCATTCATCGGTTCATGGTAGGATTGTTGAGCCTGAAACACTAGGCACTCCTCGAACACATGATTAATGGCTTGACAGTAAGTGCAGCCCGGGGGTGGGAATTGGTTCGGGCTGACTTGATTGACTGGACTTGGTTCTTTCATTTCTAGAGCTTCCAGTCTTCTAGCCAAATTAGCTAACTTAGCCTCATTAGCGATAGACGATTCGATGGAATGGAGACCTCCTTTTGAAGAGATGGAGTTAGGATTCCTAGAGGTCTCACTAGCAGATTCCCATTGGATGGTCTTCTCAGCCAAATTTTCATACAAATCCCATCCTTCATCTTCATCTTTCTGCAAGAAACCCCCTTGGCACATACTTTCTAAGAGGGTTTTGGTGGAATAGTCTAAACCGTCATAGAGAATTTGGCATTGTCGCCATTTCTCTATTCCATGGTGTGGACATTGGACAAGGAGATCCTTAAAGCGTTCAAAGTACCTCCAGAACGGTTCACTGGGTTCTTGCTTAAATTGCATGATCGTCTTCCTAATGAGAGCGGTTTTATGAATAGGATAGAATTTTTTCAAGAAAACCTTTATGAAACCATCCCAAGACGTGATGGAACCGGCTGCTAAGCTGTAGAGCCGCTTCTTTGCTAGGTCCTTAAGTGCGAAAGGGATAAATCTCAACCTAATAGCATCGTCTACAAGGTGTGGGATTTTCATCATTAGACATACTTCCTCAAATTCTCTTATGAAGAAGTAGGCATCTTCGAACTCTAGACCATGAAACTTGGGGAGTGTGTTGATGAATTGAAGCTTGAGCTTGAAATTGTATTCACCAACTGATGGAAGTGAAATGCAAGATGGAAGTGAGGTCCTAATGGGGTAGAACCTATCCTGCAATGATGTTGATTGAGCCATTACCGGATCTAGTCTTGGTTCAAACTTAGGTGGTGATGTGTTTCTAGTCAACCTAGATGAATTAGGGTCTCTCGACCACACTTGCATACACAAACACAATCATTATCACAACAAGTTCAAACAACAGTCAACAATAGAAATCAACCAAGCCTAGTCTAAGGTAACCTCGACCTAGACAACTACTAACTGGTTGATTGTCCACAAGAGGTAGAATGTAGACTTTGACCACAAGCTAATCAGCCAGGTCAGGGCAAGATTGGTGGGAGGTTTTCCGTCAAAGACGTTCCTTAATTAAATAACCACCAATCTTCGGGCTTTCGGCCCTCAATCCCCTTCCTTGACACTGATTTGGCAGGAGTCAATTTCCAACACCTTCCCTCTTTAAGATAATCTCCTAGTGAGTTCGAGATGTCCCTAAGGCCAACGTCTATCAGATTTTACTTAGGCTTAGGTTTGTGAGTGCTTGGAGTCTGATTTTTGGGCCAAGGAAGGGTGATTAAATCCCCACCTTATCTTGTTGTTGCGTGTTGCCCTTAAAATCAATTTGTGAAGTGTACAAAATAAGATTCACTCAAAGCGATATAAATCAACCAAGAATTGAGTCCTATTCTGAATGCAATGCGTATGTACCTTGCTCCAGCACTCTTCAACAGTAAAGTAAAGGAATTGAAAAGACTCGTGCCTAGAATGCAAATATCTAATCAATTTTTAACTTTGCAACAATTGTTTTACTGTTGATTTAAAACAGGGATGTTGGATAGCAGAAATAGCACCAATATGACATATAAAAACTGAAATTTTTGTGAGCAATATGTCCTGCAAAACAAAGTTTTTAGTAGTCCAATGAATTTTTTCAGATTTTGCAAAGCAATTTCTTGAAATTCTGTTTCCCACTTTCGAGAGTAGGGGCATAGAATTTACAAGTCTTCTTAGCAAAGCTTGAATGCTAGATCTTGATCTTCAAGTCCCTGAAACAAACACACAAAACTTGTTAAAACAACTACACCGTTCCCTTCCCCGGCAACGGCGCCAAAATTTGATTGCTAAAATAAAAGAAACAATCAATGAGTTAAGAATATACCGTGTAGCTTGTGGCTAACGGGTCGTGTCCACAAGGAGGGATGCGATGGAAGCTTTTCGGTGAATCGTTTTAAAACAAGAAATTGTGTTCGCTTTTTATGAAAAAGAGAATGGAAAGAAAGAGATGAATGAAAGAAAAATTGCAACTTTTAGAAAAGGTTTTGGAGAAGGTGATTAAGAAAGCTTGAAGATTGTTTTGTTGTATGTAATAATGAAGAAGGTCTGGGCTCACTATCTCACTACTCAATTGTTCATTCTTCTCTTAAAATGTTAAGTCCCTCAAGTTATCATTTGCAAAACTTAAAATTGATTTTTTTAGAAAGCTTTAAGTAAAGCACATAAGATGTTAAAAGAGTTGAGTCTTTTTCTTCAAGAAATCGTTAGAATCGAATATTAAAAAATCATGCGCGAAGAAGTAAGAATGAATTAAAAACGATTCAAGAGATGTTCATGAAAGAATTGTGAAGTCAACTATCCATACCCATCCTCATGTGCCTTCAAGAACACTTTCAAAAAGAAAGGTTTTTAAGTGAGGCATGCATATGAGTCATCGGAACATTTTCTTTTAAAAACAGAAGAGAAGAAGAGCAAGGGAGAGTGATGATAGCTAGCTCAGAAAAACATTTAGTGATCCATAGAAAACAATGAAGAAAACATAAACATTATGCAAACCATACCGTACTGCAAGTAGAAGGAAACTTGGCTCCACTTTTGTATTGCTGTCACTTCAACCTTCAAGTACAAGCTTTCAGTCCTCTCTCTCACTGGTTTTGATACTGGACTACAAATTAAAAAGCAAGATTACAACTTTCGTTCTAGCTAACAAAGAGCCTAAATCCTAAGAAAATAAATGCAAAACTTAATCCTAGTCTTCGCTGCATTTTTCTTTGCTGAAACCCATATTTATAGCCAAAAACCAAACGAGTAGGATCCCGGAAAGATTGGGGGAGCAAACGCTCCCGCAACAGAAGCTGTTTGGCCGCGTTTTCGTGGCCCTGGTGTGGCCAGGTGGCCACACCCAGAGGGGGTAGGTTGCTGGTTTGGTGTTTGGCCCGTATATGCTGCTGATTTTCTGGTTTCTGCTCCAAACTGTTGACGAAACAGTCTTGATTTTGTGGCTTCAATCGCTTGATTCTGGGAGAATTTTTCGCTACCCCTTGATTTGCCAAGATTTAGCCCAGATTTCTTCATTTCGAATTTATTCTGAATTAATTCAGAATTTGGTGGGCTTTTGGGCTTGTTTCTCCTTTCTTCCTTTAAGCACTTGGGCCTACATTTAGCAAAGAAAAAGACAACTTATTAATAGAATTTATTAGCTAATAAGTGTGGTAAAGTGACAATATAAATGCAATGTATGTGACAAATCAACCAATCATAAAGAGACTATCTCTTGATCTCTTCTTGGAACTTTTATAACTTCTTTCTTAAAATTTAGACAGTTGACTTGAGATCCAAGCATCCATGCTCTGTCTCTTGATCTCTTCTTGGAACTTCTAAAACAGTCGACTATCTATGTATCCATGCTCTGCAAAAGCAATCTTCACGTTAACTGATGAAACTTGAGCTTGTAGATTCCTGAATCTTGATTTCTTCAGATGCGAGTATGGTGAACTCTGCGTTTTGAGGCTTTAAACGCCCTTTTGTGATCTTTAGATGCGAGTGTGGTGAACTTCGCGTTTTGAGGCCTTAAACACCCTTTTGAAATCTTTAGACGCGAGTGTGGCAAACTTTGCGTCTTGAGGCCTTAAACGCGGGTCTCTCATATAATACCTGCGTCTGGAGTTTATAACTTAGAAAACTTTAAGGCCCGCGTTTGCACCTTTAATATATGCCCCGCGTTTCAATCATCAGTGATTGCACACATTTATTACATTATTCTTTATTACATATCCACATTTATTATGTAATAAATCTGCTAAATTTCTTATCTTAATTGTCTATTTTGCAGAAGATAATCATGGGGAGAAAGAGGATAAATCAAATAAATATCGGTCAAATTCAGATATAACTAGATCTATTAGGTTAGAGGAGGACGATCCCAAATCCAGTTGGTTAAATTCAATTTTTAGTGAATCAAGTAGTTAAAGCTAAAGATCAACCGAGAATAATGTCAAATACAGAGTCCAAATTCAAAGGGATAAATAGATAGAGAGAAGATCAATGGATGAGATGAAGCAATTTGACTCAGATTCTGACTGGATACATTTTAGTATTTGAATCATACCTTTTTCTACTAGAACTCAAATCTGATGATTCGAGATGATCCAGAAAGAGGACTTAAAGGGCTACAACTCTTAAGTTGATTATTATTTCTAATTTTATTATTTCATAAGTTATATTTAGTAATCAATACGCCAATAAGCTGCAGATCAGAACTGAATATCTACATCAAATCAAGTTTGAAGATAAGGGGAGAATTCAAATTTAGAAATATCCTACTTTTTCTATCTTCATATTCCACTACCCTCTGCATTTCTCATATAAATACCTGCAATCTCAAAGGTGAAAGGGGGACCAAGTAGCAAGTAGAATTTAGGCTATACTGTAGTTTATAACTTAGGTTTTTAGTTTTCTTTTATGTAATTTTTATTTTCTTTATATAACTGAGAGGAGAGAAGACTTTCATGGAGGAATGAGAACAAGCTTGTACTGAGGGTGACACCGGTGTAAGTGATCTTTTCTTTCATTATTATTTGAATCAAATCGAAGTTTTCTTTTCTTTTCTATTCTTGTTTTCGTTTGCTTCCCTCTTCTGTGTTTGTGGATCCAAATGAATCTGATAGCCTCGAAGTAGCCTTGCCCTTGCAAGTGTCATTGATGGTTTATGGTGATGGATCTATTTCTATGGTAGTGTAGCTTGCCCCTTCATTTCATAGTGTAAATTGGGAATTGGGAAGATCCTATTTGTCATACTTCGCTCGCCTTCAAATAAAGGTACATCGTTTATACGTTAAAGGTAAGCAGGCGCCGAAAAGGTAAGTAAGTTTTTAGGTTTTAGTTTTCTTTCTATTAATTTTTTTAGTTTAGATTACCAACACCATCAACACCCAACTCTTTTAGCACTCTTTTTGATTTCTTTGTATATATCTATTTTCTATTTTCTCCACCTTCTCAATCTACCACCTTCTTCCTAACTTAACTGTAATTTCAGTTTTCTCGTTTCTTTTAAAGAACTAAAAGAAGATCTTTAACCATTGAATATAACTTAGAAGAGAACTTGCTAAAAAAGCTTCCATCGAGTCCCTCCTTGTGGATCACGATCTGCATTGCCACTTTCTATTGCGGTAGTATTGAGTACTTGCACTCTTTATTCTAAGTTCTGAAATTCTATTTTTTGTTCAGGTTAAAATCTCAATCAAATTTTGGCGCCGCTGCCGGGGAGGGACAGTAAGTTGTTCTATTTTTTTCAATTTACATTTTTATTAACTTTCTTTTTTGTTTTCCTGTACAGATTTAACAATAAGGAATTTTTGCTATAGTTGACATATAAGTAGCCTTGGACTCTGCTCAAGAAAGCAGAACCCAGAGCCCTCAGATTTGCTACATTCCTGTGGTAATCTGAGTGAACTACTAACCTGTATTTTCTACAGGTTGGTTGAATTGTATAGTTTAATCTCTATAGCATTTATTTTCTTGTTTGACTCACTGTATATACATTTCTAACATAATAGTAAAAAGTTGATTGTAAGTGCTAAAAATGATTTAGACTTTGCATTTAGGCACGTGTATTTTATTACATTTTCTATTTACTGTCGAAGAGTGCTGGAGCCAAGGAATATGTGCATAGCATTTAGTATATAAGGTTCTTTCTTGTATGAATCTTGCTTGAGTGTTACTTTCTTCTATATACTTGTACACTGTACTAAATTGATTTAAGGGCTTGTCCTATAAACAAGATAAGGTGGGGAAGTCATTACCCTCCCTTAGCTCACAAACAATCTCCTCCCTCACTAACCCAAGCGTAACTAAAACTTAGTAGACGTTGGCCCTAGGGACATCTCGGACTCAAATAGAAGACTGACCTAAGGGGAAAGTTGATTTGAATCTGACTCTTGCCAAATCGGTGACTAAGGTTGGGGACTGAGGGGCGAAACCCTGAAGGCTAGTGGTTTGGCTTAATTAGGCCCGTCGCTTTCGTGCAAATACCTCCCACCAATCTTGCCCCTGCCTGGCCGATTAACTTGTGATCAGATTCAGTAGTGTACCCCCTTGGACAATCTAACCAGTCAGGAATCGTTTAGGTCTAAGGTTTACCCTAACTTAAGTTAGATTTTTTTCTTTTTAATTGTTTGCTTTTTTGTTTTTTTCTTTGTTTGTGTCTAACATTTCCTGTGTGATATGGCTTATAATAATAATTTTTTCAATTTTAATGGTAATCCATATTACACTCCGACCTCGTTTTCAGATATTACCAACCAGGCATATCATAACTTTAACCAACCTAGTGTGCTTGATTGGTCTTATCCGAATCAATATAACCCATACCTCCAATCTTATGACCATAATTTCTAGAATAATTTCAACTCTTCACAGAGTCAATGGGGATTCACCTTTCCCGAGTCCAATTTTCAACCAACTTGTCCTCCTTATCCACCTTGTCCATAATATTTCCAAGATTCATACTGAGTTCCACCAGCTCAAAAGAGAAAACCATCAATCTTGGAAATGAGTATGCGTGAGTCCAAACAACAATCACAAAATCTGACGAACTCACCATTTCACCACAAATTCCAAAAAAAGACTTCATCTTTTAATTCCAATCGCAACAAAATGATGAACCAATCGACTATGAAAAGATGCTTGAAGCCATGACTCAGGCTAAAATCGCTCATAATCATGACATAGATGTAATGGTCTAAACTCTCCATTCTCACTGTTTGGCTATTTTTGATGTCGATAACCATTCTGTTAGAGCCGAACAATCATGTAGTTTTGGAAAACAAGATTCCATTTTAGCACACCCATTTGAACTTACCCAAACTCTAAATTTTGAAAACCACATTGACATTTTGGAATGTTATCCCCTTCCTGAAATTGAACTTGAGAATGAATATGATCCTGAATCTCAACTTGGTAATTTAATTCTACTTCTTGATTCAATAATGATTCCGGTGTCTTCACCTGATTTCAATCTTTTTCCCGAGTCAACATTGGATCCTGTGCCAATTCATCATGAAATTGAATCGCCAATCTTTTATGATCATCATATTGAACTTGACCAATTTCAAACTTTTGAAAGTCCCATTGACAAATTGGTAAGTTCTCATTTTTATGAAATTGAACTCAATGAGAAATGTGACCAAGATTCTCAAATTTGTGATTCAGTTCAAATTCCTGATTCAATATCGACTCCTATTTTGTTTCCCAATTTGAGTAATATTTTAGAGTCAGTTTTGATTCCCATACCTGTCATTCTTGAACTTGAATCACCAATATTAAGTCACATTCCGTTATTGGGAAATGAATGTGGACTTGAGTTTCAACTTCTCGATTTGGATCCACTTTCTGAACCAATCTCAAATCCTGAACCTTTACTTGACTTAAGTCACTTTCCTGAGTCGGTATTAGTTCCCGTACTTCCAAGTCCAAGTCAATGATTCCATCTTTTCACACACCATTTTGGGACAAGGGTGTTGATAAAATTGACTCCAAAATTATTTGTGAAACTTGAAAATTAGATGGGGTAAAATTCTTAATAAAAATCAATTATTTATTCATCATTTTAGTGGGCTATATTAGAGAGGTTTCTGGTGGGTTCCTCCGAACTTCACGCAAATTCGATTGGGCAGCATTTCGTGGACCAAACAGAGCACCACCGGAACCACCACCTTAAGGTAATATTTTCTTCCCTTTCTTCTTTTTCATGCATCTATGCATTAATTCATACATTGAGGATAATGCTTGAGATAGGTGTGGAGGAGAGTTTAACTTAACTTAGGTTTTTCTTTTTATTAAAAAAATTTTAAAATTTTCTTTACTTTTAAAAACTTTTTGAAAATAGAAACAATATTTTGACATATTTTTTGTAAGAAATTAAGTCAATTTTAAGGAATAGGATAATCATAATTAAGATTTCTTATGCTTGGTCAAAATAAGATTATTTGTTTAATTTTTAGGGTTAGAAAGATAATTTGTCAAAGTAATTTAGTCTTGATCTTTGCCTTGATGAAATATGCGCACTTTATACACTTACACACTTAGAGTTCAAAAATAATGATTCTTATACCTTATAAAATATATGTGTGTGTGTGTATCTATGATAAAACAAATCTAATTATTGATTAGCTAGGTGCTTTGGCCTAAGCAAGCCTTGGTATTTATGCAAAAGATGATTCGATAAGTTTAAAAAAAAAGAAATATATATCTATAAAAATCCTCCGATTAAGCTGGGTATTTGTGCCTCATAAAGCATAAGTATTCACGCTTAAAAGCGATTCATATAATAAAATCCTTAGTTTTGTGGCCTTGTTTACTCGAGTCTTTAAGTCCTTGGGGGTGTTTTCTCACCTGGTGCCCTAAGACCGTTTGGTTTGGGAGTGACCGATTAAAGGCTCATTACATGGGCAGATTAGAAAGCCTAATAGAACTAAGAAATATATCACCAAAAATAAAATAAATATATATACATAAATAAATAAATAAGGCATAAGAGTAGAGTTAAAAAAACTCTAGTCAAAACTTCATGGTCACGAAGGTGCATATGACTTAGGGTAAAGTAATAGACTAAAGAGAAGCATAATTTGACTCCTTACTTTGATTGATAACAAATTTTTGAATAGAGACAAAGTTTAGGAATGAAAAATTCAGTTTTCCTATAACTTATAGATTACTTAAATGTTACAATAATATTTCAAATAATTTTCCTTCAAAATGTGTTTTTAAAATATTAACATTTTTCTTTCTTTATGGATTTTGTGGGTGCAATCCACTGAAAACTCTCACAAGACAAAACTCATCCTCTAGGGGTAACTTAGAGGTTTAACGGCTTGTTGCACAAGCTCAGTGCAATTATATGACCTACGAAAGTGATCTAATAATCTTTGATTTAGTTTTGTTGCTTTACTTGAGGACGAGCAAAAGATAGGTGTGGGTGTGTGATTGCATATATTTATTGCATTATTCTTTTGTACATATCCACATTTATCATGTAATAAATCTGCTAAATTTCTTGTCTTAAATGTCTATTTTGCAGAAGATAATTATAGGGAGAAAGAGGATAAAATCAAATAAATATCAGTTAAATATAGATTTAACTAGATCTATTTGGTTAGAGGACGATGATCTTAAATCCAGTTGGTTAAATTTCAGTTTTTGGTGAATCAAATGGTTAAAGCTAAAGATCAACTGAGGATAACGTCAAATAGAGAGTCCATATCCAAAGGGATAAATAGATAGAGAGAAAATCAATAGATGAGATGAAGCACTTTGACTCAGATTCTGGCTGGATACATTTTAGTTTTTAAATCATAACTTTACCTATCAGAACTCATATATGATGATTCAAGATGACCCAGAAAAAGGACTTAAAGGATACCACTCTAAAGTTGATCATTATTTCTAATTCTGTCATTTGATAAGTTATATTTAGTAATCAATACGCCAATAAGCTACAGATCAGAACTGAATATCCACATCAAATCAAGTTTGGAGATAAGGGGAGGATTCAAATTCAGAAATAGTCAGCTTTCCTTATCTTCATACTTTTCTACTCTTTGTATTTCTCCTATAAATACCTGCAATCTCAAAGGTAATGTAAGATCCCTGATTAGAATTACTGTATTTTCATTTTTCTAAAGTATTTATTTTGATTATCTAATTATTTTATTAACTTAATTTATTATTTTTTCATGTGATTTTTATTATTATTAAATATGCAAATTATTTTTAAGATAGTAAATGACACTTTGGCTTTATATACTATTGCCATTATTTCTTATCAGTATTTTTAATTACTTATTACTATTAGTATTATTATTATTAATATTGTTAGTGTTCATTAATTAGTAATAGTGTTACTGATATTATTATTTATTATTATTATTGTTTGGTTAATTATTAAGATTATTATTATTAGTGTTATTATTATTTTATTTATTTATTTTAATATTACTATTATTATTTATGTTGATTAATTATTATTGTGACTGCTAACCATTATGATTATTAATGTTATTGTTAATTACTATTATCATTAATAGTTATTATTAGTAATGGTTGTTTGCTTAAGATTAATTATTATTGATAATTATTTATTATTATTACTATTAATTATTATTATTTGTTTTTAGTAGTAGTATTATTCCTTCTCCTTCTTATTCCTATTCTCTCAACCCATTAGCCTAAATCCAAGCCATTTTCATATCCCATTACCCTTTACCCTATAACCCATTTACCCATTTGAATCCAACCCGAAATCCACTATCTCAAACCCATTAACTAATCCTATATAATCTCTTTATATTTCCTAACCCTAACCCTAACCTAATTAATCTCCCCTCTCCCTTCATCTGCAACCACAGCCGCCCACCCCATCCACGGCAGCCTTGCCGTGGGCACCCCCGGAGACCACCAGGGCAGCCCTCCTCCTTTGGCCGTCTACTCCAGCCGTCCCCTCCACCCCGGGCTCCTTCTCCTTGCACCTCCCCGGATGCCCCGAGCGCTGCCGGAGTTCACCCGCGCTCCCATGGCCGATCACCCTCCACCGAGCCCCTTCGCTTGCCCAGGCCACGCAATAGCCCACACAACTACCCAACGCGAGCCCTCGGAGCTATGGTCGGATTACACATGGCCTCCTCCTCTTTTCCTCTCTCCTTGGCTGCCCCTCTCCACCAAGCCCCAGGCCAATACTCCTTAGGCAGTAACTAGCAGCCGCAGCTCCTCTTTTCCCCTTTGGCAACACTAGACCGGCCTCCTCCACCATGACAGGACCCCCAGAGCAGCGTCCAAGCAAGCCAGCGCCCAACTACCTCCCCCTGCACCTGAACCAGCCAACTCCCCAACAGCAGCCTCTACGCGCGCACAACCCAGGCAGCAGCTTTCCCAGGCCACACACCCCTCTTCCGGCGAGTCGTGACATCCTCCGACAACCTCTGGGATTCTTCGCTGCAGCATGATCTCTCCGCAGGCACTCCGGCAATCCATCGTGCCCCTCCGCGGCCTCCGCCGGCAAGCATCCATGACCTTGGGTGAGTTCTCTCCTTCCCTTTTCTGTATATATGTTGTATGTTTTAATTGTTAGCATTTGGTATGTTTATTATTATGTTATATGTGCGTGTGAGTTATGTTATACACATGTTATTTAAGTGTGTGTTTAATTAAATGAACATGTCTAAGTGTGTGTTGGCGTATTTTGTGTGCGTGAGTATGTGTGGGGATATATATATTAGTGTGTATGTATGTATATATATAGAATGTATGTATGTATATTAGTGTGTGTATATATATAGAGTGTGTGTATATGTGTGTGTGTGTGTGTGTGTGTGTGTGTAGGTGAGTGTGTGGATATGTGTACTTGTGTCTATGTACACGTGTGTGCAGAGTGCACATGTGGCGTGCGTGTATGGGTTCAGGTGTGAGTGAATTCTAGGTGTGTGTATTGATTCCCCTTCCAATCTGTTGTTTGGTGGCGTGTTGCAGTGTTTCAGACCCGTTCGGTGAGATCCGAACCGAGCTACAGGAGACCCGGACCCGATCCGGATTCGTGCTCGTTTTGGACCCGATGCATAGGCGATTCGAAGATCGATCCATGGGATGATCCGTAGATCAGTACCGGTTCGTGCAGTGAAGACCAGACGGCGATTCGGTTTCGAAACCACATCATTTCATGTGAGTGTTCGTTCTTATACATTTCCTTATTTACCGTTGTCGGTATGCGTTTACATGTTGGACTTATCATTTCATGTAACTTTCTGCTATATTTTACCAGTTTGATTACTTGTATTACTTCATGAGACATCTATGATTGTTCACTTTAATTACATAGTTGATATGAGCTTGTATCAGTGTCATTTTATGTGTTGGTAGTTTGGAGTTGTTGGCTTAGGCCTAATTTTGATGTACTTTAGACAGTGACTCATTTCGATCTACTGGGTAGTTGGCCCAGATCATATTTGAGGGCAGTGTTGGCCCGAAGGCCCATCACTCTAGTTTTGATGATGATCAACTCATGTAGTTATGTTTACTAATGATCTTGTGTTTAATTAGTGACAGATTCATGATCAAGATCTTAGTAGGTGCATAGCTTCAACAAAGGATTTAAAGTCAAGTTTTGGAGCTAGCACGGTGTTTGGACAAAGTCAAGAAGGCTTCAAGTGAAGACTTCAAGAAGGTGAAGACTTGTGTCTACGTTTGTTTTTAGAAGATTTTGTTTTTAGAATAAAATGTAAATGATAGAAATAGTTGGTGGATTGCTCAAGTATACCATGCACACACACTCTTGATTTAGTTTATTTTTAGAAAAGAATTTTCATTTTGGAAAAATACATGTTTGGTTTTTGGTATTCATTGTTTACATGTTTTAACCAAAACCTTGTTTAGAACTTAAAGTCAAAAACATAGATATTTCACCATGTTTGTGTAGTGGATCATATCCATACACCCTATGCTTTAATAGAGTTTAAATATCTTATTTTTGTATTTGGAGAAGTTTTGGAAAAATAAGTTTTGGAAAAACCAAGTTTGAAAAATACCATTTTGTTTTAAGCCAAATTTTCCAAGTTACAAGAATAGTTCAAAACATTTATAACATGCCTTGAATTTGTGCAAGCATGTTTGTTTATCAAAGTATAACATCAAAACTATTTTTGTAGATTTTCTGTAATTTTATGGGATTTTATTTGTGTTAAAATACCTTAGTTTAAATCCCAGATTTTCTGTTTCAGGCTTCAGCGGTCGACCGAGTTCTGAAGTCGGTCGACCGATCGGTCGACTGACGTGCACAGACGTGCACGCCTTGACCTGGCAGGTGGCCGGTAGACCGTCCAGAGAGCTCTGCTCTCTGGAAAGGCCCCGGTCGACCGGGCGGTCGACCAGAAAGAGAGTTTACTCTCTGTATCTGGCCTCGGTCGACCGACCGGTCGACCTATGGCACAACGATCTGAAATATGACCGTTGGCCGGTCGACCGGGCGGTCGACCGACAGGTCTGTCAGAACCCCAACGGCTAGTTTTTTCCAGCCTATAAATTTTGGGGTTTGGGAATTATTTTTCAACAAGATTTTTAGTGGTCTTTGAGCCAGTTTTTCTCACTCCATTAAAAGAGTTTTCTCCACTAAATTGAGAGCTAATACTTTCAATCAAAAGTGGAGTTTATCAAGAGTGTTCAAAAGAGATTTTCTTAAGTTTTTCACTAAAGATTCTATCCTAGTTTTCTCACACAAACACTTGAGCTATCCATTGATTATTCATTCTATAGGAGTGTTGTAGTGAGAGTGTTTATTGATGATCAAAGTGTTTAGATCACCAAGAGATCTTTTCTTGTACTTTGAGGAGGCAGACGGGTGCGTTCGCGGTTGTTTCGAGTTCGGGTGCGAACTTGTTGTTTGAGGTGTGGCCTCGGCGAGCTAGTGAGCTTGCGGTGTGTACGGGCTAGAGAGTCCAAGGAGTTCAAGTGTGAACTCGGTTTGTAGGTGTTGCGGCACCGAGGAGTGATCCATTGGGATCGATTATAGTGGAAATCCTTCGTGTGTCGAAGGCGGGGATGTAGAGCAAGTGTGCTCGAACCTCGAAACAAATCCCTTGTGTTTGCGATTGCTCACTCTCTCTATCTCCTTGTGTTTATATCTTGCATAGTTATTATTGTGTTTACATTTATATGCTTGATATATTGTGTGTTTATTGATACATGCTTGGGGATTGTTAGCTAACACTTGTATTCAACCAAGAGAGCCAACGCGGCACCTCAACCCTTATCTAGGGGAATCTAGAGGAGTTAGTCCAGAGCCCTTCACAGGGAATTCGGCTACACTCTTGTGTTATACTTGGTGTTTAGTGTAATAGTTTTTATTTGGTCATAATAGTTTTTAATTTCGCATTTAGTGACCATTAGATTAGCCATCACCTATTCACCCCCCTCTCTAGTTGTTTTCAATTGGTATCAGAGCCAAGTGCTCTTGATTTGGGTCTTACAAACTAGAGTTAAAGGTCCTCTTTTTAGGCTAATCACATATTTTGTACACACACCATGGACTTCATGTCACCACTTATGTTTGACATTCTTAACATCCAAATTTGGAAGGTTAAGATGTCTTTGTACCTCAAGGCCCTAGGCATTCATGTTTATCTTGCTACAATTAAAGATTCATATGTTAATGATAGCAAGTATATTGAGGCTAACTCAAAAGCCATTCATGCTTTGAAATCAACCCTAAATGATGATTATTTATCTAGGGTTTCTAATGTTGATTCGGCTTTTGTAGCTTGGAACATCATCACCTCCCTTGGTGAAAAGGATCTATATTATGCCGGGAGCGATTCGGACGTTGGAAGCGACACCTCCAACGTGTGCTACATGGTCCAAGGGATAACCCCCTTGAGGTAACTACCGAATCTGAGGTAGAAGATGATAACATGTCATATGATGAGCTTTCCACATTTTGTCAATTATTGCTTGAAAAATATGACATGCTTAAGAAAGATAATAAAAATTTGAAAAAGAAATTTGTTTGCATGCTTAATGAAAAAGATTCATTAGAAAATAAGGTTGCATGCATTGAAAAAGAAAATGAAGATTTGAAAATTGAAAATGTTTCCTTGTTTTCAAAATTGAATGATCTTTGTGAAGGAAACACTTCCTTGAAGAATAAACTTGTTTTGGTGGAAAAACAAAAAGAAATTGTTTTTCAAGAAAACACTTCTTTGAAAAGAAAAATGTTTGAAAATGAAAAAGAAAAAGGTTTTCAAAAGAAAAGGAAAAAATGATTCTATATCTCTCCTTTCTCTACATGCTACGATTGAAGATAGTGAGATTAAACTTTTGAAAAATAAAATTAATAGTTTAAGCTCTACTTTGCACATGTGCATTTAACCACACTAGATTGGAGACCTTGTTTTCCAAGAAACAAACTCCACATGTTCATGCACATCATCATGCATATGCACACTTTGCACGTCATGACCACACACACACTCATATGCATCCTAAGGTGTACAAGTGTACACATTGTAGCCGCAAAGGCCATTTAGCAAAATTTTGTTTTGATAAGTTGCATCATATTAATTTTGCTAATAATAAAAATGTTTGGGTTCCTCAACACAAAGCTAACTCTCAAGGACCCAAGAAAAAATGGGTACCAAAATCCCCACCTTTTGTTTTTAATGTAGGTGAGGGCTCTCACAAAACGTGAGAGATTTGGTGCCTTGGTGGTAGTTGCATGGACTAGAAGGACAAACATTTGATGCACCGCTATCAAGAAAGTTTGGTGGGACATCCACCATGGTTTGGAGTTTTGGAACATAGTTCCTTAGTTGGTAACTATTTCTAAACTCTTAGTTTATTTACATGCTCTTTCATTAGATGATTATTTAGCATGTTCATGTTTCATGTTTTGTGCTTCATGTGGTATATACTAGTTTAAATGTAGTTTTTATCAAAACTTGTATTTATACATGTACAAATAGTGAGAACAAATTGATTCATATATGTTTGCACTTCATGCTCATTTGTACCCACTATATGCACATATATAAGCAAGTTTTGATGATTCTTTCATTTATGCTTGTTTTGCCTACTTTCATGTTTTACTTCATGTATATGTATTTTTAAATTCAAATCTAATAAACATACATGTATACCCGTGAGTCTCTTGCCTTCATGCAAATACCTTTTAATAGACTCTTTTATGTTTGGGATATGTATGTATATTGTTAGGATTGGATAAATCATACATATACCTAGAAGTTTGTTTTAAAAATGAAAAATGAATTTTCATGATTTGTTTTGATAAATGTTTTGATAAAATGATAGTTGTTTTGAGCTTCATTGACCATTTTCATGAAAAATGCTAAACACATGATTTTTGTACACTCACACTTTATTTGTTTATTCATGACTTTGTTTCATGAACATATTTTTGAGCTTTATCGATTCGAGTGTCAATTCTTGTGTATTTGGTAAGACTCATGAAAAACATATGTGTTGATTTCATATTTTGAAGGATCTTTAACTAGTTTTTCAAAAATTACCTTTAACTAGTTAATTATTCTTCATTGGGTAGTAGTTTTCACTATAGAATGTTTTCAAACCCTATTTTCGAAAACCCCTTCCTACTTTCACGGGCGGATGGCTGGGCGAGTATGCCTTGTAAGCCTTATTGAAAAATCTTTTATCCTGTGCATATGAAGGGTGGTAGGTTATGAGCTACATACATGATTTATATTGTTAATTTCAATTGGTATTCAATTGATATTTTTGTATATACTCATATTTTGTTTCTATATATGTATGTCTTCAATGTCAATTGGTATTATCATTTCCATACATATATATGTTTTGAAAAATCAAGCACACGTAAATCATATATATGCTTGATTTACAATTGATTCATTTTTTTAAAAAAAAAGAACATAGTTTATGATGAAAAATAAAAATATTTGATCATTATGTTTACATTTGGTATCAATATGCTTCAACTTCATATTTGTTAAATTTTGATTGGTATCAATATGTATTTACAATAATGATTATTTACAATTTGGTATCTTAAAAATTTGTTTGCTTTACAAGAGCTCTAATACCTTTAAAAAAAAATTTTGTTTAAGAAAAATTAAAATTTTTTTTGATGTGTATTTCCTATATGCAAGGAGAGCTTAACATCTCTTCTATATATAGATTCATGTTGAATGTATCTTGTATTGAGGAGCTTGACAACTCTTCTTTATGTGGTATACGTGTGTAGGGGGAGCTTCACATCTCCTCTTATGCATTGCATATTATGCGTTATGTGAATTAGGGCTTGTCATCCCTCCTTCATGTAATGCATATATGTAGGAAAGCTAACTTAGCATCTTCCCTTCATGAATGTATATCGCATATAAACTTTTATTGACTTATTTGTTTGCACCCCTTATTGATCTCTTTGTTTATGACAAAAAGGGGGAGAAAAATTTTTATTTTTACTTTAACCCCTTTGTTGATGATTGACAAAAAGGGGGAGAAGTATTTGAGAAGTATATGCATGTTCTGGAAAAAGGATTTATGTTTATGCATATATGTTTTGTTTTGCAAATAGGAGAAAAAGAATTTTGCTAAAGAATTTTGCTTTGTTTTATACTTGTTAGCATGTTTATCTCCATATTTGCATACAAGTCTATGTGCTTTCATTGCATATCTATTATTTATTGTTTATGCATGAGTTAAGGGGGAGCTTCTTTGAAGCTTTAGTTTAATCCATGCATATATAATTTCATGAGTTTTGTCATCATCAAAAAGGGGGAGATTGTTGGCCCGAAGGCCCATCACTCTAGTTTTGATGATGATCAACTCATGTAGTTATGTTTACTAATGATCTTGTGTTTAATTAGTGACAGATTCATAATCAAGATCTTAGTAGGTGCATAGCTTCAACAAGGATTTAAAGTCAAGTTTTGGAGCTAGCACGGTGTTTGGACCAAGTCAAGAAGGCTTCAAGTGAAGACTTCAAGAAGGTGAAGACTTGTGTCTAGATTTTTTTTTAGAAGATTTTGTTTTTAGAATAAAATGTAAAGGATAGAAATAGTTGGTGGATTGCTCAAGTATACCATGCATACACACTCTTGATTTAGTTTTGTTTTAGAAAAGAATTTTCATTTTGGAAAAATACATGTTTGGTTTTTGGTATTCATTGTTTACATGTTTTAACCAAAACCTTGTTTAGAACTTAAAGTCAAAAACATAGATATTTCACCATGTTTGTGTAGTGGATCATATCCATACACCCTATGCTTTAATAAAGTTTAAATATCTTGTTTTTGTATTTGGAAAAGTTTTGGAAAAATAAGTTTTGGAAAAACCAAGTTTAAAAAATACCATTTTGTTTTAAGCCAATTTTTCCAAGTTACAAAAATAGTTCAAAACATTTGTAACATGCCTTGATTTTGTGCAAGCATGTTTGTTTATCAAAGTATAACATCAAAACTATTTTTGTAGATTTTTTGTAATTTTATGGGATTTTATTTGTGTTAAAATACCTTAGTTTAAATCCCAGATTTTCTGTTTCAGGCTTCAGCGGTCGACCGAGTTCTGAAGTCGGTCGACCGACCAGTCGACCGACGTGCACAGACGTGCACGCCTTGACCTGGCAGGTGGCCGGTCGACCGTCCAGAGAGTTCTGCTCTCTGGAAAGGCCCCGGTCAACCGGACAGAGAGTTTACTCTCTGTATCTGGCCTCGGTCGACCGACCGGTCGACCGATGGTACAACAATCTGAAATATGACCATTGGCCGGTCGACCGGGCGGTCGACCGACAGGTCTGTCAGAACCCCAACGGCTAGTTTTTTCCAGCCTATAAATTTGGAGGTTTGGGCATTGTTTTTTAACAAGATTTTTAGTGGACTTTGAGCCAGTTTTTCCCACTCCATTAAAAGAGTTCTCCACTAAATTGAGAGCTAATACTTCCAATCAAAAGGGAGTTTATCAAGAGTATTAAAAAGAGATTTTCTTAAGTTTTTCACCAAAGATTCTATCCTAGTTTTCTCATACAAACACTTGAGCTATCCATTGATTATTCATTCTATAGGAGTGTTGTAGTGAGAGTGTTTACTGGTGATCAAAGTGTTTAGATCACCAAGAGATCTTTTCTTGTACTTTGAGGAGGCGGACGAGTGCATTCGCGGTTGTTTCGAGTTCGGGTGCGAACTTGTTGTTTGAGGTGCGGCCTCGGCGAGCTAGTGAGCTTGCGGTGTGTACTGGCTAGAGAGTCCAAGGAGTTCAAGTGTGAACTCGGTTTGTAGGTGTTGCGGCACCGAGGAGTGATCCATTGGGATCGATTATAGTGGAAATCCTTCGTGTGTCGAAGGCGGGGATGTAGAGCAAGTGTGCTCGAACCTCGAAACAAATCCCTTGTGTTTGTGATTGTTCACTCTCTCTCTCTCTATCTCCTTGTGTTTATATCTTGCATACTTATTATTGTGTTTTACATTTATATGCTTGATATATTGTGTGCTTATTGATACATGCTTGGGGATTGTTAGCTAACACTTGTATTCAACCAAGAGAGCCAACGCGGCACCTCAACCCTTATCTAGGGGAATCTAGAGGAGTTAGTCCAGAGCCCTTCACGGGGAATTCGGCTGCACTCTTGTGTTATACTTGGTGTTTAGTGTAATAATTTTTATTTGGTCATAATAGTTTTTAATTCTGCATTTAGTGACCATTAGATTAGCCATCACCTATTCACCCCCCTCTGTAGGTGTTTTCAGGCAGATGACTTGTTTCATGTAGTGTACTTCGTAGACTTGTTATTCTTTCATTTGGCAATAACTTAGGTGATGATTCATTCGATTGATGACTGATAGGTAGTAAAAAGTGCATATTTATCATCACATTTACTATCACATTTTCATATTTATTCATATAATCATGCACTATTACTAATATTTTATTATTTATTGTGTGCAGGCCTTGAGTAATAAAAATAAAGGAATAAAGCCTTAAAAGAAGCCCAAAAGCCCATGTTTAAAGCCCAATGCAAAAGTTGCAATTATCAAATGCAAAGTTGCAATTACTAAGGGCAATAGTTGCAAATACTAAAAGAAGAGGGAAGGATAGACTTCTATTCAACTCTAAATACTTGCAGGATGAGGATAAAAGCCAAAGAAGGATAACAAATTCGTTGTTAAAAGATATTAGGAGATTTGGATTTAGGGTAACTTGCTTCCCAAGTTATCCCGAAAATCCAAAATAAAGAGTCGAGATACAACTTTCAGAAGCATAAACCCAGATGGACGGACCAGAGGAGGCCACGCGCGAAAGCGCGTGGCCAGGGAGCCAGCTAAGGCCGCGGAAACGCGGCCCAAGCCGCGTTTCCGCGGCAGTTTGGATGAGCCCGGGCAATAGTTTTCTTTAAGGAGTCGTATTGGGACTCTACCTCCTTCTGCACCTATAAATATCCCTGCAGAGCAACAGGAA
Organism: Agave tequilana; assembly: GCA_038442645.1. Lineage (NCBI taxonomy): Eukaryota > Viridiplantae > Streptophyta > Magnoliopsida > Asparagales > Asparagaceae > Agave > Agave tequilana. The sequence goes on along the minus strand of JAVJIF010031192.1, from coordinate 341,354 downwards.
AGAGCGTCCAGCGCAGTACAGGGCCAAATCTAGGGTTTTTAGGCTTTCTTCTAGTTTGTAGTTAGGTTTTTATTTTTCTTTTTTTGTAATTTTTATTTTTTTATGTAACTGAGAGGGAGAGGCCTATGTTGAGAGTGACACCGATGTACCCTCTTCCTTTCTTCCATTGTTTCAAGCAATAAAGGTAAATCTTTTTCTTATGTTCATTGCTTTTCGTTTTCTTTTCTTTTTCTATTTTTATCTTTGTTGGTTTTTGATGAGCATGCAAGTGATTTCCGAAGCACAAGTATAACAAATCTTTGTGAGTGCCAACGATACTTCATGGAGATGTTCTCCTCCTCAAGGTCCGCATCACTTCATTCTTGCCCAGCTTGATGATATAATGCGAATAGGGGACTGAGCTCGATCCTATGATTTATGTGTTGAACGCCTCCGAAGCATGGTAGAACATGTTAGGTTTTCAGGTATTTCATCAACCAAACTTAGGTAAGTGTTTCTTTTATTTTCTTTCTTTTTTTTATTTCTGTAGATTAAGTCACCAACACCTAATCTTTCTTTCCCAACTCACTGTAAATATCGCTTCTATTTCTCCATCTTCTTAACCTACCGCCTTCTTACTAACCTAACTTTCCTTTTAATAACTAAAAGAAGAAATTTTTAGAGAACTTGCTTAACAAGCTTCCATCATTAGTCCTTCCCTGAGGATCACGACCCGCATAGCCATTGCTACAACGGATTAGAATTGAGCACCTTGCACATCTTTACTTCTAAATCTAATATTCTATATTTTGTGTGCAGGAAAAACTCAATCATCATTTTGATTCTTACCAAAAAAAACTATACAAAAATTCAGTTTTGATTCTTACCTAAAAAGGAAAACAATTTACTATATAAAGACTAAGTTTAAGAATGAATAAAAATGAGGATCCTAAAAACTTATAGATTACTTAGTCTCTTCAAACGTATTTCAAATATTTTCCTTTTTATGGATTTTGTGGGTGTAATCCGCTGAAAACCTTCACGAGACAACACTCGTCCTTTAGGGTAACATAGGGGTTCAACGGCTTGTTGCACATGCTAAGCGCAACCGTGATTCCTACGAAAGTGAGTTAGAATAGATTAATTTTTGTTTTCTTTCTGATTTTTACTCGAGGACGAGCAAAAAGATAAGTGTGGGGGTGTGATAGGTAGTAAAAAGTGCATATTTATCATCACATTTACTATCACATTTTCATATTTATTCATATAATCATGCACTATTACTAATATTTTATTATTTATTGTGTGCAGGCCTTGAGTAATAAAAATAAAGAATAAAGCCTTAAAAGAAGCCCAAAAGCCCATGTTTAAAGCCCAATGCAAAAGTTGCAATTATCAAATGCAAAGTTGCAATTACTAAGGGCAATAGTTGCAAATACTAAAAGAAGAGGGAAGGATAGACTTCTATTCAACCCTAAATACTTGCAGGATGAGGATAAAAGTCAAAGAAGGATAATAAATTCGTTGTTAAAAGATATTGGGAGATTTGGATTTAGGGTAACTTGCCTCCCAAGTTATCCCGAAAATCCAAAATAAAGAGTCGAGATACAACTTCCAGAAGCATAAACCCAGATAGACGGACCAGAGGAGGCCACGCACGAAAGCGCGTGGTCAGGGAGCCAGCTAAGGCGGCGGAAACGCGGCCCAAGCCGCGTTTTCGCGGCAGTTTGGATGAGCCCGGGCAACAGTTTTCTTTAAGGAGTCGTATAGGGACTCTACCTCTTTCTGCACCTATAATATCCCTGCAGAGCAATAGAAAAGAGCGTCCAGCGCAGTACAGGGCCAAATCTAGGGTTTTTAAGCTTTCTTCTAGTTTGTAGTTAGGTTTTTATTTTTCTTTTTTGTAATTTTTATTTTTTTATGTAACTGAGAGGGAGAGGCCTATGTTGAGAGTGACACCGATGTACCCTCTTCCTTTCTTCCATTGTTTCAAGCAATAAAGGTAAATCTTTTTCTTATGTTCATTGCTTTTCGTTTTCTTTTCTTTTTCTATTTTTATCTTTGTTGGTTTTTGATGAACATGCAAGTGATTTCCGAAGCACAATTATAACAAGTCTTTGTGTGCCAACGATACTTCATGGAGATGTTCTCCTCCTCAAGGTCTGTATCACTTCATTCTTGCCCAGCTTGATGATATAATGCGAATAGGGGACTGAGCTCGATCCTATGATTTATGCGTTGAACGCCTCCGAAGTAAGGTAGAAGTAAGGTTTTCAGGTATTTCATCAACCAAACTTAGGTAAGTGTTTCTTCTATTTTCTTTCTTTTCTTTTATTTCTGTAGATTAAGTCACCAACACCTAATCTTTCTTTCCCAACTCACTGTAAATATCGCCTCTATTTCTCCATCTTTTTAACCGACCCTGCCTCTTCCTAACCTAACTTTAACTACTATTTTCTTATTTTCCTTTTAATAACTAAAAGAAGAAATTTTTAGAGAACTTGCTTAACAAGCTTCCATCGCTAGTCCCTCCCTGAGGATCACGACCCGCATAGCCATTGCTACAGCGGATTGGAATTGAGCACCTTGCACATCTTTACTTCTAAATCTAATATTCTATATTTTGTGTGCAGGAAAACTCAATCATCATTTTGGCGCCGTTGCCGGGGAGGGACGGTAAGTATTCTCTAAATAAATAAACTAATTATTCTTTATTCTTTCTGTTTGCAGGTTTGGAGAACAGGAAAACTAACAGCAGTAAGGACATATAGCAACTCTGTGCCTCTGCCCTCGAAGGCAGAGCAACAGGGCCTACTATAGAGCCGCAGATCTGCGGCAGAAGCCGCTTCCGCGGCCTGAGTAGTTGACTACTCACCCTGTTTTCTGCAGGTTACTGAAGTTGCAAATCTGATTTATTGCTCTGTTACAACTTGTTCTGTGATAAACCTGTACACTGCTAATTAATTAACAGTAACCCATTTGTTGAAAAAAAAAATTTAGACTCTTGCATATAGGCACGTGTCTTTTTTAATTTTTTTAATTTTTGTTGAAGAGTGCTGGAGACAAGGTGCGTTCGCATTGCATATAGACTAGGAAGCACCCTTGGCTGATTTTCTGCTTTGAGTGAATATTTGTCTACTGCTTTACACGTGCACTAAATTGATTTAAGGGCTTGTCCTATAAATAAGATAAGGTGGGGATTTCATCACCCTTCCTTGGCCCACAAACAATCTCCTCACTCACTAACCCAAGCCTAACTAAAAATTAGTAGACGTTGGCCCTAGGGACATCTCGGACTCATTTAGGAGATTATCCTAAGGGGGAACAGTGTTGGAATTTGAGTCCTGCCAAATCAGTGTCTAGGTAGGGGATTGAGGGCCGAAAGCCCGAAGATTGGTGGTTATTTAATTAAAGAACGTCTTTGACGGAAAACCTCCCACCAATCTTGCCCTGACCTGGCTGATTAACTTGTGGTCAAAGTCTACACCCTACCTCCCGTGGACAGTCTAACCAGTTAGGAGTCGTCTAGGTCATAGGTCTACCCTAACTTAGGTTAGAATTTTTCTTTTTTTGATTATTTGTTTGTTTTCTTTTTCTTTTGTTTGTGTTTGTGTGATATGGCATATAACAACAATTTTTTCAATTTTAATCCATATTACACACCATCCTCTTTTTCGGATATTACCAACCCAGCATATCATAACTTTGACCAACCTAATGTGCCGAAATGGTCTTATCCGAATGAATATACCCATGCCCCCCATCTTATGACCATAATTTTCATAACACTTTCAACTCTTCACAGAGTTCATGGGGTTTCACTTCCCCCGAGTTCAATTTTCAACCAACTTGTCCTCCGTCTCCACCTTGTCCACAATATTCCCAAGATTCATACTCGGATCCACCCATTCAGAATAGAAAACCATCTATCTTGGAAATGATGAGTATGCATGAGTCTAAGCAACAATCACAGAATCTGACCGACTCACAAATTCATCAGATTGTCCTAACAACACTTCCTCTTTTCAAGTCCAACCACAAAATAATGCACCAATCGACTATGAAAAGATGCTTGAAGCCATGACTCAGGCTAGATTAGCTCGTGATCATGTAATAGATATGATGGTTCAATCTTTACGTTCTCACCGTTCGGCCAATTCTGATATCGCTGACCACTCTCTTAAAGCCGAAGAGTCACGTTGCTTTGGACAACAAGATTCTAATTCAGTACCATCATTTGAACTTGCCGAAACTCCAATTTTTGATAGTTTGGCAAGTTATTCCTTTCCTGAAATAGAACTTGAGCATGAATATGATCATGATCTCCTACTTGGTGATTCAATTCTACTTCCTGATTCAATAATAACTTCGGTGTCTTCACCTGATTTTACTTTTCCCGAGTCCACATTGGATCCTGTGCCAATTCATCATGAAATTGAATCACCCATTTTTGATGATCATATTGAACTTGACCAATTTTATAATTTTGAAAGTCCCATGGATAAATTGGCAAGTTCTCATTTTTATGATATTGAACTCAATGAGATATGTGACCTAGATTCTCAAATCTGTGATCAAGTTCAAATCCCGAATCATTATTGACTCCTGTTTTGTTACCCAACTTAGGTAATCTTTTAGAGTCAGTTTTGAGTCCCACACCTATCATTCCTGAACTTGATTCACCAATATTGAGTCACATTCCATTGTGGGAAGATGAATGTGGACTTGAGTTTCAACTTATTGATTTGGACCCACTTCTTGAACCTAGCCCGACTCCTGAACCATTACTTGAATTAAGTTTCTTTCCTGAGTCGGTATTCGTTCCCGTACTTCCCACGTCCAAGTCAATCATTCCATCTTTTCACACTCCATTTTGGGACAAGGCGGTTGACACAATTGACTCTGAAAATAATTATGAAATTTGGAAATTTGATGGGGTGGAATTATTAAAAAATGATCATACATTTATTTTAGTGGGTTATACAAGAGAAATTTCTGGTGGGTTCCTCCGAATACCACATTATCTTGATTGGGTAGCAACGCTTGGCCCAATTAGACCACCACCAGAACCACCACCTTGAGGTAATTTCTGACCTCCCTTCTTCTTTTTCATGCATACATGCATACATTCATACATTGAGGACAATGCATGAGATAAGTGTGGGGGGAGGCTTTACTAAAATACTAACATAGGTAGAAACTAAAAAAAATTTGCTAATAAAAAAAACTTATAAAAAGGACAATATTTTGACTTATCTTTTGAAAGAAATCTAAGTTAATCTTAAGAATTAGGAAAATCATGATTAGGATTTCTAAAAACTTGGTCAAAATAAATAAATTGTTTAATTTTTAGGTATAGGAGGAGAAATTGAATAAGTAATTAGTCTTGATTTTTACCTTAATGAAATGTGCATACCTAATGCATATCTAGGATTCTAAGACAAAGACCCTTGTGCCTCATATAAAAAAAAATCACTAATTAAGCTGGATACATGTGCCTCAAGAAGCATAAGTATTCACGCCTAAAGGTGAGGTTACAAATAAGTGTCCTTAGTTTTGTGGCCTAGTTCACTCGAATTTGAGTCCGAGGGGTGTTTTCTCACCCGGTGCCCTAAAACCGACCGGTTTGGGAGCCACCAACTTTAAGTCAGCTACATGGGTGGATTAGAAAGCCTAAGAAAACTAAAAAAATATATTATACATGTATTAACACATCTAATAGTCAATTAGTTAGGTATAAGGGCCTCATGAAGCCTTGACACTTACACGAAAGAAAATTAGATGAGTTATACATATTAAAAAAAGAAAAAAAAAGAGAAAAGAAAATAATAATAAAGAGGCATGAGAGTCCAAGTTAAGGAATTCCTAGGAATGATCCACAAGGATGACGGACTTGTTATGATGCTACTTTACTAAGAGATTGGATCAGTATACAGACTTAGATGGAGTTTGGGTTGAATTGAGATTTATGTTATTTACATTGGATATTGATCAGTATTTAGATGTGACTGATCTTTGTTGGATTGCGACTAGATGTGTGGGTATCTTACCTTTGACTTTGGTATGTGATATCATATTGGTTTTGGATTATTAGAAGCAAGGGTTCCTGGATGTATCAACTGATTATATCAATTGAGTATGGATGAGTTATTGATATTGACTTAGAAGTGAACTATTCTAGATTGCAGTTGTTTGAGGATGTTTCCTCTTTAGTTATGATTTTGGTATCCGTTGACTTGTTGATCTCGAGGACATACCATGTGCTTCATGTATAGTTATTGATTACTTTAGTTAATAGAGATTGAGTTATTGTGATAGTGACCTAGTCGATATCAGTGATCTTGTATTTCAGAGTTATCAGATAGCAGTCAACACTTTATCAGTTATTGGTAAGATTATTTGTTGGTGATTGTATAACGTGTTCAGAGTTTATGAGAATTGGTAGATATTTGTATCTGTTACTAGTTATTAGTGACACCTTTGTATTAGTGGCTATATCTCCAGTATCTTATTTCAGATGTCAAATATTAGTTGTCAGTTACTCAGTTGTCAGATATCAGTTATCAGTTGTCAGTTGTCAGATTATCAGCTATTATTGACATCACTAGTTATTGGAGATATCAGTTATTCTTTAATAATAACTCATTGATTGCTTATTAATAAAAGATATCATAACTCGGGAACAGGGGTAATTGTCTGATGATGCATGCGTGTATTTTGGAAGGAGTTATTATGGTACCGAGTTGTAGGTTCCAACCATGGGGAACTAAGGTAGTATTGGCTACCTATTTAGTTGTCAGTTGTCAGGGCTATGCCCGGATTACGGCCCCACACTAGTTGTCTTTTCGTGTAGGGCTATGGTCTTCAGATATTAGAGCCTTGCGGCTTGTCCTGGTTTAGTGCCAGGGGTGTTAGACCGTGGTACCGGGCATGCACGACACCCTTCCAAAATACATACACTACATTGGCAGGCAGTTACATCAATGATAACTTTATTTGATATGTGAAAAAATGGCTGTGGTATGGGACATAGCTAAGTACTATATTAGTTAGGTTAATAATAACCAACCAGACTAGTGACATATGCTAGGTTACATATCTTGACATCAGTTGTTTGTTTACAGTTATGATAGTTGCCTTTTATCTTCATACATATTGTTATTCAGTTATACTTCAGTTCAGTTGTTTACCATACTATTTAGTTATCTTATTATTATTTTGTGCACATTGTTTTATGCACGAGCTCTCCTCTTTATACACACACTCACCAGGTCGCTTTCTGACGACTCTGGATTTGCAAGTCTAGATATTGGACGGTTTGTTTCTATTGTTCAGGTGTTCGTTGAGATTGTACGCTTCGTGAAGTGCTGGAGCTTCTCCCTATCTGATTTCGGTATTATTATCTTTCTTGCCTTCATATTATTTCCTGATTCTCGTTATATCAGATTAAATTGTTATTCCAGTCATTATTTATATGATATCATGCGTGGATGCTTATTGTGATATTGCAGTAATCATGATTTATTATGGTTAGATTTATAGCTTGTTTCGGGTTATTTAAGGCTTAGCGTGTATACATTAGGTATTTTCCTTGCGTATATGCGTCGCCGACTCTCGTCGCGTCTCTGCTTCAGCGTATTTTGGGAAGCAGGGCATGACAGGATTTTCTTGGCTTCAGAGCTTAGGTTTTCGACTTGCGATCTTGATCTTTGACTTTTTTTCGCAAGAAAGACTTAGTTCTTACCGGTGACTTGAGAATAAGCTATAATTACACTGCAATATACATATACTATCCATTATGATATTCAGTCCATTTGGATTTGATCGTCCTTCTTTTGGAAATCCTCATCTTTGATCTTTTAATATCCTTGATTTTTACTCTTCTTTTAGAGTGATCCGGATTCATCTTGCTTCTCTTCCTCCTCGATTTTATTCCTTGACTTTGTCTCTTAAGATTGGTTACTCCTTGCTAAAGTCAGTACCAGAAATCAGAGTAGCACAGCGGAAGCGTGGTGGATTTATAATGTGCAGAGAAGCGACGTGAAGCATGATTGTTTTCTCCTTTGATTTTGAATTCTTTTTACTATTCCCTGCCCTATTGAATTTCAGGAACGAAATTTTTATAAGGTGGGTAGAATGTAAGATCCCTGGTTAGAAATACTGTATTTTCATTTTTCTAAAGATTTATTTTGATTTACTAATTATTTTATTAACTTAATTTATTATTTTTTTCATGTGATTATTATTATTAAATATGCAAATTATTTTTAAGATAGTAAATGACACTTTGGTTTTATATACTATTGCCATTATTTCTTATCAGTATTTTTAATTACTTATTACTATTAGTATTATTATTATTAATATTGTTAGTGTTTATTAATTATTAATAGTGTTACTAATATTATTATTTATTATTATTATTGTTTGGTTAATTATTAAGATTATTATTATTAGTGTTACTAGTATTTTATTTATTTATTTTAAGATTAATATTATTATTTATGTTTATTAATTATTATTGTGACTGCTAACCATTATGATTATTAATGTTATTGTTAATTACTATTATCATTAATAGTTATTATTAGTAATGGTTGTTTCCTTTAGATTAATTATTATTACTAATTATTTATTATTATTACTATTAATTATTATTATTTATTTTTAGTAATAGTATTATTCCTTCTCCTGCTAATTCCTATTCTCTCAACCCATTAGCCTAATGATTTGTCACATACATTGCATTTATATTGTCACTTTACCAAACTTGTTAGCTAATAAATTATATTAATAAGTTGTCTTTTTCTTTGTTAAATGTAGGCCAAGTGCTTAAAGGAAGAAAGGAGAAACAAGCCCAAAAGCCCATCTTATTCTGAATTAATTCAGAATAAATTCGAAATGAAGAAATCAGAGCTAAATCTTGGCATATCAAGAGGCTGAGAAAAATCCTCCCTGAATCGAGCGATTGAAGCCAGAAAATTAAAAGCTGTTTCGTCAACGGTTGAAGCAGAAACAAGAAAACCAGCAGGAGATGCGAGATATCCTTCAAACCAGGAGCCCCCTTCCTTGGGTGTGGCCACGTGGCCACACCAGGGCCGCGGAAACGCGGGGGCCGCGTTTTCCGCAGCCAAGTAAGATTTGTTGGGGGAGCGTTTGCTCCCCAATCTTCCCGGGATCTCCTCCTTTAGGTTTTTGGCTATAAATAGGGGTTTCATCAAAGAAAAATGCAGCGAAGACTAGGATTAAGTTTTACATTTATTTTCTTAGGATTTAGGTTCTTTGTTAGCTAGAATAAGAGTTGTAATCTTGCTTTTTAATTCGTAGTCCAGTTTCAAAACTTGTGATAGAGAGGACTGAGAGTTTGTACTTGAAGATTGAAGTGACAGCAATACAAAAGTCGAGCCAATTTCTCTTCCACTTGCAGTACGGTATGGTTTGCATTATGTCTTTGTTTTCTTTTTCGTTTTCCATGGATAACTAAATGTTTTTCTGGGCTTGCTATCGAACTCTCTTTTACTTTTCTTCTCTCCTGCTTTTAAAAGAAAAAGACCCGATGACTCATATGAATGCCTCACTTAAAAGCCTTTCTTTTTGAAAGTGTTCTTGAAGGCACATGAGGATGGGTTTGGATAGTTGAATTCACAACTCTTTCATGAACATCTCTCGAATTGTTTTAATTCATCCTTGCTTCTTCGCGCTTGATGTTTTAACATTCGATTCTACGATTTCTTGAAGAAAAAGACTCAACTCTTCTAACATCTTATGTGCTTTACTTAAGCTTTCTAAAAGACAACTCTAAGTTTTGCAAATGATCATTTGAGGGACTTAACATTTTAAGAGAAGAATGAACAATTGAGTAATGAGATAGTGAGCCCAGACCTTCTTCATTATTACATACAACAAAACAATCTTCAAGCTTTCTTAATCACCTTCTCCAAAACCCTTTCTAAAAGTTGCAATTTTTCTTTCATTCAACTCTTTCTTTCCATTCTTTTTTTCATAAAAAACGAACACAATTTCTTGTTTTAAAACGATCCACCGAAAAGCTTCCATCGCATCCCTCCTTGTGGACACGGCCCGTTAGCTACAAGCTACACGGTATATTCTTAACTCATTGATTGTTTCTTTTTGACCCAGTGTATCGGTAACTTTCCTCCTTTTCATTTTATTTCATGCACTTATACATTTCTTTCATACATTGGGGACAATGCATGAGATAAGTGTGGGGGAGGGTTCTAACATGACTGATATAAAAAATTTAAAAAATGGATATAAAAAAAAAGTTTGAGAAGGGTAGAGAGTATTTTGATATATTTTTTGTAAGAATTTAAGTCAATTTTAAGGAATAGGAGAATCATAATTAGGATTTCTTACAGTTGGTCAAAATAAGATAACTTGTTTGATTTTTAGGGTCAGGAAGAAAATTTGTGAAAGTAATTTAGTCCTGATATTTACCTTGATGACATATGCACACAAAATACACTTACACACTTAGGGTTTAAAAACAGAGACTCTTATGCCTTATATTAAAAAAAAACAAGTCTAATTATTGATTAGCTAGGTGCTTTGGCCTAAGCAAGCCTTTGTATTTATGCAAAAGATAATTAGATGAGTTTGAAAAAAAAATGTGTATCCTCTGATTAAGCTGGGTATTTATGTCTCATAAAGCATAAGTATTCACGCCTAAAAGGGGTACATCGTATAAATAAAAAATCTTGATTTCGTGGCCTTATCTGCTCGAGTGTTTAAGTCCTTAGGGGTGTTTTCTCACCTGGTGCCCTAAAACTGTCTGGTTTGGGTGTCACCGACTGAATGCTCGTTACATGGGCAGATTAGAAAGCCTGATGAAATTGAGGAATAAATTTCACCAAAAATAAATAATATAAGGCATAGGAGTTAATGTTAAAGAACCCTTAGTAAACTTCACAGTCACGATGGTGCATACGACTCAGGGTAAATTAATAGACTAGATGAGAAGTACAATTTGACTCCTTACTTTAATTGATGACATGTTTTTGAATAGAGACTAAGTTTAGGAATGAAAGATTTGATATTCCTATAACTTATAGGTTACTTAAGCTCTCATAAATATACTTCAAATATTTTCTCCTTCTAAAAAAAAAAACAAAACAAAAAAATGCTTTTGGAAAATACTAATTTTTTTCTCTTTCTTTTTGGATTTTGTGGGTGTAATCCGCTGAAAACCCTCACGAGACAAAACTCGTCCTCTAGGGGTAACCTAGAGGTTTAACGGCTTGTTGCACATGCTCAGTGCAATCGAGTGACATGCGAAAGTGGTCTAATAATTATTCGAGTTAGTCTGATGTTTTGCTCGAGGGCGAGCAGAAGATAAGTGTGGGGGTGTGATTTGTCACATACATTGCATTTATATTGTCACTTTACCAAACTTGTTAGCTAATAAATTATATTAATAAGTTGTCTTTTTCTTTGCTAAATGTAGGCCCAAGTGCTTAAAGGAAGAAAGGAGAAACAAGCCCAAAAGCCCACCTTATTCTGAATTAATTCAGAATAAATTTGAAATGAAGAAATCAGAGCTAAATCTTGGCATATCAAGAGGTTGAGAAAATCCCTCCTATATTGAGCGATTGAAGCCAGAAAATTAAAAGCTGTTTCGTCAACAGTTGAAGCAGAAGCAAGAAAACCAGCAGGAGATGCGAGATACCCTTCAAACCAGGAGCCCCCTTCCTTTGGTGTGGCCACGTGGCCACACCAGGGCCGCGGAAACGCGGCCCAAGCCGCGTTTCCACGGCCAAGTAAGATTTGTTGGGGGAGCGTTTGCTCCCCCAATCTTCCCTGGATCTCCTCATTTAGGTTTTTGGCTATAAATAGGGGTTTCAGCAAAGAAAAATGCAGCGAAGACTAGGATTAAGTTTTACATTTATTTTCTTAGGATTTAGGATCTTTGTTAACTAGAACAAGAGTTGTAATCTTGCTTTTTAATTCGTAGTCCAGTTTCAAAACTTGTGAGAGAGAGGACTGAGAGCTTGTACTTGAAGATTGAAGTGACAGCAATACAAAAGTCGAGCCAATTTCTCTTCCACTTGCAGTACGGTATGGTTTGCATTATGTCTTTGTTTTCTTCTTCGTTTTCCATGGATAACTAAACGTTTTTCTGGGCTTGCTATCGAACTCTCTTTTGCTTTTCTTCTCTCCTGCTTTTAAAAGAAAAAGACCCGATGACTCATATGAATGCCTCACTTAAAAGCCTTTCTTTTTGAAAGTGTTCTTGAAGGCACATGAGGATGGGTTTGGATAGTTGAATTCACAACACTTTCATGAACATCTCTCGAATTGTTTTTAATTCATCCTTGCTTCTTCGCGCTTGATGTTTTAACATTCGATTCTACGATTTCTTGAAGAAAAAGACTCAACTCTTCTAACATCTTATGTGCTTTACTTAAGCTTTCTAAAAGACAACTCTAAGTTTTGCATATGATCATTTGAGGGACTTAACATTTTAAGAGAAGAATGAACAATTGAGTAGTGAGATAGTGAGCCCAGACCTTCTTCATTATTACATACAACAAAACAATCTTCAAGCTTTCTTAATCACCTTCTCCAAAACCCTTTCTAAAAGTTGCAATTTTTCTTTCATTCATCTCTTTCTTTCCATTCTCTTTTTCATAAAAAACGAACATAATTTCTTGTTTTAAAACGATTCACCGAAAAGCTTTCATCGCATCCCTCCTTGTGGACACGACCCGTTAGCCACAAGCTACACGGTATATTCTTAACTCATTGATTGTTTCTTTTATTTTAGCAATCACCTAAATCCAAATCATTTTCATATCCCATTACCCTTTATCCTATAACCCATTTGGATCTAACCTGAAACCCACTATCTCAAACCCATTAACTAATCCTATATAATCTCTCTTATATTTCCTAACTCTAACCCTAACCTAATTAATCTCCCCTCTCCCTTCATCTGCAACCACAGCCGCCCACCCCATCCACGGCAGCCTTGCCGTGGGTACCCCCGGAGACCACCAGGGCAACCCTCCTCCTTTGGCCGTCTACTCCAGCCGTCCCCTCCACCCCGGGCTCCTTCTCCTTCCGCCTCCCCGCATGCCTCGAGCGCTGTTGGAGTTCACCCGCGCTCCCATGGCCGGATCACCCTCCACCGGGCCTCTTCGCTTGCCTAGGCCACGCAACAGCCCACACAACCACCCAATGCGAGCCCCCGAGCTATGGCCGGATTACCCATGGCCTCCTCCTCTTTTCTTCTCTCCTTGGTTGCCCCTCTCCACCAAGCCCCAGGCCGAAAATCCTTAGGCAGCAACCAGCAGCCGCAGCATCACTTTTCCCCTCCGACAATACTAGACCGGCCCACTCCACCATGGCAGGGCCCCGGAGCAGCGCCCAAGCAAACCAGCGCCCAACTACCTCCCCTGCACTTGAACCAGCCAACTCCCCAATAGCAGCGCCAACAGCAGCCCCTGCGCGCGCACAGCCCAGGCAGCAGCTTCCCTAGTCCGTACACCCCTCTTTCGGTGAGTCGTGACATCCTCCGACAACCTCCAGGATTCTCCGCGGCTGCACGATCTTTCCACGGGCACTCTGGCAATTCGTCGTGCCCCTCCGCGGCCTCCGCAGGCAAGCACCCATAACCTTGGGTGAGTTCTCTCCTTCCCCTTTTCTGTATATATGTTATATGTTTTAATTGTAAACATTTGGTGCGTTTATTATTATGTTATATGTGCGTGTGAGTTGTGTTATGCGCATGTCATTTAAGTGTGTGTTTAATTAAATGAACATGTCTAAGTGTGTGTTTGCGTTTTGCAGTGTGTGTTGGCGTATTTTGTGTGCGTGAGTATGTGTGGGGATATATATATTAGTGTGTATGTATATATATAAAGAATGTATGTATGTATATTAGTATGTATATATATAGAGTGTGTGTGTATATATATATATGTATATAGGTGAGTGTATGGATATGTGTACTTCTGTCTATGTACACGTATGTGTAGAGTGCACATGTGGCGTGCGTGTATAGGTTCAGGTATGAGTGAATTCTAGGTGTGTGTGTGTTGATTCCCCTTCCTCTCTGTTGTTTGGAGGCGTGTTGCAGTGTTTCGGACCCCTTCGGTAAGATCCGAACCCAGTTACAGGAGACGCGGACCCAATCCGGATTCGTGCTCGTTATGGACCCAATGCATAGGCGATTCGAAGACCGATCCATGGGATGATCCGTAGATCAGTACCTGTTCGTGCAGTGAAGACCAGACGTCGATTCGGTTCTGAAACCGCATCATTTCATGTGAGTGTTCGTTCTTGTGTATTTCCTTATTTACCGTTGTTGGTATGCGTTTACATGTTGCACTTATCATTTCATGTAACTTTCTATTATATTTTATCAGTTTGATTACTTGTATTACTTCATGAGATTTCTATGATTGTTCACTTTAATTACATAGTTGATATGAGATTGTATCAGTGTCATTTCATGTGTTGGTAATTTGAAGTTATTTGTTTAGGCCTAATTTTGATGTACCTTAGACAGTGACTCATTTCGATCCACTGGTTAGTTGGCCCAGATCATATTTGAGGGCAGATGACTTGTTTCATGTAGAGTACTTCGTAGACTTGTTATTCTTTCATTTGGTAATAACTTAGGTGATGATTCATTCAGGTATTGATGATGGACTTATTATGATGCTACTTTCTAAGAGATTGGATCAGTATATGAACTTAGATGGAGTTTGGGTTGAACTGGGATTTATGTTATTTACATTGGATATTGATCAGTATTTAGATGTGACTGATTTTTTTGGATTGCGTCCAGATGTGTGGGTATCTTACCTTTGACTTTTGTATGTGATATCATATTGGTTTTGGATTGTTAGAAGTAAGGGTTCCTGGATGTATCAATTGATTATCAATTGAGTATGGATGAGTTGTTGATATTGACTTAGAAGTGAACTATTCTAGATTGCAGTTGTTTGATGATGTTTCCTCTTTAGTTATGATTTTGGTATCCGTTGACTTGTTGATCTCGAGGACATACCATATGCTTCATGTATAGTTATTGATTACTTCAGTTAATAGAGATTGAGTTATTGCGAAAGTGACCTGATTGAGTTGGAACCTGCACACAAAATACTGAATTTCAGAACTAAGAATGAAAAGTACAAGTTACTCAATTTTACCGCAACAGCAAGTGGCTATGCGGGTCGTGATCCACAAGGAGGGACTAGTGATGGAAGCTTATTTAGCAAGTTCTCTTTTATGCTATCATTAATGGTTAAAGTTCTTCTTTAGTTTCTTAAAAAAAAAGAAAAATAAATTATAATGAAGTTAGGCAGAAAGTGAGAGATTGGGAAGATGGAGAAACCAGAATTGGATATGTACAAAGAAATGGAAAAGGAGTGATAAAAGAAGTGGGTGTTGTTGGTGTTGGTGATCTAAACTAAAGAAATAAAAGAAAAGAAAGAAAAGATTAAAGAAATACCTACCTCCTTTGGTTGATGACTTACCTGGAACCCTTGCATGTTCTACCTTACTTTGGAGGCGTTCAACGCATAAGCCATAAGATCGAGCTCAGTCCCCATTCGCATTACATCATCAAGACGAACAAGAATGAAATGATACGGAGTCTTGAGGAGGATAACTCATCATGAAATATCATTGACACTCACACAAATATTGTTATACTGATGCTATTAGATTCACTTGAATGCTCATCATAACCAGAAAAAGTAGAAGAAAGAAGAAGGAAACAAAAGTAAAGATGAACATAAAAAAAAGTTACCTTTTATTGCTTGCAGAAACGATGGAAGAAAGAAGGAGGTACATCGGTGTCACTCTCAACATAATCCTCTCTCTCTTACTTACATGAATCTCAATCTAATCTAAGTTTACAAAGAAATTAAAATTACATAAAAAGAAAACAAAAACCTACACTACAAAGAATGAAAAACTGGACTAAATCCTATCTCTGCATGGTCAACCCTCCCTTGCCTTTGAGATTGCAGGTATTTATAGAAGAAATGCAGATGTTAGAGGAGTATGAAGATAGGGAAATCTGGCTATTTTTGAATTTGAATCCTCCCTTATCTCTAAACTTGATTTGATGTGGATATTCAGTTCTGATCTGTAGTTTGTTGGCGTGTTGATTGCTGAATATCACTTATCAAATGACAGAATTAGAAATAGTAATCAACATAAGAGTTGTAGCTCTATAAGTCCTCTTTCTGGATCATCTTGAACCATTAGATTTGAGATTCGGTAGCAAAACTTATGATTCAAATACTGAACTATATCTAGTCAGAATCTGAGTCAAACTTACTTCATCTCATCCGTTGATCTTCTATCTATCATTTATCTCTCTATATTTGATATTATCCTCGATTGATCTTTAGCTAACCAAAATGGATTTATAGAAATTTGAATTTTATTGGTTTTCATTTGGTGTTATCTTTCTGATTTGCTCTGATTTTCAGCTAAATATTTGCCCCAATCCTTGATTTGTTCTAATTAGATCTGGGATCATCCTCAGCTACCCAATAGATCCAGTTAAATCTGATTTTAACTGGTATTTATTTGATTTAATCCTCTTTCTCTTCATTATTATCTTCTACAAAATAGACATTTAAGCAAAGAAATTAGCAGATTTATTACACGATAAATGTAGGAGTGAATGAAAAGAATGCAAAATATGTGTACGATCACACCCCCACACCTATCTTTTGCTCATCCTCGAGCAAAACAACAAAACTAAATCAAAGATTATTAGACCACTTTCGCAGGTCACGCAATTGCACTGAGCTTGTGCAACAAGCCATTAAACCTCTAGGTTACCCCTAGAGGACGAGTTTTGTCTCGTGAGGGTTTTCAGTGGATTGCACCCACAAAATCCATAAAGAAAGAGAAAAATGTTAGTATTTTGAAAACACATTTTGAAAGAAAAAATATTTGAAATATTATTGTAAGTTTTAAGCAATCTATAAGTTATAGGAAAACTGAATTTTTCATTCCTAAACTTAGTCTCTATTCAAAAATTTGTTATCAATCAAAGTAAGGAGTCAAATTGTACTTCTCATCTAGTCTATTACTTTATCCTATGTCATATGCACCTTGTGACTGTGAAAATTTGGACTAAGGGTTCTTTAACTCTAACTCTTATGCATTAAATATATATAATATATATATATATATATATATTGGTGGTATTATTCCTTAGTTCTATTAGGCTTTCTAATTAGCCCATGTAACGAGCCTTTAATCGATGACTCCAAACCAAACGGTTTTAGGACACCAGGTGAGAAAACACCCCAAGGACTTCAGACTCGAGCAAACAAGGTCACAAAACTAAGAATTTTATTATATGAACCACTTTTAGCCGTGAATACTTATGCTTTATTAGGCACAAATACCCAGCTTAATCAGAGGAATTTTTTTATATTTTTTTCTCAAACTTATCTAATTATCTTTCGCATAAATACTAAGGCTTACTTAGGCCAAAGAACCTAGCTAATCAATAATTAGATTTGTTCATCTTTCATAGATATATTTTTTCTTTTTTTTATAAGGCATAAGAATCTTCGTTTTTTGAACCCTAAGTGTGTAAGTGTATGAAGTGTGCATATTTCATTAAGGTAAAGATCAAGACTAAATTACTTTGACAAATTATCTTCCTAACTCTAAAAATCAAACAAATAATCTTATTTTGACCAAGTTCAAGAAATACTAATTTTGATTTTCCTATTCCTTAAATTGACTTAATTTCTTACAAAAAAAATATGTCAAAATATTGTTTCTATTTTCAAAAAGTTTTTAAAAGTAAAGAAAATGTTAATTTTTTTTAATAAAAAGAAAAACCTAAGTTATGTTAGAACCCTCCCCTACACCTATCTCATGTATTGTCCTCAATGTATGAATTAATGCATAGATGCATGAAAAAGAAGACCGGAAAGGAAAATACTACCTTAAGGTGGTGGTTCCGGTGGTGGTCTGATTGGTCCACGAAATGCGGCCTAATTGACTTTGCATGGAGTTCGGAGGAACCCACCAGAAATTTCTCTAATATAACCCACTAAAATGATATATACATGAATGATTTTCATTAAAAATTTGACCCCATCTAATTTTTAAATTTCATAATTAATTTCGGAGTCAATTTTGTCAACCACCTTGTCCCAAAATGGAGTGTGAAAAGTTAGAATGATTGACTTGGACTTAGGAAATACTGGAACTAATACCGACTCAGGAAGGTGACTTAAGTCAAGTAAAGGTTCAGGAGTCGAGATTGGCTCAGAAAGTGGGTCCAAATCAGGAAGTTGAAACTCAAGTCCACATTCAGTTCCCCACAATGGAATGTGACTTAATATTGGTGATTCAAGTTCAGGAATGACAGGTGTGAGAATCAAAACTGACTCTAAAATATTACTCAAGTCAGGTAACAAAACAGGAGTCAATATTGATTCGAAAATTTGAACTGGATCACAAATTTGAGAGTCTGGGCCACATTTCTCATTGAGTTCAATTTCATAAAAATGAGAACTTGCCAATTTATCAATGGGACTTTCAAAAGTATGAAATTGGTCAAGTTCAATATGATGATCATCAAAGATGGGCGATTCAATTTCATGATGAATTAGCATAGGATACAATGTTGACTCGGGAAAAAGATTGAAATTAGGTGAAGACACCGGAGTCATTATTGAATCAGGAGTAGAATTGAATCATTAAGTTGAGGTTCAGGATCATATTCATTCTCAAGTTCTATTTCAGGAAAGAACAACTTTCCAAACTGTCAATATCATTTTCAAAATTTGGAGTTTGGGTAAGTTCAAATGATTGTGCTGAAATGGAACCTTGTTTTCCAAAACAACATGACTCTTCTCTAATAGAATGGTTAGCGACATCAGAACTGGCCAAACGGTGAGAACGTAGAGTTTGGATCATCATATCTATGTCATGATTACGAGTGTTTTGAGCCTGAATCATGGCTTCAAGCATCTTTTCATAGTTGATTGGTTCATCATTTTGTTACAATTGGTCTTGAAAAGATGAAGTGTAATTTTGGAATTGGTGGTGATATTGTGAGTCCATCAGATTTTGTGATTGTTTTTTGGACTCACGCATACTCATTTCTAAAATTAATGGCTTTCTACTTTGGACTGGTGGAACTGAGCATGAATCTTGAAAATATTGTGGGCAAGGTGGATAAGGAAGACAAGTTGGTTGAAAATTAGACTCGGGGGAGGTGAATCCCCATTGACTCTGTGAAGAGTTAAAATTATTCTGGAAATTATGGTTATAAGATTGGGGATATGGGTTATATTGATTCGGATAAGACCAATCCAGCACACTATGTTGGTTAAAGTTATGATATGTCGGATTGGTAACATCAGAAAAAGAGGTGTAATATGGATTACCATTACAATTGAAAAAATTATTGTTATGAGCCATGTCACACAATAAAACACAAACAAATATGCAAACAAAGGAAAGAAAAAAAATTCTAAACTAAGTTAGTGTAGACCTATGACCTAGACGACTCCTAACTGGTTAGACTGTCCACGGGAGGTATAATACAGACTTTGACCACAAGCAAATCAGCCAGGTCAGGGCAAGATTGGTGGGAGGTTATCTGTCAAAGACGTTCCTTAATTAAGTAACCACCAACCTTCGGGCTTTCGGCCCTTAATCCCCTTTCTAGATACTGATTTGGCAGGAGTCAAATTCCAACACCTTTCCCCTTAAGATAATCTCCTAATTGAGTCCGAGATGTCCCTAGGGCCAACGTCTACTCATTTTTAATTAGGCTTGGGTTAGTGAGTGGGGAGATTGTTTGTGGGCTAAGCGAGGGTAATGACTTCCCCACCTTATCCTGTTTATAGGACAAGCCCTTAAATCAATTTAGTGCAGTGTACAAATATATAGAAAAAACTAACACTCAAGCAATATTTTATACATGAATGAACTTATACTAAATGCTATGCACATATACCTTGGCTCCAGCACTCTTCAACAGTAAATAGAAAATGTAATGAAATGGACACGTGCCTAAATGCAAAGTCTAAATCATTTTTTAGCATTTACAATCAACTTTTTACTGTTGTGTTAGAAATATATATACAGTGAGTCAAATAAGGAAATAAATGCTACATATATTTAAACTACACAATTCAGGCAACCTGCAGAAAATACAGGTTAGTAGTTCACTCAGTTTACCACAGGACTGTAGCAAATCTGAAGGCTTCTTGGCTCTGCTTTCTTGAGCAGAGTCCAAGGCCACTTATGTGTCTACTGCAGCAAGAATTTCTTGTTGTTAAATCTGTACAAAAAACAAAGAAGAAAGTTAACCAAAAATATAAATCTAAAAAGAGAATAGCTTACCGTCCCTCGCCGGTAACGGTGCCAAAATTTTGATTGAGTTGGAACCTGCACAAAAAATACCGAATTTCAGAACTAAGAATAAAAAGTGCAAGTAAATCAATTGTACCGCAATAGCAAGTGGCTATGCGGTCGTGATCCACAAGGAGGGACTAGTGATGGAAGCTTATTTAGCAAGTTCTCTTTTATGCTACCATTAATGGTTAAAGTTCATCTTTAGTTTCTTAAAAAGAAAAGAAAAATAAATTATAATGAGGTTAGGCAGAAAGTGAGAGATTGGGAAAATGGAGAAACCAGAATTGGATATGTACAAAGAAATGGAAAAGGAGTGATAAAAGAAGTGAGTGTTGTTGGTGTTGGTGATCTAAACTAAAGAAGTAAAAGAAAAGAAAGAAAAGATTAAAGAAATACTTACCTCCTTTGGTTGATGACTTACCTGGAACCCTTGCATGTTCTACCTTACTTTGAAGGCGTTCAACGCATAAGCCATAAGATCGAGCTCAGTTCCCATTCGCATTACATCATCAAGACGAACAAGAATGAAATGATACCGAGTCTTGAGGAGGAGAACGTCATCATGAAATATCGTTGGCACTCACACAAACATTGTTATACTAATACTACTAGATTCACTTGAATGCTCATCATAACCAAAAAGAGAAAAAGTAGAAGAAAGAAGAAGGAAACAAAAGTAAAGACGAAAATAAAAAAAAGTTACCGTTTATTACTTGCAGAAACGATGGAAGAAAGGAGGAGGTACATCGATGTCACTCTCAACATAAGCCTCTCTCTCTTACTTACATGAATCTCAATCTAATCTAAGCTTATAAAGAAATTAATATTACATAAAAGGAAAACAAAAACCTACACTACAACGAATGAAAAACTGGACTAAATCCTATCTCTACATGGTCGTCCCTCCCTTGCCTTTGAGATTGCAGGTATTTATAGAAGAAATGAAGATGTTAAAGGAGTATGAAGATAGGAAAATCTGGCTATTTCTGAATTTAAATCCTCCCTTATCTCCAAACTTGATTTGATGTGGATATTCAGTTCTAATCTGTAGTTTATTGGCGTGTTGATTGCTGAATATCACTTATCAAATGACAGAATTAGAAATAGTGATCAACATAAGAGTTGTAGCTCTGTAAGTCCTCTTTCTGCATCATCTTGAATCATCAGATTTGAGATTCGTTAGCGAAAGTTATGATTCAAATACTGAATTGTATCCAGTCAGAATCTGAGTCAAACTTGCTTCATCTCATCCGTTGATCTTCTCTCTATCCATTTATCTCTCTGTATTTGATATTATCCTCGATTGATCTTTAGCTAACCAAAATGGATTTATAGAAATCTGAATTTTATTAGTTCCATTTGGTGTTATCTTTCTGATTTGCTCTGATCTTCAGCTGAACATTTGCCCCAATCCTTGAATTGTTCTAATTAGATCTGGGATCATCCTCAGCTAACCAAATAGATCCAGTTAAATTTTAACTGGTATTTATTTAGTTCAATCCTCTTTCTCTTCATTATTATCTTCTACAAAATGTTGGAACTTATTTTGATGAAGACTTGAAGACTTATGTGACGCAATACATTTGGAGCTCTAACACATGAAGAAATCAAGAGTTCTACATGATCAAGATGCCCCAAGGAGAGTTGATATGTTGTGGTTTGTAAAGATGAAGTAGCATGTAAAAGCCTTGACACAAACGCACATTTCAGTATCCTGTTAGTTGACTTGAAGTCTGTTTGACACGGAAAAGGGGGCTGGAGTAAAATTTCCTTGAATCAGATGAAAAATTACAGCAGGCTAAATCTTCCGGTTACAAGGGAGGGAGAATATTGAATCTTGAATTCCCCCTTTGTTTAGTGCTGGGTTCTTCGGGTGGCGGTGGAGAGTGAATCTTGTTCTCCGTTGACCAGATGACCGTTCTGAACCGTCGAGGGATCTTCTCCTTGGCAGGTAGAGGGAGTAACTCAGCTCCGTCTACCAAAACTCTAGAAGAGGAGGTAGGCAAAGAGCGGCTAGTACTCAGTAAGCTCGCTGAAGAGTCTTCTCTTTCTCTGTCGATGATCTCTCCTTTTTTCTTCTCGAATCCCTCCCCTCTTCAATAGTGACGGGACTATTTATAGGGTTTTTAGGGGGTGATCGTGCCCCCTAAAAGTGCTCCACGATGAGGGCCAACTTCCCCGCTACATGGGCGGTGGATGGTGCCATAATCGGGGTGGTTACAACCAAGGTGGGGGCACCTTGTTGCTGAGACGTGGGCGTTGAGCCAACGCGCCTTGATGCTGAGACGCGGGCGTTGAGCCAACGCGCCTTGATGCGGAGACGCGGGCGTTGAGCCAACGCGCCTTGATGCTGAGACGCGGGTGTTGAGCCAACGCGCCTTGATGCGGAGACGCGGGCGTTGAGCCAACGCGCCTTGATCTTGAATCTCTGCGTTTTGGTGGCTTGTCTTTGTGATTTTTAGACAGCCTACAGAACCCCCTCCAAAGTTTTCGACATTCCGCAGTTAACTGGGACGGATTTCGAAATACTTTGGACTCTAGCTGAGTTCGCCTTCATGACTAGACTGTTGATGCTCCGGGTTTAATCTTATCTGGAGTTGGTCTTCGTGAGTGTACTGTTGAACTCTTTGAAGCCCCCAGAGTTGATCATGTTGAGTGTCTAGATGCACAGTCTAAACCTCCCCGATTGCTTTTAGTCTGTCACTGGCGCGCTTTAAGCCAGGAGTGGTTGGTCGTCTGCTTGCGTCAGTGTATTGTTGAACTGATTTTGCAGAAGCAAGAGGCCAAACGCAGGTTCTTTTTCAAAAAGCAGAGATGGTACTGCTGTAAAGGCGCGATTTCTGTAACGTGCGTTCTTTGGCAATGGAGACGCGACTGATCTTCATAAGGCAGACGCGATGTTCAGCTAAAGACGCGAACTTCGGAGAGACGCATCTTTTGAATATAGACGCGATTGTCTGGGCGCATTTATGGCGATGCTGACGGGGCATAGCCATCTAAGAGACATGGCCGTCGGGTGCATGCCACGTCATGATTGCTCTGCCAGTTGGCCTGGGGAACCGAAGGGATTTCGCCTTTTGGCGCGCGGATTTCCTGGCGCATTAAATGATCCGTGCCACGTGTCGAGCGACGGTTCGTGTAGAGTTGTGGCGCATGATCTTCTCTGTGCGTTAAAGTGATTTTGTTCCACGCGTCGAACAGAGATTCGCCGCGGAATTCATCGAGCCATACGCCGCGTATCTTTGCGAATCCTTGTGCCTATAAAAGGCCACAGTTGGGAGGATTCCTCTTCTTCTCCGAACGCACTCGTTGATAAGATTAAGAAAGAGAACTTCCTCTTCAGTTCATCTTCTTGAACCTTGGATCGAATTAGCCATGGCTCCCAAGACCAAGCCGATTGCTTCTTCTTCAAGGCGACCGTCGCCGATGCCCGGAGGGGCAGTTCCTCCTCTGCGCAGGATGTTGTTCTTCAAGGTCTCCAAGGTAAATGCCTTTTAGGCGGAAGTTTCGCCATTAAAGGAAGTTCCAAGAACCTTTTAAGAACCCTTAACACACGAATTTAAATCGTGTTTGATTCCCAGACGCAGTCTTTGGGTTGATAACCATGACGCGGGTTTGGACCCTCGCGCCATTGGGTCCTGCGCTTCAGATTCTTCACTTAGAATATTTTCTAATTGTGAAGGGTTCAGACGCGGACTTAGTTTACAGAACGCGGATTTGATCCTTGCGTTCTGTTTCATCTGGCACCCGAGTCCAAGCACTTTGACATCTGGGGATGTGAAAGGAAGGGAGTTACCCTCCTTAACTTCTGGCGATCATGGGGGTTAAGGTGGATAACTCCCTTCTTTTCGCACCTCAGAAGTGACATCAAGGAGAATGTTGTGGAGACGCCGATCCCGTAGGTCTGGACGCGGATTTGATAATTCCTGCGTCCAGTGCCTCTTCTGCGTGGATGCGCAGGTCTGGACGCGGATTTGAAAATTCCTGCGTCCAGTGTCTCTTCTGCGTGGATGCGCAGGTCTGGACGCGGATTTAATAATTCCTGCGTCCAGTCTCTTCTCTGCGTTCGGATTATGAACACTTAGCATTTTTTTCCTTGCTTTTGATAGAGTATCTAACTAAGTGTCCTTTTCTTTTTGCAGCGCCACGCCCTGCTACTTCACTCGCCAAGAAGCGCCACTTTGGACATGTAGGGGGTGCTGACCGGGACTTGACCTTTGTGTTACAAAGGACTGTTCCTGTGACAGCTGACAAGTCGCAGGCTCGTGGGGAGAGGCTCTCAAACGTTGACATGAGGACTCTTCGGGTGCTTATGACTGATGCAGCATTTGCAACGGATGCTGGCATCAAACTGGAGAAGCCTGCCTTCTTCTTCGGAGATCGTATCCACGATGGCGGCTATCGCGTATATGACGGGACTTACAAATGGCTCCGTCAAATAAGGGGTGGAAGATTCTTTCTTCCGAACATGGAGAGGATGTTCCCACTGTCCTACTTCCAGCACATGTCCGTCCCTCGGAAGATGGAATGGGACCTCTCTCGATATGTCCCTGAGATTACTCTCGGTGATTTGGGCTCCCACAAAGTGTACCGTCATGATAGCCATGACAGGTCAGTTATCGGCCTTTTCCCTGGGTCGCGCAAGTCTGATGTTCCGGCTGGGGAGATACCACAACTTGGCACTACCTTCCTCAACGCATTCATGGAAGCGGAGGGTGATTATCCCGTTGGGTTCCGTGCACCGGGGTGGGTCCGTTCCACGGAGAACTATTGGTGGGGCAGGATGGTCGGCTTTGTCCTCACCGAGCTCGGGGATCTGCTAAAGCGTGTGGGACTGTACCCAGCGGTCAGAGCCGTGCAGTGGGGGATCCCTCAAAGCTCTCAGAACTTCTTCAGGATTCTAGAGCGTTATAATTCTTTGACGGGGACGTTCTTCACTCCGGTCGGGGAGATGGGCCTTGCTCTGCACGAGCTGCATGAGGTCTCGGGGCTGTCGACAGGGGACATTCCCTATGAGGAATATGTCCCGACCACGGTGGAGCTTCACTATTTGAAGGAGGAGTTTCCCCTCATATATGAGACCTACTGGGAAGTGCTATGTCACTTCCACATTTGCGGCCAAATAACCAAATGGCGGTCGCAGGGAGTCAAGCAACTGTCTTGGGCCAGTTACTTGTTCAACAACGTCAACACCAAAGACCATCTGATAACCCGATTGGCTCCCAGCTCCGACAGGGAGATTGAATACAGGATCGACCAGGCTCCTGACAGTTTCTACACCACGGAGTCGAATGAGGATGGTTTCGACCCTAACTTGGTTTTTGAGAGCTTTCACCATCAAGCCCGGACCCCTATCTCCGATCGGGCGCTGTTGGCGGGCTTTCTGATGCTGTGGCTGAAGCGCTGTGTGGTGCCCACGCTGCCACATGAAGTCATTGTTGCTGACGTGGTGTACCCGTCGGTGCTCCTGGCTCATGGCAACCCCATAGCCCTTCTCCCGGCCGTGGCGGCTGGTATTCAGAGCGGGCTGCGGGCGCTCACTAAGAGTTTCTGCGAGCCACCGAAAACTGCAGACTCCGAGGGAAAGCCGTATGTTGACTCAGAGGGGAGTCTGACGGTGAAGCGTCCCAACCCTCGTGTCGAGCTGCCTTACACGTACCTCATGGCTTGGTACGTGATGCATTGCCCTTCCTTGATGACGGCGGTGCGTTGGAGGGAGAGTTCTGTCCCTTTTGTACAGCGATTGGAGGGTTCGAAATGGCGTGAACCTTATATATATTACGTCCGGAAGTGCCTTTCCGACCCTGCGAACTATCAGCTCAATCGCTGCCTCCCCCAGATCCCTGGTGCATCTCCCAGGGATCTACTTGTTGATTCTGTTGGCCCAGATGACTTCACGAGGTTATCCGCGGGAGCCTTCTGGTGGTTGCTCAACATCCGGCCCGGATATGTGCTTTTCCGACAAGGGACGTCATGTACCATTGAGCCGTACATGCCGAATCGCTTCGCTCGACAGTTCGGCTATGATCAGCTCTATGTCGGGAACCCCAATGCTCGACTCGCCTTCGAAGGGAACCTGTTCGAGGGTGCTCGGGCCTGGTACTATAGTGTGGCTGGAGGGACGGGAGTAACTTTTCGTCTACCTCTCGAAGGGCCCAAGTACCGTACGAGCTTCAGCTTCTGCACTTGGTACTCCCAGGCCATCCAAACACCAGACTATTTTCCGGCGTCTTCATGCATCGAGAGCATCAATGCAAGTCTCGAGGCAAGGACGGATTCTAGTAAGCCGACGAAACTCGTAGAACAGTACCTGAAGGCCCAAAAGGAGGTCGGGCGAAGAATGAGAAGGGAGCCACGAGCCATGGAGCCGCGACCACCAAGGGCGGAGCCACAAGCGTCTAGGGCAGAGCCGCAAGCAACTAAGTCTCGACAGGCGGTGAGCAAGCGTCGTCAAGGCTCTACTCCCACTGCTGAACCCACTCCGAAGAAGGTTCGAAGAGACTTGACAACCGAAGTCTCTCGATCTGAAGAGCTCCCTGCTGTCGTTGAGGCACTGAGGGAGGAAGACATAGCTGAAGAGGACATTCCTTTAGTCCGTCCCCCTAGGTCGCTTAGCAGAGGCCACGGGTCTGCGGAGGAAGGGGAGCTCGTTGATCGATCCGCCGCCACTGACGAGGATGAGCAGCTAGAGGTTGATATAATGAGCGGAGGAGATGTCAATATTCCGGGGGTGTCGGCTCAGCCCGAGTCTTCCTCAGCTCAACAGCCCGGGTCTCCGTCTGTCTTCGTTTCCAGTCCTCGGATAGCTGACCCCAGCCCTACCACTGGGGTAGTTGGTGGCAAGGCTCCGGCTGCAGGAGTCTCGCGTGAGGTGCTATCGTCTTCCTCACTCTCAGGGGAAAGCGAGTTTGAAGACGATGTTGATTATGGTGATGAACCCACTTTTCCTGATCCGGAAAAGTTCTCCCATATCTCGGAGGAAGAAATATACGGGGGTGAGCCATCAACGGTATCGCAGCCGGCGGTTGTTTCCTGTTGGAGGTACTCTTTTCACCTTTTGACCTGCTTTCCCTTTTAATTTTGAAGAAGAGACCTTAACATTCTCCCTTTTATATTGCAGGATTGGCTGAGAACGTCGAACCCGCATCCTCCTCGCAGATCGAGGAGATGGTACAAGAGTTGACCCAGCCAGAAGGGGTTACGGCTTTAGTTGCCAAGATAACTCCAGCGGGGGCAACTACTGATGCCGGGGAGGCTTCTCCTTTGCCGGAAGAGGAGGCAACCCCTAAGGCCGGGGAAGAACCCGCTCTGCAGGATGAAGGGGTTACCATTGGAGCTAGGGAGACTTTCACTCCGCAGGACTTGCCCAAGGATTCAGCGTCTTTGGACCTCCCAGATGGTAAGGAAGTTCTGATATATTAAATGTTTCGCTTTTCTCCTTTGTGGCTAATGTCACAATAACTTGCAGAGAGAACTGAGGGGGCTCAAATGGAGAGTCCGACGGTCGGTACCTTTCCAGAAGGCCACGCATCTCAGGTCTCGGCTGAAGCTTCTGAAGAGGTTGCGCCATCATTAGCTGTGGAGGTTCCTGCAGAGACAACACCTCCGGAAGCGCCAGTGGCTAGTCTCGCTCTTGACGTATCGATGGCCAGCACGGTTCTGGTGCGAGAGGATCCGCTCTATATCCCTTATCCCGTGACAGAAAAGGGGTCGGGAAGCTTCCTAGGTGGTGAAGACATGGGGGAACTGGCACGTCAGATGGTGCAACAATTCTTCGCTTCGATGGGATCATGTATTGATCTCATCTTACGTGGAAACAGCACCTTTCAGTTTGCCCAGACGCTTCTTAAAAATCTGGCTGTGAATGTCGAATTAACCGGAGGCCCCTCACTTGCCAAGGCGTGCCTTCGGGTGGTGGAGCAACTGGGAGACGGCCTGCAGGAGCTGGAGTCTTTGGAAGATGCTGGCTCTTTTGGTGAGGCCTAGGCCACCTTGACCAGGCTCCTAGCTGCTCAAGAGCGAGAGCGACAGGAGGCGGAGGCACAAATCGCTGCGGAGATTCGCAGCCTCGAATATTCCCAGGCTGAATGTCAGAAACTAGCTGACGATTCAAAGGAATCCGAGCTTACCGTGCAGAGCACAGAGCAAGTCATCATCAGGGCTCGGGACACCATTGCCAGGGCAGAAGCTGTGCTTGCGCTCAATGAGGAGAAGCTTGTTACCCTCAAGAAGGAGCTAGAGGAGCAACGGGCTGCTAAGGCGCGAGCTGAAGAGAGTCTGTCTCTACATTCTTCCAGGGTGGAGTCTCTGCGAACGCAGCTGGCCGCAAGAAATTTCTTATCCGAAGCGGAGCTGCGGAACCAGGCCATTATGGAAGCTGAAAGGGCACGCCAACACGAGATTCACCGCCTTAGGGAACAAATCCGTTCCTTGGCGAACCAGGACATTTAGCCTTCTTTTCTTTTTCTTTTTGTAAAGAAAAGGACACTCAATTTATCAAGAGTGTTTTGTATCCACTTTTATCATTCTTTTGATATAAAAGTTTCGAAGTTTTTGGCTCCACCTTCTTTGCTTAGCTGCGGATGAACCCAACTTCTTGATCACTGGCTGTGAATACTAAACTTAGATAGGACTAAGTTCTTTTAATGAGACGCGGCGTCAGTCCACCTGAACTTAGATTTCACTAAGTCCTTTTGATGAGACGCAGCGTCAATCACAGAGTGAGACGCGGTCATCATTCACTAGGAACTTAGATTTCACTAAGTCCTTTTGATGAGACGCGGCGTCAATCACAGATTGATACGCGGTCTTCTTGATGAGACGCAGCGTCAATCAAAAGATGAGACGCGGTATTGATCCATAAAGTGAGACGCGGCCGTCAGTCCATGGAGTGAGACGCAGCGTCAATCTCAAGGTGAGACGCGGCTCTGAATAACGCAAATATGTTTTGCGCAGATCGGGCAGGCGCAAGAGACGCAGCCTTGTCTGCTGAAGGGACGCGGCTTTCCCATCTGCGTTTAATGCAACCTGACTTAAAAGATTTTAGGAGATCTTTGAACGTCAAGTCTTCGC
This sequence comes from Agave tequilana, assembly GCA_038442645.1. Lineage (NCBI taxonomy): Eukaryota > Viridiplantae > Streptophyta > Magnoliopsida > Asparagales > Asparagaceae > Agave > Agave tequilana. The sequence continues at coordinate 311,921 of JAVJIF010031192.1, read as the reverse complement.
TGTCGATTGGGATTCTGGGTCGTTCGTTGCTTCCCAAGGCAGTTATCCACGCGTCGGCCTCTCAATGGATTTAGGCGTTAATGCTCTTGCATGCAGAACCGACGCTGGCGGTTGAAAAAACCGGCGCACTTCGACGGTTTCCAAAGCAGCGTTCCACGCGTCCGTTTTTGATTGGGCTTTGACAGTCGTGCGCGACGGTTCCGATTGACGCACCATTAATGGCAGTTGTTGAGAATTGCCTATAAATAGGGTGTGCCCCCTTTTCAATAATCCAAACTTGGATTGTTTTCTTTTGTTTGCTCTGAGAGACCACGCCTTGAGTTATCTTTCAGAGAACCGTCTTCATGGGTGAAGGTGACCCCGTGGATGAAGATGACCCAGAGCTCTCATGCTTCTGTTTGGTCTCTTCAGAAGGAATCCTCTCTCGGATCATCTTGCGCGCCCGCGTTTGGATGCAGAGTGGCCAACTCTGGACAGGGGCCTCTGCTGGTATGTCACCCCGATCATGTCCATAGCCTGTACTTTGGCATAGCCATCTGAATGAAATCCTGGTGCATTCCTATTCTGGAATTTGTGCCGGTGACTTGAACTTCTCTGAACGCGGGCTCTTGACGCTGGCTTTGCTCATGGCCATTGCCTTGGCGCGTTTCAGACCTGAATCTTGCAACTCCTGTTCACCCAACAGAGAGATGGCAATTTTCGGCGTTCTGAAGTTTTTCGCGTCTTGTGCATTAAGCGCGGGTGCAAACTGAGGCCGCGTTTGAATCTTGTGCGTGGCACAGTTTTGACTCGCGTCTGCCAACGCGGTGGTTTGACCGTGCGGGTTGTTCCCGCGTCTGAAGTCTTCAATGACTGCCGCGTCTGTCACTTAGTTTTCTTTGTCGAAGTGTACTAAGTTCCAGATTTTCTAACTCTCTTGTTTATTCTTTGCAGGTAGGCTTGCTCGTCCTTTTTCAGGTTTGCTGGGCCCCGGAAAGAATATATCGGCGGGCGAACTTGCTCAATGTTCGTTTGTAAGAGAGTAAATTATGGTCCTCGTCGTTTGTGAGAGAGTAAATTATATCTCCGATGAGGACCCAAATCTCGCCAAGGTCTCTTCAGATCTTCTGTACCAACCATGTCTGATGGCAAGAGATGGTCAGGTCAAGTATGACGGCGAGGAGGTTCCGGCGGTTGCGGTGGCGGAAAGATCCTCTTCCTCTCCCTACTCCAGAAGTGACATCGAGGACACTCCGTTGGATGGCCTGCTGGGGAAAGGGATGGTGATGAATGAAGGGTTGCAGGACTTTCTGCTGCCGCTGGACCTCAAGAACACCATTGCTCTTAGCTTAATCAGCTAGGGCGCTTTCGACTTTTGCGTCATCGCCATGGCGCAATCGGCTCCAATTGTGCACCTGGGATCAGATGCGGTTTCAAGGAGTGAGTACGGGCCTCTGAGAGAGAGAGGGACTTCTTTGTACTCCTTAATTGTAACACTCATCTTATTGTAAAAGAGAGCGTTTTGTATCACTTTCATATGCTTGGATATATAAATAAAAGTGACACTTTTCTTTTTGCCTCCTTCATTGTCTTAACTTTTTGTCTTCAGTTAGACACGTAGAAGCAAGGAATCTTTTGACCTTATCAAAATTATAGTGGTAATCTTAATAAGTCAAGATTTGTAAGGAAAGATCCTATTTCAGGAGTTTTCATGATACTGTCAGAGGTGTGATATTAACTTGACAGGGATGGGATGATTTTTTGTGGACCTGCCACTTTGTAAAAGAAAGTGACAAGTGGAGTTCGTACCCCCAGGGAAGATGAACTTTTATCAAGGATTTGGGATTAACTTGATTTAAGATCAGCTGGGGAGTTTGACGGAAACATTGTTAACGGTGTAATGTTAACCAACAATGTTTCTAAATGACTTGATACTCTGTCGGGGAGAGTATCAAATGAGACTAGACTCGCGGGGAATCTAGGAAGGTCTTTACCGTTAGAGGTGTGATATTAACTTAACGGTTTAGAAGTAGTCTTGTCAGAAGTGTAATGTTAACTTGACAAGGACATGAGTTAGAGGTGTGATATTACTTAACTCATCAGCATCTCAGTTTTATTTGGGAAACTGAGGAAGTCACTGTCATAGGTGTGATGTTTAACTTAACAGTGAGGATAATGCTAGAGGTGTAATGTTGAACTTGGCATTAGTCGTCTCGACTTTGACAAAGAAGTCGAGGAAGGTCATGGCCATAGGTGTATTGTTGAACTTAGCGATGACTCGGATGCTAGAAGTGTAGTGTTAACTTGGCATCGTCCATTTCAGCTTCGATACGGAAGTCTGAAGAAAGGTGACTATCAGAGGTGTGATATTAACTTGACAGGCACTCGATGTACTGCTTAGAGGTGTAATGTTAACTTAAACAGTAGTTTGTCAGAGGTGTAATGTTAACTTGACAAGAATTGGCTCGTGATAAGAGCAATTTGAGGACCTGTCATTCTATTGATGAGAATTGACAAGTGGAATTTGAAATGCCAGAGGTATAGTGTTAACTTGGCAAATTTGAGAGTTTGTTACTCTATGCAGAGTTAACAAGCAAAGTTTATACTCGACAAAGAGTATTCATTACCAGAGGTATAGTGTTAACGTAGTAATGATTGCATTTTGTGGCCCTACCATTCTATGGATGAGAATTGGTAAGGGATTTTGGAGGAAAGAGTGGACTCAAGTCCACTTAGGATTTTTAGCAAACCCTCAGCTATCAACGGATTTGAGATGCCTTTACCAACTACCGTTTGAGTTGGGCTAGCCATGCTATTCCCCTCAGCATGATGAGTTGTCGAAGACTTATGTTGGGCTTAGAAGCCAACATTTTCCTCTATCCTTAGCCGTCGGAGGCGTCGGATGTTTCTGATCAGAGGTGTACTTTTAACTTGATCAGTGGAAGAATACTGTTTAGGGATAGTATTTCTTCAAGAATTTGCCATTGATTGGCATCATGAGTGTATCGCCATTCGAAGTGATGAGGCGATATGATCCATTTGAGTAGACTGACTCTACCACAAACGGTCCTTCCCATTTGGGTTGGAATTTTCCTTTTGTCTTGTGCGTCATCACCATGGGTCTTCTGACGGCTAAGACAAGATCGCCTTTCTTGAAGGTTCGTACTTTAACTTTCTTGTTGAAGGCTCTGGTGATTCGAGCTTGATAGAGCTCGATTTGCTGTTGGGCTTGCAGACGCTTGTCGTCTAAAGCCTCCAGTTCCTGGAGTCGCTGTCGATGCTTCTCCTCTGTCGTCATCTCCGCTGTCAAGGCGACGCGTAGAGATGGAATTTGGATTTCCAGGGGAAGCACGGCTTCACATCCGTACACCAAGGAAAATGGCGTGGCCTTTGTCGGGGTTCGCACTGTTGTGCGATAGGCCCATAAGCATTCGCCTAGCTTGTCGTCCCAATCGCGTTGACTCTTCGAGACGAATTTTTTGAGAAGCTTGCCAATGGTCTTGTTGAAAGCTTCTGCGAGGCCATTGGCGGCAGGGTAGTATGCCGTTGAAGACACACTCTGGATTCTGAACTTAGCGCAGAATCTCTGGAACGCCTGGCTGATGAACTGGGGTCCATTGTCATGGACAATCCGCCGAGGTACACCGAAACGGTAAATAACGTGATGTTTTACGAACTTGATCACGTTGGACGACTTCACCTCCTTCAAAGGAATGGCTTCGGCCCATTTGGAGAAGTAATCGGTTATTGCTAGAATGAACCGATGTCCTTTTGATGATGGAGGGCTGATAGGACCAACCACATCCATCCCCCACATTTCAAATGGCCATGTAGAGGTCGTAGAGTGGAGGTACCCTGGTGCTTGATGGATAAAATCTCCATGTATTTGGCAAGCATGACATCTTTTGGCATAGGCGACGGCGTCGGCAACCATCTTGGGCCAATAGTAACCCAACCTTTGGAGTCGATGTGCCAGTTTTTGGCCAGGTTGATGGGCTCCGCACGTACCGTCGTGAGCCTCTTTCAATACCTCCTGGGCCTCTTTTGGTGAGAGACACCGAAGTAAGATTCCGTCATACGATCGACGATACATGTTTCGCGTGATCGCATTATAGTAGAATTTAGGGGCTTTCCTTCGAATGGCAGCCGCTTCCTTGGTGTCCTCAGGCAGGATGCCGTACAAGACATAGTCGATGTAGGGGAATCGCCAGTCTTTAAGCTCTGGACCGGCCGACAATTCCAGCACTTCTTTGCCTCGACAATCTCCATTTGACTCATGATAGTCCTTGAGAGTATTTTTCGGGCAATACAGGTCGTGGCTGTAGACGAATATCTTCTCCATTGCTCCAGTTGGAAGAGCTAAGGAGGCTGCCAGGGATGCGAGTGCATCGGCGTGCGCATTTTGCCTGCGCGGTACATGGTCGATGTAGAAGTTAGCAAACCCCTCGGCCATGCGGATAGTTGCGTTGTAATAGGGTACTAAGTCCTCATGTCTGACTTCGTACTCCCCGCGAATTTGACTGACGATGAGTTTAGAGTCACCGTATGCTTCGAGATTTTTAACGCCAATCTCATCGGCGAGCTGCATCCCAATCAATAGAGCATTGTATTCCGCCACATTGTTGGAACAAGGCTCCGTTAGTGAGACAGCTCGGGGTATCACATAATTTTGTGGGGAGACAAGTACTACTCCTACCCCCGCCACTACGTGTCCCTTGGGGCTTGTCCTTGATGCACCGTCGAAGAAAAGTTGCCACACTTGACTTTCGAACGATGTCTGAGTCAGGTAGGCTTCGGCCACTTCGTCTGGGAGATCCTCGTAGACTTTGGCTGCCCTCGGATCTGGGTGTTCAGCTAGGAAGTCTGCCACCGCTTGTCCCTTAATGGCTTTCTGCGGCAGAAAGTGCATATCATACTGGGATAGCAACATGGCCCATTTTGCCAGCCGGCCATTTAGCGATGAAGGTTTGGTCATAAGTAACCTCAGAGGGTTGACTTTTGATATGACATTTATAGTCTGGCCTACCAGATAGTGTCGCATTTTCTGAATGGCGAACACTAGTGCCAAACATTCCTTCTCGATCGGGTTGTACCGATGTTCGGCTCCGATCATTGTTCTACTCAGATAGTAGATTGCATGTTCTCGTCCTTCTTCATCATTCTGAGCTAGTAGAGCTCCCAAACAATGGTCCATTGCCCGGACGTACACCAGGAAAGGCTTTCCGGACACCGGGGCTGCCAGGACTGGTGGTTGGGTGAGGTATTGTTTGATTTCCTCAAACGCTTGTTGGCAAGCATCGTCCCAAATGAACGAGACACCCTTCTTCATCAACTTAGCGAAGGGCTGGCATCTTCCGGAGAGGTTCGAGATAAACCGGCGGATATACGCCAATCGTCCCTGCAATCCTCTGAGTTCTCTGAGATTTCTAGGGGATTGCATCTCTTGGATAGCGCGAACCTTTTCTGGGTCCAAATGAATTCCGGTGGAAGTCACAACAAATCCTAGGAATTGCCACTGGCTACCCCCAGGAAGGACTTGGTGGGATTCATCTTCAATTGATGAGCCCGCATGATGTCGAAGACCACCTTCAGGTCTGCTACGTGATCGCCTTTAGCGCGGCTTTTTACCGTGATGTCATCAACATAACATTCCACCGTTTTGCGTATTTGCTGATGGAAATGGCATTCATGGCCCTTTGATATGTTGCCCTGCATTCTTCAGTCCGAAGGGCATGACGGTGTAGCAATATACTCCTAGGGGTGTCCTGAAGGAGGTGTGCTTTTCATCATCAGGATACATTTTGATTTGGTTGTATCCTGAGAATCCGTCCATAAAGGACATTCGTTCGAATCCACAAGTATTGTCAATCATGACATCTGTGATTGGCAATGGGAATTCGTCTTGGGGCAGGCCTCGTTCAGATCGCGGAAGTCGATGCAGATCCGGATCTTCCCGTTCTTCTTGGCGACGGGGACGATGTTGGCTACCCAGTCGGGATGTTGTTCTTCCCGGATGAAGCCAGAATCGATGAGCTTTCTAACTTCTGATTGAATTGCTTCCATTATTTCTGGGCGAAACCGTCGCTGCTGTTGTTTGACAGGCTTTACGTCCGGATTGATGTTGAGGCGGTGCATGGCCACTTGAGGATCAAGTCCTGGCATGTCCTCATAATTCCAGGCGAAGACGTCTATATATTCTTGTACAAGAGATATTAGATCCTTCTTCTCTGAAGGCGACAGGCCGTCACTTATGAAGATGGGCTTAGGGTTAGCCTCATCTCCTAGGTTGATCTGAACAACCTTGTCTTCTGTGGGTGGCTCGCGCTGTTCAAAGCGGATGTCCCAAAGAGCGTTTAAATGTTTGATCCAAGGATCTGTATCAGATTGGATCATTTCTTCATTTCCATCTTCCAGGTGGCTTGTCGAAACCATGTTTACTGACAGTTCCTTGAAGATGTTGCCGACACTGACATCTGACTCCCAAGATGATGTGTCTGAAGAGTGATCGTTGCTCGATGATTCTTGAGAACCAGAGGCCGATGGGATTGGAGTTGACACATAGCCCAACCCCCTGCGCGTCCGATGATAATAATCAGGGGCTTTCCCTTTCGGCACAAACGATCGAAGCTGGGTTCTCCTTCCTTTGTCGAAGTTTAACCCGGGTTTGTTGGTTAGATCATACCCCATTCGCTTCATTATTGTGAGTGCTTTTGATTCATAATGGTCGAGCTGAGGGGATTCCTCCTCGCTTTCCGATTCTTCGCGGGGAGTTGGTTCAGTCGTCATTCGCCCAAAAAGAATTGGTTTTTGGCCTTTTCGTCTTTTCGGAACTATGAATATAGATTCTTGCGCATCGCCATTATCCTGGTATGTCCCGAAAGATGATTTTACTGGTACATGCAATGATGTCAAAGCATCCATTGCCGACCAGATGTCATCGTCTACGTCGGTAGTAGTATCCGACGGTATTGAATCGGATGCACACGCAGAAAAATACTCAAAGTCTAGATTCTCATTAATATACCAACCGCCTGCATCGTCGGTGGTATTATCACATCGAGCTTATTAGTGCTCTTTACAAGTGGTTCTAACTCCCACAGGCACTTTTCTTGCTCGGGCTCAGTGTCAGCCTCATTACCAGAGTCTGGCGCCTCCAGTTGCGGGGTTTCATCCACCGGATCCTGATATAAGAGGGAATCCGTGAAATAATTCTCGACCCCCTTAAACGGATACCTTTCGGCAACCAACGTTTGCACCTTCCCACTCGCGTCAATGTATTTCATGACTTGGTGAAGGGTGGAGGGAACGATGGAGTTGCGGTGAATCCATGGTCGTCCCAGCAGCAGATTGTAGGAAGTGTCGGCATCGATGACGTAGCACGTCACCTCCGATTTGAGGCTCCCAATCTGGCACTTGAGCTTGATTTTCCCCATCGGACGGGTGCCATTGGCATTGAACCCGTAGATGGTCGTCTGTGTAGGGCTCAGACGGTGAGTAGGGATGCCGAGGTGTTGCATGACTCGACGAGGCATGATGCTCAATGCGGACCCTGGATCTACCTGAATGCGGTTCACCTCAGATGATCCGATATAACCTGTGAAGTACAGGGGTCGATCATGCTTCCCTTTGACCTGCATATCATCTGCCGTGAAGGTGATGAAGGGGGTATTCTGGGAGGTGTGGAGGCAATCCTCTACATCTTCTTCCTTTGGCACCTGGGTCATGAAGACCTCAGCATTTGCCAGAGCTTCTTGCAGAGCTTCCCTGGTCGACTTTGACAGTCTAAGAAGTTCATACAAGGTAATGCGTGCCGATATATTGGCCAGCTGAGCCAGGACATCAAAGCGGTAAGGTGCCGAAGACCCTTCCGCGATGCCTCTTTGAAGGGCTCGAGAGAATCGAGTCTCCTTCTGCTTCTCCACAGGTGGCTTCATGGAGGGCTTAGTTGGCTCTGCAGCCGGTTGTGGAGGGTTTGCCGCCACTTCGCCGTATTGCTTCAAGTAGGGCTGTCCTGAACGAGTCCCCGTCATTGGTTGGTTGGCTCTGCGGCCAAGACTATTGTTTCCTCTTCTGTATCAGTCAGTGAGGGAACATCATCCTCTGCTTCTCGGGAGGAAGCACATACCACATGGCAGGACGAAGCTTTTGCCTTGCCTTTGGACTTCCTGTTGGTCACGGTAGTCCACTGCTGGCCGTCCACTAGGTCAGGGTGGACCCACATGATTTCCCCTTGAGACGTAGGGACGGGTACTAAGCCCTTCTCCTGCTGCTGGTGAGGGTCTGTGTTGACCACTCTTAATTCTCCCCTTGGAATAGGAGTTACCCCCGCAGGCGTTGGAGGTTGTCTCCCGAACTGAAGAACCGACGTCACATTAGCCGTGACCTTCTTCTGCTCTGGTCGGAGCTTTAGCACCTCCGCGTCAATCAAAGCCTGAAGGATGTCTTTGAAGACGTAGCAGCTTTTGGTAGGATGTCCCAACATCCTGTGGTACATGCAGTAGTTGGGATTGTCGGTCTTGCCGACTTCCTCCGGGCGCCTAATTTCAGGGAGCTTCAGTCGATTGCTCTTGTTGAGTAGCTTGAAGAGCGAATCGACGTGTTCCTCCTTGAAGGAATACTGCTTGTTGGGGCGTGGCTGGCTTGAAGAGCCACTTGCCCTGCCTGTTTGAGGTTTGGCGGGGGATTTGGTCTCCGTCGCCAAGTTATCTTTCCGCTTTGTTTGGAGGGATGTGTCTGGTGCCGGTGCACGCCTTGTCGACCTTTCCGGCCGCAGCTTGCCTTCCTCTGCCCTGACACGGGCAACAATCTCCTCAGCCTGTTCACCTTGTTGGACTAATTGTTTTCAGGTGCGGCTTTCAGCAACTCCTATTTGAGCAAGGAGTGAGGTTTGGAGGTTGTGGCGGCACGTTTCCACCAGGGTGGCCTGGGTCATACCGCTTGGACACCGGAGTGCCACGTTCCGAAATCTTTCCACGAAAGATTTGACGGACTCCCCTCTCCGCTGTTTGGTAGCTAAAAGGGTAGGCATCATGACTTCGGAGTCATCTTCGAAGAAGCGTGTTAAGAACAGCTTCTTCAGATCCCCCAGTTCTTGATAGAACCTTCCAGGAGTTTCATGAACCACTCAAAGGCCAACCCTTTCAGGGTGCCGATGAATAGTCGCGCCAGGATGGCGTCATTATCTACTACATTCCCGGTCTGAGATTTGAAGTAGTAGATGTGCTGATTAGGGGACCCCTTCCCATCGAAGGCTTGGAGGGTTGGAGCCTTGAACTTAGGAGGGTACGGGACTAAATCCCATTCAGCTGGATAGGGCCGGACCACTCCAACTTCTTGGAGGTCTTTGCGACTGGCAAGGGCATTGAGGCGTTGCTCCAGTTGACTCATTCTTTTAGTATGAGCCTTTTCTGGGTCGTGCGACGAAGATTTGGACGAATTTGAAGTAGATCGTCGCGCCTCCTCAGAAGGTTCAGAAGATGAGCTTCCTCCCTTTCTCCCTTTGCCCTTTGACCCCTCCTGAGGAGATTTCCTCCTGTCTTCCAGCAGTTGTGCAATCGCCTGCTTGAGGGAGTCAATTGACGCCTGTTGGGAAATAATCATGTCCATTTGTGCTTTCTGGACCTGCTCTATACGTCTTGTCGTCTCCTCAGGAGTGCCTGTCATGTAGGCAGAGGTCTCCTTCTTTACGGAAGAGTTCGAAGCCCCTGATTCCACTACGGCGGAGTGGGAATCATTCGCTCTAATGCCGTGGGCTAAGGCATTATAGTCAATTGGGGGGAATGGCCCCCGTCCGGGTGCGAGTGTGTCGATACACCCCCTCCGGTTCAGAGTCAGACTCGGACTCGTCTGAGCTGACTGCAAGTTGTTTCCCCTTACTCCTGCTTGTCATGTTCGCAGTAAGCTCCGGGTATTCAATGTCAGAGAAGACTCTCCTTCTATGGGAGCGCTTCTTTTGGCTGACGGGGGAATCGAGGTCAGTTGTCCAGCTAAGGAGTGCTGGTGCACACTCGACCCGCAACGGCACTCCGCAAGCATGGAGATAAGCCGTTGGCAGCAGCAAGATGAAGTGACCTGGTGGGTACTTCTTTCTTTGTCAGATAATCCCTCAATCCATGGAAGAGGGATCAAAGAGACTAGCCTCACAACGTCGAAGACGGGAGGCATCCATGTGCTGTGCAGAATGACGCAGACTTCACGGACGCGGTTTCCGCGTCGTGACTGTGGACGCGCGTCTGGCGTCTCTGTTGAGATGAGACGCGAGTATCGCGTTGCTGCCCTGGTGCGTCCGAGCTGAGCCGCGTGAGAGAGAATGGGCTGCAGGGCGCCTCGTCTCTGGTGCGTGCTTCTTGCGTTTGACGAGACGCAAGCTTCATTCTGGCGTTGGGTAAGTTGGTCCTCAGAGGACTCAACTTGAGGAGTTGCGCGCTTGGGCCGCCAAACACGGATTTCACGTACGCGACGCGACGCGGGCAAGGTGCGAGACTGTACGTCGCGTTCAGCTTCAGTTGGAAAACCAACGGTTCCGACTTGCAGCTGACGCGCACGTCTCCTCTGTCGACGCTCAGCGTTTCGATTGCGTCGAGGAGGTGGAGAGAAACCAACAACATCCTGATGCTGAGCACCAGGAAGTTTGACCACGCGGGTCTCCTGAGAGATGCTGACGCGGGTCTTCTGTGCGACGGAGTTGGTCGCAACAGCAACTGTGCTTGGGATCACGCGGGCCTGCTGAGAGCGTGGACGCGTGAACTTTGCTGGGCACAGTGGGCAGCAGAGGAGCTCGAGAAAGCCACAGATCGGGCTTCGAGGCCATTCCCTGTCGAGACCCGGCGGCAGAGACGCGGTCTTTGGGCTCTTGGAGCCAAAGAGAGGAACTCTTCGTACTTCGCCTGGTCGAACTCGACAACGAGCGATTCGACCATCTTTCCCTCGTGGTGGACGTCATCTTGCGCCACAACATGTTCGTCGGTAACAAACAGATTCCCCAGCGGAGTCGCCATCTCTTGTTTGACACGAAAAAGGGGGCTGGAGTAAAATTTCCTTGAATCAGATGAAAAATTACAGCAGGCTAAATCTTCCGGTTACAATGGAGGAGAATATTGAATCTTGAATTCCCCCTTTGTTTAGTGCTAGGTTCTTCGGGTGGCGGTGGAGAGTGAATCTTGTTCTCCGTTGACCAATGACCGTTCGGACCGTCGAGGGATCTTCTCCTTGGCAGGTAGAGGGAGTAACTCAGCTCCGTCTACCAAAACTCTAGAAGAGGAGGTAGGCAAAGAGCGGCTAGTACTCAGTAAGCTCGCTGAAGAGTCTTCTCTTTCTCTGTCGATGATCTCTCCTTTTTCCTTCTCGAATCCCTCCCCTCTTCATAGTGACGGGACTATTTATAGGGTTTTTAGTGGGTGATCGTGCCCCCTAAAAGTGCTCCACGATGAGGGCCAACTTCCCCGCTACATGGGCGGTGGATGGCGCCATAATTGGGGTGGTTACAACCAAGGTGGGGGCACCTTGTTGCTGAGACGCGGCGTTGAGCCAACGCGCCTTGATGCGGAGACGCGGGCGTTGAGCCAACGCGCCTTGATGCTGAGACGCGGCGTTGAGCCAACGCGCCTTGATGCTGAGACGCGGGCGTTGAGCCAACGCGCCTTGATGCGGAGACGCGGGCGTTGAGCCAACGCGCCTTGATGCTGAGACGCGGGCGTTGAGCCAACGCGCCTTGATGCGGAGACGCGGGCGTTGAGCCAACGCGCCTTGATCTTGAATCTCTGCGTTTTGGTGGCTTATCTTTGTGATTTTTAGACAGCCTACAAAGTCCACTATAGTCGACTAAAAACCCATGTGTAGTCGTCTAACCCAAAAGCCCAAGTCGACTAATTCCTTTGTCATATCAGACCCAACTCTCTGTTTGTGTATTAGTCGACCGACAGTCACTATAGTCGACTAATACATTTTCTAGTCGACTAACACTTGTCCCCAAGTCGACTAATAACTGGTCTAGTCGACTAACAGTTAGTTGCAGTCGACTTGAATCAGTTAAACAGAAAACTGTCTATCCAATGTCCACTGATCTAGTCGACTAACAGAAAAACCAAGTCGACTAATAGAAGGAAAATTGCCTAGTCTAGTCGACTAACTCTATGGGCAAGTCGACTATAGGCAGTTTCTGACTGTTGGACAGTTTTCGTTATCTGGTCTTTTGTGCAACGAATTCCAACGTTTCTTTTGTTTGAATTGCACTTATAACTACCCTAACTAACCCCAGTCTTCAGCTATATATATGGTAGTTAGTCCAAAGGCCAAAGGTTAAGAATTCTAAGAGATTTTCTCAGTTTTTCAAAAGCCAAAAATCTGCAAACCTGAAAACTGTTTTCTAACTTCTGTTCTTCACCAATTCAATTCCTTTGTGAAGTTCTATGAAGTATCTCTTATACTAGACCTTGTCCATGTTCATACTCAGTACCAAGGCTTATAGGAAAGTTGTAATACTCAAAGACAATCATTGTACACGGGTAGCTTCTTGGTGTAGAGGCAGTTGTACAAGGTGACCATTGTACACGGGTGGCTTCTTGGTGTAGAGGCAGTTGTACAAGGTGAAAGTATTCTCTTGGTGGAAGAGAAGATGTTCTCTTGGTGGAAGAGAAGGTGTACACATTTGGCGAAGGGGATTTGTCAAGTGGTGTGCATGTTGTGATTTTGGGTGTACAAAATCAAGTTAAAGGAAAATCTCAAGCGGGTGGCTTGGGGACTGGATGTAGGTCACAAGGACCGAACCAGGATAAATCTCTCTTGTTTGCGTTTGCATTTTCTGAGATTTGATTTCCTTTATTTGCAAGTTTGTTTATTTACTTAAAGATTAATCCTTCTTGTTTAGTTTTGTGTTGACTTGTGTATTTTAGATCTATTGTTGCCAACAGAGATAGTCCGCATTTGTCATTATCTCGGGGACCAACATTTGGTATCAGAGCGGGTACAAGTCAACAACAAAGATGACAACGGAGTTCTCATCATCCCAGTTCAAAGAAGGACATTCTACACAACGTCCACCGCTGTTTGACGGATCCAACTACAACTACTGGAAGTGTAGAATGAAGATCTACTTGCAATCGCTCAACTACGACCTTTGGAATATCGTAGAAGCAACGTACACCAAGCCCACAGCCAACTACAACGCTTGGAGTGAAGATCAAGAAGAAAACGCGAACCTTGACGCAAAAGCAATGAATGCCTTGTTCTGTGCCCTTACCAAAGAAGAGTTCAACCGTGTTTCAACAGCAACTTCTGCACATCAAATATGGCATACTCTTTAGGTAACACACGAAGGCACTAATAAAGTTAAGGAATCTAAAATATCTGTTCTTGTCCACAGGTTGAGTTATTCAAAATGGAGGAGAATGAAACCATATCCGAGATGGTTACAAGATTCACCGACATCACCATACATTAGCATCCCTTGGAAAGGACTACACCCAAGTGGAAAGAGTTCAAAAGATCCTTCATGCACTTACACCAGAATGGGAGAAGAAGACAACCGCCATTGAAGAGGCGAATGATCTCTCAACTATGACATTAGAAAATCTAATCGTAATCAATGGCATTTGAAGTGCAGTTAGAAGAAAGAAAGAAGGACGAAAGACAACACCGCTCAAAGAAGAAAGAACTCGCCTTCCATGCATCCTCCGACACGGACGATTCCGATGACGATGAAGAGGAGATGGCTATGCTTTCAAAGAAATTCAGGCAATTCCTAAAGCAAGGTAAATTCAAATGTTTTAATTGCAATAAACTAGGTCATATGAAGATGGATTGTCCCTTACTCAAAAGAAGGATAAGTATAAGAGTAAGAAGTTCAGAAAGAAGAAAAACTATGAAGCATCATCAGAATACAGTGATTCCTCATCTTCTGATGAAGAAGAATCCACTGAACGTGTTAACTTATGTTACATGGCCATAGAAGATGAAGAGGTATCATTTTCTGAACTTTCTGATGCATTTCATGAATTATTTGTTGATCTGAAAAATGAAAAACTGAAAATAAAGTTTTGTTAAAAGAAAATGAAAAACTTTTACAGGAAAAATCTTGTTATGCTTTACAATTATCTTCTATAATTCTCAACAAGATGAATCTGAAAAAGTCATATCATCTTTGAAAAATGAAAATGAGAAGTTTATAAAAGAAAATCTTTTTCTGAAAAAGGAAACTAAGTCGTTGAATGATAGGATTTCTATATTGGATAAAGACATGTTAGTTTTCAAAAAGAAATATGAAGATCTTTTTTCAAAATGTGACTAAGTTCAATAAAGGAAAAGAAAAGTTGAATGATTTATTATCTTTTCAGAAATTGTCACATAATAATCATTATGGTATTGGATATAATGAAAATCTTCATATTGTAGTAATTCATATAGTTCTTTTGTAAAAAGAAAGTTTAAGAAAATAAGTTTATATGGATTCCTAAAAATTTAAGTTTTCATGATAAAAATACATATATTGCTTCATACATGCATGATATATGTGATTCTTGCAACTATGTGTATATTAACAGGTGGAAACCAATTCTAAATAGATTTGGAGTCCTAAAGGTTAAAATGATCTTTTATGTTTGGTACCATCTAACGTCTATCTTGCAGGTACCATATAAAAGTTGATATATATATATATATATATATATATATATATATATATATATATATATATATATATTTTTACTAATATATTTGTTGCAGGGGGAGAACGAAGTCTTTTCATATTTGTTATAACCCAATTTCGGCAGGGGGAGGAAAATATAACATATTTTCTGTAGGGGAGCACTTGTGCGCACACAAAGCGTCATCATCAAAAAGGGGGAGAATGTTGGAACTTATTTTGATGAAGACTTGAAGACTTATGTGACGCAATACATTTGGAGCTCTAACACATGAAGAAATCAGGAGTTCTACATGATCAAGATGCCCCAAGGAGAGTTGATATGTTGTGGTTTGTAAAGATGAAGTAGCATGTAAAAGCCTTGACACAAACGCACATTTCAGTATCCTGTTAGTCGACTTGAAGTCCACTATAGTCGACTAAACCCATGTGTAGTCGACTAACCCCAAAGCCCAAGTCGACTAATTCCTGTGTCATATCAGACCCAACTCTCTGTTTGTGTATTAGTCGACCGACAGTCAACTATAGTCGACTAATACATTTTCTAGTCAACTAACACTTGTCCCCAAGTCGACTACTAACTAGTCTAGTCGACTAACAGTTAGTTGCAGTCGACTTGAATCAGCTAAACAGAAAACTGTCTATCCAACGTCCACTGATCTAGTCGACTAACAGATAAACCAAGTTGACTAATAGAAGGAAAATTGCCTAGTCTAGTCGACTAACTCTATGGGCAAGTCGACTATAGGCAGTTTCTGACTGTTGGACAGTTTTTGTTATCTGGTCTTTTGTGCAACGAATTCCAACGTTTCTTTTGTTTGAATTGCACTTATAACTACCCTAACTAACCCTAGTCTTCAGCTATATATATGGTAGTTAGTCCAAAGGCCAAAGGTTAAGAATTCTAAGAGATTTTCTCAGTTTTCCAAAAGCCAAAAATCTGCAAACCTGAAAACTGTTTTCTAACTTCTGTTCTTCACCAATTCAATTCCTTTGTGAAGTTCTATGAAGTATCTCCTATACTAGACCTTGTCCACGTTCATACACAGTACCAAGGCTTATAGGATAGTTGTAATACTCAAAGATAATCATTGTACACGGGTAGCTTCTTGGTGTAGAGGCAGTTGTACAAGGTGACCATTGTACACGGGTGGCTTCTTGGTGTAGAGGCAGTTGTACAAGGTGAAAGTATTCTCTTGGTGGAAGAGAAGATGTTCTCTTGGTGGAAGAGAAGGTGTACACATTTGGCGAAGGGGATTTGTCAAGTGGTGTGCATGTTGTGATTTTGGGTGTACAAAATCAAGTTAAAGAAAAAACTCAAGCGGGTGGCTCGGGGACTGGATGTAGGTCACAAGGACCGAACCAGGATAAATCTCTCTTGTTTGCGTTTGCATTTTCTGAGATTTGATTTCCTTTATTTGCAAGTTTGTTTATTTACTTAACGATTAATCCTTCTTGTTTAGTTTTGTGTTGACTTGTGTATTTTAGATCTATTGTTGCCAACAGAGATAGTTCCGCATTTGTCATTATCTCGGGACCAACACAAATAGACATTTAAGACAAAAAAATTAGCAGATTTATTACACGATAAATGTAGGAGTGAATGAAAAGAATGCAAAATATGTGTACGATCATGACCTAGTCGATATCAGTGATCTTGTATTTCAGAGTTATCAGATAGCAGTCATCACTTTATCAGTTATTGGTAAGATTATTTGTTGGTGATCGTATGACGTGTCCAAAGTTTATGAGAATTGGTAGATATTTGTATCAGTTACTTGTTGTTAGTGACACCTTTGTGTTAGTGGCTATATCTCCAGTATCTTATTTCAGATGTCAAATATTAGTTATCAGTTACTCAGTTATCAGATATCAGTTATCAGTTGTCAGATTATCAGCTATTATTGACATTAATAGTTGTTAGAGATATCAGTTATTCTTTAATAATAACTCATTGATTGCTTATTAATAAAAGACATCATAACCTGGGAACAGGGGTAATTGTCTGATGATGCATGTCGTGTATTTTGGAAGGAGTTATTATGGTACCGAGTTGTGGGTTACAACCATGGGGAACTAAGGTAGTACTGGCTGGCTATTCGGTTGTTAGTTGTCAGGGCTATGCCCGGATTACGGCGCCACACTAGTTGTCTTTTCGTGTGGGGCTATGATCTTCAGATATTAGAGCCTTGTGGCTTGTCCTGGTTCAGTGTCAGTAGACCGTGGTACAGGGCATGCACGGCACCCTTCCAAAACACATGCACTATATTGGCAGGCAGTTACATCAACGATAACTTTGTTTGATATGTGAGAAACAGTTGTGGTATGGGACACAGCTAAGTAATACATTAGTTAGAATAATAATAACCACCAGACTAGTGACATATGCTAGGTTACATATCTTGGCATCAGTTGTTTGTTTATAGTTGGGATAGTTGCCTTTTATCTTCATACATGTTGTTATTCAGTTATACTTCAGTTCAGTTGTTTACCATACTATTTAGTTATCTTGTTATTATTCTGTGCACATTGTTTATATGCACGAGCTCTCTTCTTTGCACACACACTCACCAGGTCGCTTTCTGACGATCCTAAATTTGTACGTCCAGATATTGGACGCTTTGTTTTCTATTGTTCAGGTATTCATTGAGACCGTACGCTTCGTGAAGAACTGAAGCTTCTCCCTATCTGATTTCGGTGTTCTTTTCTTTCTTGCCTTCATATTATTTCCTGAGTCTCGTTATATCAGATTCAGTTGTTATTCCAGTCATTATTTATATGATATCATGCGTGGATGCTTATATGTGATATTGCAGTAATCATGATTTATTACAGTTAGATTTATAGCTTATTTCGGTTAAGGCTTAACGCGTATACGTGAGGTATTTTCCTTGCGTATATGTGTTTCCGACTCTCGTCGCGTCTCCGCTTCAGTGTATTTTGGGAAGAGGGGCGTGACAGGCAAAAAAGCGACCAAGCAGAGAGTAGAATTTAGGTTAATTTGTAGTTTGTAACTTAGGTTTTTTTTATTTTCTTTCATGTAATTTTTATTCTCTTTATGTAACTGAGCGGAGAGGAGACTTTTATGGAGGAATGAGAACAACTTGTATTGAGGGGTGACACTGGTGTAAGTGATCTTTTCTTTCATTATTATTTGAATCGAATCGAAGTTTGTTTATCTTCTTTACTCTAGTTTTCGTTTGCTTTCCTCTTTTTTGTTTGTGCATCCAAATGACTCCGACACCCTCAAAGTTGCCTTGCCCTTGCATGTGTCGTTGATGTCTTATGGTGATGGATATGATGTCCTATGGTAGTGTAGCTTGTCCCTTTCATTTCATAGTGTAAACTGGAATAGGGAAGATCATATTTTGTCATACTTCGCTCACCTTCAAACAAAGGTATATTATCAATACGGGTAAAAGGTAAGCAGGTGCTGAAAAGGTAAGTAAGTTTTTTTCAGGTTTTAATTTTCTTTTCTTTTAATTTTAGTTTAGATCACCAACACCACTATCTCCCAATTTTTTTTCACTCTTTTTCAATTTAGTCATTTTCTATTTTTCTCCACCTTCTTAATCTACCACCTTCTTCCTAATTTAACTTTAACTCTTTTTCATTTTCTTTTAAAGAACTAAAAGAAGAACTTTAACCATTCTTTGTAACCTAAAAGAGAACTTGCTAAAAAAGCTTCCATCGCTAGTCCCTCCTTGTGGATTACGACCATATAGCCACTTGTTATAGCGTAGCATTGAGTACCTTGCACTCTTTATTCTTAAGTTCTGAAATTCTGTATTTTGTGTGCAGGTATAAACTCAATCAATTAGACATGAATCTAATATTTGGGTTGCATTTAGATCCATTTTTTCTATCTTTGCATAGCGAGGTAAACTTTGCATCCTGAAGCTTTACATGTGAGATTCGCATATAAGACTCGCATCTGGAGTTCATTACTTTAAACACGCGTCTGTGCTTCTTGATTCATATTTTCTGTCTTTGCAGAAATTTAACCCTCGAGTACTTTTTTTTCTTCTTACAGGTTGTGGTCATATCGTTGGTGCTGGTTCCAGTATCTTTGTCGCGTCCATTGAGGTAGACATGAAATGCCAGTTCGTTCGATTGGCAACCACTTAAGGAGTCAAAACTTATGTTCAAGGGCATGAGAGATCGCGCGGTTCTCGATATGAATCAAGACATTATTGGACATGATGCACCAGTAAGGTCTCGGATCCTTCTTGATTACAAAGAGCATGGCACATTTGAAGATCACGGGAAAGAGAACGTCACTAGTAAGGTCTCGGATCCTCCCTTTACCAATCTTGTTCAAAGAAGTGACAGCAACGAAAAATCCATGCTCACTAGATGACTTTCTGGACAGAGCTTTCTATTAAGTGAAGGATTACGACCTTGTGAAGACCTTCACACCAGTTGGTTGGATGGAATCAGAATGCTCCCCTACATTTCGACCTCGAGAAACACTATTGTTTTCAAGAGGAGAGGAATTTGATCTACTGTTCCCGGCCACTATCAAGAAGACAAACTTTGTGTATCTTCAAAATTTCGAGGAGTGAGTGTAACCTTTCGCTAAGCAAGAGAGATTTCTTTGTACTTCTTTATTGCAGCACTCAATCTTATTGAAAAAGGTAGCGTTTTGTATCACTTTCATACTTTTGAATATCAATAAAAGTGACACTTTTTCCCATCTTGTTATTTGCCTTGACTTCCTTTTTGCATTGAAAATCAGACAAGTAAAAGCGATTATCTTTGGTTTGCTAAAAGTGTGATATTTTTACTCAGCAAGTCAAAGTTGAAAATTTTCATTTAAGGAATTTAAAAAGGTTAGTATGGAAGCTATATTTACGATGACCTATAAGATAACTCATCACATCCAAACTCAACAAACAAGTACAAGTTACACTTAAACCTTCAAAACTAAACAAGAGCAAGTATGGAATAATGTATGTTAGCTCGTCAGAAAGTTTGTATGTTAGAGTGTTAGAATCCATCATCATGAGCCATCAATGCTCTTGCAAGTGCAAGGCCAAGTAGAAGCTATTAGATTCATGCGAATTATTAAGTAATAAGTTAGCAGTTAGTGGCTAGTAGTTAGTTGCCACGAGAGAAAATTAGCTAAATATGTAAAAGAAGTTAGAAGAAGAAAACAATAAGGATACAGGGAAAACATTTCATAGATTGTCACCTTCCATTACAAGCACTCTTACTTTCCACCCATGTACCATTCTCTTTCGTATTATAAGATCTACAAGAAATGAAAAATACAAAGAGGAAGAAGAAGAAGAACTAGCCTAAACTGTCCTAAAAAATACAACATAGAGAAGAAAACCCTAAAACCTATCCTAAAAACTCCTAAAAACCCTCTTTCTCCTGCTCTTTAAATCCTAAGGTATTTATAGGCGAAATAGCACACTAGAGGAGCTATACGGAGCCGCGCGTCAAATCATGACGCGTGGCTCCATGCAATTGCCGCGATGCCGCGTTTCTGCAGCAATCCTGCGCGCGTCGCCTGCTGCATGCTCCCCGCTTGTCCTGCTGTCCGTTGTACTTCTTAGAATCTGAATTTGGGCCCCCAGTTTTGACGAAACCACCCTCCAAGGTCAATGGCTATTCTTGTATTTAATCACTAATTAAATGGGATTTTTTGGCTTATTCTTCATTTCATGCCATGAACCTAAAACATATAAGACAGATGTTAGTAACAGGATTTAATATTAAATAACTGTGAATATGTGGTATGAAATATACAATTTTAGAGACTAATCACTTGATAGAAGTGGAATAGTTTTTGTGAACTTATCATTCTATAGATGAGAATGACAAGTGAAGTTTTCACTCAGCGGAGAATTGTGATTGAGACTTCATCAGAGGTTTATTATTAATGTAATTAAGACTCAGTTGGGGATTAGTGAGAACATAGTTAAAGTTGTGATGTTTGAAATCACCTAGAGGGGGTGAATAGGTGATAATGCTAATCAATACACAATTAAATTTGATATGATGCAACGATCACCCAAAACAAGACTAGAAGCCGAATACCCATGAAGGGCTCTGAACTCCTTCCTCGTGATTCCTTTAGATAAGAGTTTGAGGTGCGTATTGCAATCTTGTTGTATGAGTATTTGATCGACAATATGAATAAGAAACAAGTGACTATTGCAATGAATATATAGAGCAAGTAATTGGAGCAATGAATATAAGCAAGAAATGAAAGCAAGTAAACCAAACGCAAACACAGAGAATTTTTCCGAGGTTCGAGCACCCAGCTCTACGTTCCCGCCTTCACCCAGAAGGATTTCCAACCACTATAACTTCACAAAGAGTTACAATCACACCGGAGTACCCAACTCCTCAATCACACTCCTCTAGTCCAGAGGTAGTGGAGCCACAAGTATAGAATATCTTGGTGATCAAAAGACCACAACCCTCTTTTAAAAAACCTTTTCCCTTACAAAAACCCTAGAGAATAATATATAAGATTGAAACTCAAAGTTTTGTAGGTGTGATAAAAATAGAAGAGAGATTTTAAGAACCAAAAATTTTAGAAAACTTTTGAAAATAATAGCCCAAAACTTAAACAAAAGCTCTTTCTCAAGAAACTTAAAACTTTTGATCTTTGAATTTGTTGTTGTGAAAACCTCTACCCTAATGACCCCTTTTTATAGGATTAGGAAGAGTAACATAAAAAGTTTTTACCTGAATATAAGAGGAAGAAATTGACCCTCTAATACAGCTAACTACGTTTATTTAAACTTAAACACATTTTTAAATATGTTAAAAATCAGCCTCCAGAAAATTAGCCATTACTGCCAATCTGGCAGATTGGTCAACTTTGAGCATATTTTTCAGGCTGTAAACGTCTGAATTCAGAATTAGGTGTATATGAATAATTTGTAGATCTTTAAGTCTTCGTTTAAATGCAACTGAAATCAACTCAATATCATGTTTGATTAAAAAGTTATCAATAAACACTGACAGGTGTCAAAACAGAACTTAAGCTATTTTCAGAACAAGAACAGAGTTCAACCAAATATTTGACATCTTAAAATTTGAATCTGAAAATGATTATTTAATAAGAATTTAGATTTGAAAGTTATCTTTGAAATGCAAGTTAAATGGCCATTCTGGCCACAATAAGTGCATCTATAAATTCTTCCATATTTAAATGCATAATGAGCATGTGGATTACGAACATGTGAATTGTGAGCATGAGTAGTTTTAACATGAGTGACATGTGATGTGTTTGTCATGATGAACATGAGAATTTTTAGCATGATTTGTTTTATCATTTTTAGCATGTAGAGTGTGCATATGCTTCTTACAAAATATTTCTTCTAATTTAGTAGTGTTAAAAGCTCATTCTTTTAAAACATTTTCAAAATTATTGATTTTAGTTTTTAACAAGGATAATTCATTTTCATCAATTTTTGAAAATTTAGCTTTACAAGCAACTCTATAAGCATCAAACTCTCTTTTTGTTGAAATAATATTGGAAGAAAGTTCATCCTTTTCTTTTGAAGAAATTGCAAGTTGATTTTAAGCATCTCAATTTCCTTTTTCAATTTAGAACATTCTATCTTTTTATCATCAAAACTTTCAGAAAGTTCAACAAAAGCATGTGACTGAATTTTCCTGCACACAAAATAAGGATATTAGATTTTGGAAATAATAGTGTGAGGTTCTCAGTTCTAATCCGCGGTAGCAGGGCTATGCGGGTCGTGATCCTCAAGGAGGGACTGCGATGGAAGCGTTAAGCAAGTTTATCTCTAAAATTTATCTTTTTTTTTTAGTTAATTGTCACGATGGTATTTACAATGAGTTGTGGTATTTACAATGGATCGAAGAAAAGATATGGAGAGAGATGGATTTAATTTACAAAAAAGAAATAAAAAGAAGAAAAGAAAACTTACTTGAGTTGGAGAAAATAAGTGAAAACCTAATACTTTCTACCGTTTTTCGGAGGCGTTGAACGTATGAACCTTGGGATCGAACTCAGTCCGTTGTCGCATTAGGTCATCAAGCCTTGGGCAAGCATGAGTTGATACGCCTCGAGGAGGAGAACATCGCCATGGAATATCGTTGGAACCCGATCTTCGGTATACTTATGGTTCGGTAATCGCTTGCATGCTCATCACCAATCACAGAGATGAAAAGAGAAAAAGAAATAGAAAACAAGTAAAAGTAAAACATAGAAATAAGAAACAAAACAAATAATACCTTTATTGCTTTAATCCATGGCAGAGAAGAGAAGATACATCAGTGTCACCCTCAATTAATCATCTCTCTCTCTCTTTAAAATAAAGAAAGAAAATCTAACTACAAAGGAGAAACCCTAGAAAAACCTAACTTTGGCCCTTGGCTCGCCTCTGGACGATTCTGTACGTTGCATTGCAGTGATATTTTATAGAGCAGAAGGCTGCAGAGTCCCAGTAGAACCTGCCCATGAAAACTGATAACTGGATGAGATCGTATTGCCGCGGATCCGCTGCTTTTGCCGCGGTTCCGCGGCAATCTGGTGGCTTCTGGCCACGCGCTTTGGCGCGTGGCCTCTCCTGGTCCGTACATGGGGCGCCTGCTTCTGGAAGGTGGATCCTGGCCTTTTAATCTAGATTTTCGTGATAACTTGGTAATCATCATCCCTAATCTAGATTTCTTCAAATTTCCTTTCCACGAATTTCCTTCCTATCTTGGCTTTTTATCCTCATCCTGCATGTGTTTAGGGTTGGATAGAACTCTATCCTTCCCTAATCTCTGATAATTGCAACTTTAGCCCTTGCATAATTGCACTTTGACACTTGATATTTGCATTTTGACTCTTGGGCTTCAAATATGGGCTTTTGGGCTTCATTGGGCTTTATTTATTATTAAATTGATAATTCGAGGCCTGCACATAATAAATTAAGAAATATTAATAAATGTGCATTATAATATGAATAAATGTGCAAATGCGATGGTATATATGATGATAAAAATGCATTTTTCACTACCTATCACACCCCCACACTTATCTTTTTGCTCGTCCTCGAGTAAAAATCAAAAGAAAAGAAAAATCTAACCTAGCTAACTCACTTTCGTAGGAATCACGGTTGCACTTAGCATGTGCAACAAGCCGTTAAACCCCTAGGTTACCCTAGAGGACGAGTGTTGTCTCGTGAGGGTTTTCAGCGGATTGCACCCCACAAAATCCATAAAAAGGAAAATATTTGAATTATATTTGAAGAGACTAAGTAGTCTATAAGTTTTTTAGGATCCTCATTTTTATTCATTCCTCAAACCTAGTCTTAATAAAGCCATTGTTGTCCATTTTAGGTAAGAATTAAAATTGAATTCTAATATAGTCTTTTTCGTTACCAAAAATCATATGCATCCTTTTGTTTCTACTAGGAACTCCTTAACTTGGACTCTCATGCCTCTTTATTATTTTTATAACATCATCTAATTTTCTTTCGTATAAGTATCAAGGCTTCTTGAGGCCCTAATACCTAACTAATTGATTATTAGATGTGTTAGTACATATAAGTATTTTTCCTTAGTTCCCTCGGACTTTCTAATCCACCCATGTAGCGAACTTAAAGTCGGTGACTCCCAAACCGGTCGGTCTTAGGGCACCAGGTGAGAAAACACCCCGCGGACTCAAATTCAAGTGAACTAGGCCACAAAACTAAGGTATTATTTTTTTTATTTTTATTTTTTCATTCACCTTTAGGCGTGAATACTTATGCTTCTTGAGGCACATGTATCCAGCTTTATTAGTGATTTTTTTTTTCTTTTTTTTTTTTTTTTTATATATGAGGCACAAGGGTCTTTGTCTTAGAATCCTAGATATGCATTAGGTATGCAATATTCATTAAGGTAAAATCAAGACTAATTATTTATTCAATTTCTCCTCCTATACCTAAAATTTAAACAATTTATTTATTTTGACCAAGTTTTTAGAAATCCTAATCATGATTTTCCTAATTCTTAAAACTAACTTAGATTTCTTTCAAAAAATAAGTCAAATACTTCCTTTTTATAACAAAATTTTTTTTTTTTTTTTTTTTTTTTATTAAATTTTTTTTTTTATTAGCAAATTTTGTTAGTGTCTACCTATGTTAGTATGTTAGTAAAGCCCACCCCACACTTATCTCATGCATTGTCCTCAATGTATGAATGTATGCATATATGCATGAAACAGAACAAAGGAAGGCAGAAAATTACCTTAGGGGTGGTTCCGGTGGTGGTCTAATTGGGCCAAGCGTTGCTACCCAATCAAGATAATGTAGTAATTGGTGAAACCCACCAGAAATTTTCCTTACATAACCCACTGTATAATCATTTTTTAGAATTTCCACCCCCATCAAATTTCCAAATTTCATAATAAATTTCAGAGTTAATTGTCTCAACCTCCTTGTCCCAAAATGGAGTATGAAAAGATGGAATGATTGACTTGGACATGGGAAGTACAGGAACGAATACTGACTCAGGGAAGAAGCTCAAATCAAGTAAGGGCTCAGGAGTCGGGCTAAGTTCGAGAAGTGGGTCCAAGTCAAAAAATTGAAACTCAAGTCCACAATCATCTTCCCACAATGGAATGTGACTCAATGGTGGTGATTCAAGTTCAGGAATGATAGATGTGGGAATCAAACTGACTCTAAAATATTACCTAAGTCGGGTAACAAACAGGAGTCAATAATGATTCAGGAATTTGAACTTGATCATAGATTTGAGAATCTAGGTCACATTCGAGTTCTAATTCGGGAAAGGAAAAACTTGCCAAATTATCAGAATTTGAAGTTTCGGCAAGTTCACAAGATGGTACTGAATTAGAAACTTGTTGTTCCAAGCAACTTGGTTCGTCGGCTCTAATCAAGTGGTCATCGATATCAGAATCAGCCGGCCGGTGTAAGCATTCCACCATCAAATCTATGTCATGATCACGGGCTAATTTAGCCTCAGTCATGGCAGCTAGCATTCCTTCATAATCGATAGGTGCTTCTTGTTGAAATAGGAAGGGTACTTGTGATAAAGTTGTGAGTCGGTGGACTCACGTATCATCATGTCTAAAATTGATGGAGAATTTTGCTTGGACTTATTTCTACTCATCATTTCCCAGATAGATGGATTTCTATTCTGAATGGGTGGATCTGAGTATGAATTTTGGGAAAAATGTGGACTAGATGGATATGGAGGACAATTTGGTTGAGAATTAGACTCGGGGACTCGAAACCCCATGAACTCTGTGCGAGTTGAAATTATTATGAAATTATAGTCATAAGATGGAGTGTGTGGGTTATATTCATTCGGATAAGACCATTCCGGCACACTAGATTGGTCAAAGTTAGGGTATGCCGGGTTGGTAATATCCGAATAATAGTTAGGGGTGTAATATGGATTAAAATTGGAATTATTATTATATGCCATATCACACCAACACAAACAAAACAAATAAACAAACAAAAGAAAAATTCTAATCTAAGTTAGGGTAGACCTATGACCTAGACGACTCCTAACTGGTTAGACTGTCCACGGGAGGTCGGGTGCAGATTTTGACCACAAGTTAATCAGCCAGGTCAGGGCAAGAATGGTGGGAGGTTTTCCGTCAAAGACGTTCCTTAATTAAATAACCACCAATCTTCGGGCTTTCGGCCCTCAATCCCTTTCCTAGACACTGATTTGGCAAGAGTCAACTTCCAACACTGTTCCCCCTTAGGATAATCTCCTATTGAGTCTGAGATGTCCCTAGGGCCAACGTCTACTAATTTTTAAGTTAGGCTTGGTTAGTGAGTGCTTTGGATATGATTTTTGGGCTAAGAAGGGTGATGAAATCCCCACCTTATCTTGTTAATGGGTTATGCCCTTAAGATGAATTAGTGCAAGTGTACAAGATAAATAGATAAGAATCACTCAAGCAGAAAATCAACCAAGAGATGAATCCTATTCTACATGCAATGCGTACGTACCTTGCCTCCAGCACTCTTCAACAGTAAATAAAAATAATTGAAAAGACACGTGCCTAATATGCAAACGTCTAATCAACTTTTAACGATTACAACCAATTTTTTACTGTTGAATAACTTAGCAGGTATATGGTGAATAATACAGAAAGTTAAGTACTGCAGAAGCTGTATTTTGCAGAGCTGAAGAGCCTGCAGAAAATTGGTTAGGAGTCAACTCCTTTGTGCCGCGTTTGCGCGGCTTTTGCCGTGGGAACGCGGCACTCTGGAGGGATCCTGGGCTCTGCTTTCTTGAGCAGAGTCCCAGGTCCACTTATATGTCACTGCAGTTGCCAAAATATTGTTTCTTCACCTGTAACCTGCAACAGAAAAGAATAAAGAATAATTAATAATTAAAATTTTTTTTGTTTTAGAGATAACTTACCGTCCCTCCCCGGCAACGGCGCCAATTTCTTGACTGAATTTTCCTGCACACAAAAATAAGGATATTAGATTTTGGAAATAATAGTGTGAGGTTCTCAGTTCTAATCCGCGGTAGCAGGGCTATGCGGGTCGTGATCCTCAAGGAGGGACTGCGATGGAAGCGTTAAGCAAGTTTATCTCTAAAATTTATCTTTTTTTTTAGTTAATTGTCACGATGGTATTTACAATGAGTTGTGGTATTTACAATGGATCGAAGAAAAGAATATGGAGAGAGATGGATTTAATTTACAAAAAAGAAATAAAAAAGAAGAAAAGAAAACTTACTTGAGTTGGAGAAAATAAGTGAAAACCTAATACTTTCTACCGTTTTTCGGAGGCGTTGAACGTATGAACCTTGGGATCGAACTCAGTCCGTTGTCGCATTAGGTCATCAAGCCTTGGGCAAGCATGAGTTGATACGCCTCGAGGAGGAGAACATCGCCATGGAATATCGTTGGAACCCCGATCTTCGGTATACTTATGGTTCGGTAATCGCTTGCATGCTCATCACCAATCACAGAGATGAAAAGAGAAAAAGAAATAGAAAACAAGAGTAAAAGTAAAACATAGAAATAAGAAACAAAACAAAATAATACCTTTATTGCTTTAATCCATGGCAGAGAAGAGAAGATACATCAGTGTCACCCTCAATATAATCATCTCTCTCTCTCTTTAAAATAAAAGAAAGAAAATCTAACTACAAAGGAAGAAACCCTAGAAAAAACCTAACTTTGGCCCTTGGCTCGCCTCTGGACGATTCTGTACGTTGCATTGCAGTGATATTTATAGAGCAGAAGGCTGCAGAGTCCCAGTAGAACCTGCCCATGAAAACTGATAACTGGATGAGATCGTATTGCCGCGGATCCGCTGCTTTTGCCGCGGTTCCGCGGCAATCTGGTGGCTTCTGGCCACGCGCTTTGGCGCGTGGCCTCTCCTGGTCCGTACATGGGGGCGCCTGCTTCTGGAAGGTGGATCCTGGCCTTTTAATCTAGATTTTCGTGATAACTTGGTAATCAAGTCATCCCTAATCTAGATTTTCTTCAAATTTCCTTTCCACGAATTTCCTTCCTATCTTGGCTTTTTATCCTCATCCTGCATGTGTTTAGGGTTGGATAGAACTCTATCCTTCCCTAATCTCTGATAATTGCAACTTTAGCCCTTGCATAATTGCACTTTGACACTTGATATTTGCATTTTGACTCTTGGGCTTCAAATATGGGCTTTTGGGCTTCATTGGGCTTTATTTATTATTAAATTGATAATTCGAGGCCTGCACATAATAAATTAAGAAATATTAATAAATGTGCATTATAATATGAATAAATGTGCAAATGCGATGGTATATATGATGATAAAAATGCATTTTTCACTACCTATCAGCATGTTCTAACATTTCTCTACTTATTTCATTTTCATCATCAAGTGGTTGAGTTGTTACCTTGGGTGTGTTTGTCATGAACACATATTTGCCGTGTCGACTTCATCTTCGGATTCACTTTCCGAATCCCAAGTGGCTTTGTATACCTTCTTTTCAACCGACCTCTTTTGCTTCAAGGAGGAGATCATCTTTTTCTTGAAATCGGGACAATCGGCCATAATGTGTCCGGGTTTCTGACAGTTGTAGCATATGATCCTTTTCTCCTCCTTCCCTTCCCATCGCTTTCCATAGTTGAGCTTATTCTTGCGGTATATTCTCTTTACATTTATTACAAAGAGAGATAGCTCTTCATCATCTTCTTCATCTTCTTCATCATCGTAGTTGGAAGAGGAAGATTTGAAAGCTATTGACTTTTTCTTTTGATGTATCGGATCTTCTCTAGCCTTCTTCTCCATCTCATGAGTCTTAAGGTTTCCAATAAGACTTATGAGCTCCATCTCGTCCTTGTCATTCAACTCCTTCACGATGGTAGCTTTAATTTCCTCATGACGAAGGAAGAGCACGAATCACTTTGCGCACCTTTTGGTCGTTGCTTATATCATCACCTAGAGAAGAAAGAACATTAGTAATCTTAGTAAACTTGGTAATCATGTTATCAATAGATTCATCTTCTAGCATTTTAATACTTTCATATTGGGAACGCAAGAGATCTATTTTAGCTCTCTTGACTTGTGATGTTCCCTCATAAGTGACCAATAAGTGTTGCCAAATCTCAAAGGCAGATTTGCAATGGATAACTCGTGTTAAGTCATCTTCATTCAAAGCTAAAAGTAGGGCATTCTGAGCCTTTGAATTAGCTTCATATTCCTTGAAGGCAAGTTCGGACCAAGTGTCCTCCTCACTTTCGGGTCTACTATAAGGCTTGGTCAAGGACTTAGCAACTAGACTACCTAGAGATTGTAAAAAAATAGTCATCCTAACTTT
This sequence comes from Agave tequilana, assembly GCA_038442645.1. NCBI lineage: Eukaryota > Viridiplantae > Streptophyta > Magnoliopsida > Asparagales > Asparagaceae > Agave > Agave tequilana. The sequence continues at coordinate 282,535 of JAVJIF010031192.1, read as the reverse complement.
CCATATGGGAAAGTTGAGTCCATCAAATTTGGGAGGGGTCTTAATGTTATCGGCTATTTTTACTAGTGTATGAATGAAGATATGAAAATAGTGATTAGCAAATTTTAGGATCTCTCTAAGGATGTGAAGCCAAAAACTAGAGTCCTGGCTCTGATACCAATTGAAATCACCTAGAGGGAATGAATAGGTGATAATGCTAATCAATGCACAAATAAAAATGTTATGATGCAACGATCACCCAAAACAAGACTGGAAACCGAATACCCCGTGAAGGGCTCTGAACTCCTTCCTCGTGATTCCTCTAGATAAGAGTTTGAGGTGCGCAATGCAATCTTGTTGTGTGAGTATTGATCGACAATATAGCAATGATTATGAAGCAAGTAGATATAGCAATGAATATAAAGCAAGTAAATGAAGCAAGTAAACCAATCGCAAACACTGAGATTTGTTCCGAGGTTCGAGCACCCAGCTCTACGTTCCCGCCTTCACCAGAAGGATTTTCCAACCAATATAACTTTCACAAAGAGTTACAACCACACCGGAGTACCCAACTCCTCAATCTCATTCCTCTAGTCCAGAGGTAGTGGAGCCATAAATACAAGAATCTCTTGGTGATCAAAAGACCACAAACCCTCTTTTGAAAAACCTTTTTCCCTTACAAAAATCCTAGAGAATAATATATAAGATTGAAGCTCAAAGTTTTGTAAGTGATATAAAATAGAAGAGAGATTTTAAGAACCAAAAACTTTCAGAAAACTTTTGAAAATAATAGCCCAAAACTTAAACAAAAGCTCTTTCTCAAGAAACTCAAAACTTTTGATCTTTGAATTTGTTGTTGTGAAAACCTCTACCCTAATGACCCGTTTATATAGGATTTAGGAAGAGTAAACATAGAAAAATTTTACCTGAATATAAGAGGAAGAAATTGACCCTCTAATACAGCTAACCACGTTTTATTTAAGCTTAACACATTTTGAAAACATGTTAAAAATCAGTCTCCAGAAAATTAGTCATTACTGCCAATCGGCAGATTGGTCAACTTTGAGCACATTTTTCAGGCTATAAACGTCCGAATTCAGAATTAGGTATATAGGAATAATTTGTAGATCTTTAAGTCTTGGTTTTAATGCAACTAAAATCAACTCAATATCATGTTTTATTTACACGTTATCAATAAAACACTGATAGGTGTCAAAACAGAAACTGTAAGCTATTTTCAGAACAAGAACAGAGTTCAACCAAATATTTGACATCTTTAAAATTTGAATCTGAAAATAATTATTGAATAAAAATTTATATCTGAAAGTTATCTTTGAAATACAAGTTAAATCATGTTATCTGAATATAAGAATAAAAAGTTATGATAACAACTATAAAAGGGTGTCAAGCAGATCAGCAGAACTAAAACTGGTTCAAATCCAAAACCCGATATATGTACTTGAAATCCAAAACCATTAAATCAAAAACCAAACGTATTGAATTTATGTGTGTGTATTTGAGCTTCAAACGTATATACTATTCTTTAACAAACTAAAAATATAAAAACTTTATAGGAAGGTGTCTCTGAACCGTGTTGCCGAACTAGAGCCTTCTCTCCTATGAAAACGTCCTCTTGCGTCATTTGCCTTTTAGCGCCACCTTGCAATATGCTTAATAAGACCATCATGACTAGTACAAACCTGAAACTCATTTTAAACAACTTAAAATAACTTCTATGTGTTTTGTTATCATCAAAACTTAAACAAATAGAGAGTGCAACCTTTTGGGCCAACAAAAGAATCTAAAATTTCTATTCTTATCCACAGGTTTGAACTTTTCAAAATGAAGGAGAATGAAACCATCTCAAAAATGATTACAAGCTTCACCGACATAACAAATTCCTTAGCATCTCTTAGAAAGGAATACACCCAAGTCGAAAAAGTTCGCAAGATCCTTCGTGCACTCACATCAGATTAGGAGAAGAAGACAACTACAATAGAAGAAGCGAATGATTTCTCAACAATGTCATTAGAAAACCTTATTGATAATCTAATGGCATATGAAGTGCAACTCGAAGATAGAAAGAAGGATGAACAACAATCTCTCTCAAAGAAGAAAGAACTTGCCTTCCATGCATCCTCAGACACGGACAATTCAGACAACGATGAAGAGGAGATGGCAATACTTTCAAGAAAATTCAGAAAGTTCTTGAAGTAAGGTAAGTTTAAATGTTTTAATTGTAATAAAATAGGTCATATGAGGAAGGATTACGCATTGCTCAAAAACGAAGATAAATTCAAGTGCAAAAGGTTCAGAAAGAAGAAAGATTACCAAGCTTCATGGAAAATAGTGATTCCTCTTCCTCTGATGAAGAAGAAGCCACTGAACATGCCAACATCTGTTACATGGCTCTAGAAGAAGATGAGGTACAATTTTCTGAACACTTAGATGCATTTCATGAATTATACAATGATCTTTAGAATGGAAAGATAAAGAATAAAGTTTTGTCAAAGGAAAATGAAAAACTTATTAAAGAAAATTCATGTTATGTTTCTCAAATTTCTTTTATAAATTCTCAAAAAGATGATTTTAAAAAAGTTATATCATCATTGAAAAAGGATAGTGAGAATTTTATAAAAGAAAATATTATGCTTAAAAAGAAAACTTTGTCTTTAAATGAAAGAATTACTGTTTTAAATAAAGACATCAAGTTTTAAAATAAAATATGAAGATATTTTGAAAAATGTGACTAAATTTAATCAAGGAAAAGAAAAGTTAAATGATTTGTTATCATATAAAAAATGTCACATAATTATTATGGTCTTGAATTTTTTGGAAAATCTACATATATTAGTAATCCATATAATTTTTTTGTGAAAAGAAATACTGATATTATTTGAAAAAGAATTAAGAACAAGTTCATATGAATTCCTAAAACTTAAGCATTGTTGGTAAAAATACTTATATTGCATCATACATACATGATATATGTAATTCAAGCAATTATGTGTATACTAACAGATGGAAACTAAATTCGAATTGGGTTTGGACTCCTAAAGGTTAATGCTTTGTTCTTATTATGATTGGTACCATCTTATGTTTATCTTTTAGGTACCAAATAAAAAGTTTGATAAAGAAAAATATTACAAATATTTCATATATATATTTGTTATGATATATTTATTGCAGTGGGAGAACACATATTTTTCTATATCTGTTATAACAACTTTTCTACAGGGAGAGAACATATAACATATTCTCTGCAGGGGGAGTATTTGTGCACACAAAGTGTTATCATCAAAAAGGGGGAGAATGTTGGAACTTGCTTTTGATGATACATTTGTGAAGACATATCATTGGAGCTCTATTCAAAGCCTATTCAAGAGTTCTACATGCTCAAGACTTCCCAAAGAGAGTGGCTATGGATGTGTTTTGTAATATTTAATAGAATGTTAAAAGCCTTGAATACACACACATCTTAGTCATATTAGTCGACTTATAGACTTGACTAGTCGACTAATAACAACTATAGTCGACTAACCCTTTAACTATAGTCGACTTAGTTTGCCTTAAGATGCATATCAACTTTCTGTTTCTGACTTGCACACACTATTAGTCGACTTGACAGTCCTTATAGTCGACTAATACATGACTTAGTCGACTAATCATATTGTTCTGGTCGACTAGTTTCAGTTTCCAGAAACTTGTCCTGTGTTTCAATCTTGACCTAGTCGACTTGGTCCCTATATTAGTCGACTAACCCAGTCTAAATTGCCTACCCTAGTCGACTAACCCCCAACTCCTAGTCGACTAATGGCAGTTTCTGACTGTTGAACAGTTTCTTTTTTCTGGTGCATTATCTAACGTTTCTATATTCAAGTTTGTCCTGATAACTATCCTAACTGACTATAGATTTCAGCTATAAATAGGGATGTTATCCTAGGCTAAAAACACCAATTTAAATCAATAGTTTTCTGCCTAAAAACTCTGTTGAAAAATCTGTTATTTAGAAAACTGATTCCACTTTCAGTTCTTCATTCAAATTCCTACTCTATAGTGAAGATTTCTGACAGTCCACCTATAAGAGCCCTTGTCCATGATCACATACAGATTCAAGGCTTATAGGATCAATTGTAATCACTCAAAGAGGAGCACTGTACAAGAGCGTCTTCGGATTGAAGAGAGTTTGTACAAGGTGTTGTGGTCTTATTGGTTGTAAGAAGAGTTGTACACATTTGGTAAAGGGGATTTGTCATGTGGTCTGCAAGGTGTTGATTTTAGGTGTACAAAGTCAAAGGTTAAAGAAAAATCTCAAGCGGGTGGCTTGGGGACTAGATATAGGTCACGAGGACTGAACCAGGATAAATCTCTTGTGTTTGCGTTTGCTTATCTTTTCTGAGATTTAATTTCATTTTATGCAAGTTTATCTTTGTAACGCTAATATCTTTGTTTGAGTGTTGACGTATATTTTAGATCCTACAATTTGCATCATCTCGGGACCAACAGTATAGACAATATTCATTATGTGTGCTGTTTAGAACTAACACCTTTTGCAGGTACCCTTGCATTCGGGCCTAACCTCTGGGTTCAACCTCTCTGAGGTTTTAAAAGTCCTCTGGACTTTCTAAATGCTACGCCTGGTAGGCAGACCTAGCGTCAACACTTTATCGCTAACTCCGATCGACCGTGTTGCCCCATAAGCGTGGCGGTGCCGTGAGCAGTAGTATGGCGTTCATACACATTCTGTGACACATGCGTTTAGCTGTGCTACGAGCGGTAACTGATTAGTCTCTACAACTGCATATTTCATACCACATCTTCACATTTATTTCATATTAAATGCTGCTCATAACACCTCTCTTGCATGTTTCTAGGTCCATGGTGTGCAATGAAGAAGAAGACCCTAAATCACCATTTAATAGGTGATTAAAGGCCTATAATCTAGCCATTGACTTTGGAGAGCTGATTCGTCAAAACCAGAGGCCCAAAACAAGAAACTGGGAACAGCACCTGACAGGGGACAGATAGGACAGCGCGCGGCCACCTAGGGCGGCCGTACGGGCGCGGCTGCACCCGTGCTTCGGCCATCTGCTGCCAGTTTGGCCCCCTTCCCCTGGTGCCTATAAATACCTCCCTGAGATTCTTCAGTTGGGGGATATACAGAGAGTAGTGTAGTTTTAAGGTAGTTTTCTTCTCCATGTTATAGTTTAGTTTAAGTTAGGTTAGTTCTTTTTCTTCCTCTTTTTATTTTCCATTTTCTTTTAGATCTTGTATTAGGAGAAAGAGTGACACATGAGTGGAATGCAATAGTGCTTGTAATAGAAGGTGACAAGTTATGAAAGGTGCTCTCTTTACCTCTCTTTATTTTCTTTCTAACTCTTTTTACATGTGTAGCTAACTTTTCTCTCATGGCAACAAGCTACTAACCACTAACTAGTCTAACTTCTTAGTTGATAATCAACATGAATCTAATAGCCTCTACTTGGCCTTGCTCTTACAAGAGCCATTGATTGCTCAAGATGATGGATCTAACACTCTAACTTTCTAACTCTCTAACAAGCTAACATTACTTTACTCCATACTTACTTTTAGTTTTGATAGTTTAAGTGTAGCTTGCACTTATTTTGTTTAGATGGGATGTGATGAGTTACATATGGGTCATGTTTTGAAACGCTCTTGAACCAAGGACTAGTGATCGCCAAGGATACATGTGAGGCAACTATCATTAAGAGGTTAGCATGTTGGTGGAGTCATTAGTAGTTAGTAGCCATGAGTTTTCTTTCTTCTTCACTTTATTTTAGAAATATTCCAAAAACCATGTTTCCTACTTCTTTGTTTTCACCATACTTCTCTTTTCCATTCTTTGTTTTCCTTTCTTTTCATTCTTTCAAACATTGAAGAACTGTTAACATATACGTGAACATAACGTGTAAGCTTCTATTGCCTCTCGTTTTTGTGATTCGACTCGTTTTAGCCTCTATGCTATAACGGAAGTATCGAGGAAGCCAAAGCACACATACTTTAAATATCGATTTCAAAACATACACTTTTTGTGCGCAGTTTTCCTCCGATCAGTAACCACGCCAAACATGATAGCATCCAGTATCGTCTGTTAGCTTCGCTCCAGCCCCGCTTAGCTCCGCTGGGATGTTCGCTTGCTTGCTAAATTACCTGCCTGCCAGTTTATCGATTCTTCTATTAATGGTTGTAAAGAGTTTGAAATCTTACTTATATTATTTTTTCTGATACTGCATGATTTTTCGGTATTCGTACCGATCTCTTATATCGGTACTGTTTTCCTGTATCCCTTGTCATGCTTACACTTGATATGCTATCACTTGCCTGTTATCACCTAACTCCTGCATACTAACACCTACCCTTGTTATGGTCTCACTTGTCACCTATCCTGTTAACACCTGACCTGTGATTATCACATTACGAGAATCTTGTACCTGTTATCCTGTATTATGTTGATAGATAGTGAAAAATGCATAATTGTCATCATATATACCATCACATTTGCACATTTATTCATATTATAATGCACATTTATTAATATTTCGTTATTTAATGTGTGCAGGCCTCAAATTATTATTTTAATAAGAAATAAAGCTTAAAGAGCCCAAAAGCCCAGATCCAAGCCCATGTTTGAAGCCCAGGTGAAAAAGCGCAATTACAAGAAGTCAAAATGCAAATACAAGGGCTAAAAGTTGCAAATATCAGAGATAAGGGAAGGATAGACTTCTATCCAACCCTAAACACTTGCAGGATGAGGATAAAAGCCCAAGATAAGAAGGAAATTCGTGGATAGAAGATTTGGGATATTTGAGATCAAGGTAACTTGATTTCTAAGTTATCTCGAAATCCCAATATGAAGAGCCAGGATCAAACTTCCAGAAGCAGACGACCATATGGACGGACCAGGAGAAGCCACGCGCCAAAGCGCGTGGCCTGAATCCACTAAACTGCCGCAGATTTGCGGCAAAAGCCGCAATTCTGCGGCATAGTGGATGAATTTGGATACCAGATTTCGTCTGCGATCTTATCCAGGACTCTATCACCTTCTGCACTATAAATATCCCTGCAGGCGCAACGTACAGGGCATCCAGAGACGTATTAGGGTTTCTTTAGCCATTTTTCTTTAAATTTCAGCAAGTTGTAATCTTTGTTTCAAGCACGGTGTGGAGAAGAAGGAGCTTTGTAATTGGAGTTTACTCTCGAATAAAGGTTACCTTTTTTGCCACTTAATTTCTGTCATTTAATTTTGCATTTACTTTGTGATTTCTTGAGTTTGGTTTGATCTGTGATCTCTCGATTCTCTTTATTTTCTCTCTTTCTTTATTCTTCTCATATAAAAAAAAGAAAAGAAAAATAATAAAAAGATGATGAACTAATCTTCCTTTGTGGTTTGCTGAATTCTTAAGCAACCCTAAGCATGTTTGGAGTTGAACAGATTAATAATACTTTTTAGAAACCCTAGGTTTAAAGAAGATTGCTTGAGGACTAAATGGATAATCAGCTTTCTAATCTAGGTTACACTTTTAAATAATTCCTCACCCTTCATATTTAAGAACTTTGACAGCGTAACTTCAAGGTAATGCTTTTCTTCCGCTGTACTTAGATGTTAAGATGAAATCGTGTTGAATGTTCAAAGTGCGAACTAGTAAGATTCTAAACTCTTTATTCTTGCTTGCATCTTCGCTAATAAACCTAGGATTAATTTCACATATATTAAGATGATGTTCAATCTCCTTAACTTGCAATAGGGTTGTGGTAGAAGATCAATAAAAACCACATTTTTTATATCATATATATCTCTCAAATCTAATCTCTCTTTTCTTACTTAAAGCATACAGGGGAATCGGCCGAAAAGCTTGCATCGCATCCTTCCCTGAGGATCACGACCCGCTTGAGCCCTTGCTACAGCGGATTCACATTGAGACTAAGAAATCTGAACTCCATTTCTATTATTAAAATCTCAATCAAATTTTTGGCGCCGTTGCCGGGGAAGGAACGGCACGATTTCCTCGTTCTAATCATTCTTTATTCTTTCTGTTGCAGGTACAGAGAACAGGAAACAAAAACAGAGCAGCAGCAAGGACATACAGCAATCCAGTGCCTCTGCCCTCGAAGGCAGAGCACCTGGACCTACTAATTTGCCGCAGAAACGCGGCAAAAGCCGCAGATCTGCGGCAGTAGTAGTGAACTACTAACCTGCTTTTCTGCAGGTTGCTCTGCATTGCAAAAATCTGCTTACTGCTGTGATATTATTTCTCTGTGATCACTCTGCAACTGCTAATTAATAACATTAACCCATTTGTTGGAAAAAAAAAATTTAGACTCTTGCATTTAGGGCACGTGTCTATTTACATTTTTTTTAATTCTGTTGAAGAGTGCTGGCGACAAGGTACGTTTGCATAGCATATAGATTAGGAAACACTCTTGGTTGTTTACTGCTTTCTTGAGCGATTACTTTTCTACAGCTTTACACGTACACTAATTCATCTTAAGGGCATAACCCATAAGCAAGATAAGGTGGGGATTTCATCACCCTTCCTTGGCCCACAAATCATATCTGTCACACTCACAACCCTAACCTTAAGTAAAATTTGACTAGACGTTGGCCCTAGGTTAACTCGGACTCAATAGGAGATTGACCGAAGGAGGAAAATTGTTCGAAATTAACTCTTGTCAAATCGGTGTCTAGGCAGGGGATTGAGGGCCGAAAGCCCGAAGAACGGTGGTTATTTAATTAAGGAACGTCTCTGACGGAAAACCTCCCACCGTCTTGCCACCTACCTGGCCGATTAGCTTGTGGTTAACGTCGACAGTAGACCTCCTAAGGACAGTCTAAAGTTAGGAGTCGTCTAGGTCAAGGCTTACCCTAGATTAGGATTTTTGATTGTTTTTCTTTTTTTTATTGATTGGGTGAACTTGTTTGCTGATTGTGCATGCCCGCTTGGTCGAGAGACCAACTTACATCCAGGCTAACTAGAACTAGTTCACCACCCGAGCTCAAGCCCGACCCACACATGGCACAACCAATATCACTCCAAGATAGGTTCTATCCTATTAGGACCTCTCTTCCTTCTTGCATCAAGCTTAACGATGAAGGTGTTGACCCATTTGAGCTTAAGCCACAATACATCAACACCCTTCCGAAATTTCATGGACTTGACTCCGAGGATGCATACTTCTTTATAAGGGAATTTGAGGAAGTATGTCTCATGATGAATATTCCTAAGTTAGGAAAAGATGACATCAAACTTAGGTTTGTCCCCTTTGCTTTGAAGGATTTAGCAAAGAAATGGCTCTACAGTCTAGAGGCCGGTTCTATATCTTCTTGGGATAATTTTGTTAAGGCATTCTTAAAGAAATTTTATCCTGTTCACAAGACTGCATTGATTAGGAAGAATATCCTACAGTTTAAGCAGACAGCCAATGAGCCCTTTTGGAAATATTTCGAACGTTTCAAGGACCTCCTTGCCCAATGCCCTCACCATGGGATAGAGAAATGGCGATTATGCCAAGTTCTATATGATGGATTAGAATATCAAACTAAAACGTTGTTAGAATCCATGTGCCAAGGAGGATTTCTGAAAAGGACGAAACTGATGGATGGCAATTGTATGAGGAATTAGCTGAAAATACCATCCAATGGGAACCTACTCCTGAAAAATCTAGGACTAATGACCCTACTTCTTCAAAAGGAGGTATCCATTCCATTGAGGCCAACATAGCAACCGATGCTAAGTTAGCTGCTGTTATGCGAAGACTTGAGGCTCTTGAAGCTAAAGAACCAGTCTCTGTGAACCAAGTCAGCCCAACATCTTCGGTGGGCTGTACTTATTGTCAAAATATGAACCATGTGTTCGAGGAATGTCCCGTCTTTATCGCGCATCAAAGCTTGCCCGAACATATGAGTGCGGCCTTCACAAGGCCCACCAACAATCCGCCCGCCAACAATCCATATTCGCCCACTTACAATCCCGGTTGGAGAAACCATCCCAATTTGTCATGGGGCCAAAGTAACAATGATCAAACTAGGCCCAAATTCTCCAACAATTTTCAAAATCCGCCCTATCAAAATCCTCCACCCTCTTTCCAATATTCACAAATGGAAACAAGGCTCTCCAATATGGAAAGAAAGGTGGACACTCTCGTTAAAAGCAATGACACACTGGCTCAAGTCTTGACTAGGATAGAGATACAAATGAATCAGCAAGAAAGGCAAAAGGGTACTCTACCTAGTCAACCATTCCCAAACCCTAGGAACTCTAGTCAAGCTCACTTGGCTGAAGAGAATCATATGAGTCAGTGCAATGCGATTCATACATTGCGGTCGGGAAAACAAGTTGATAACCAAGTATCAACACCATCAAGTTCTAAACAAGCATTCAGCTTGCCTGATCCCACTCCATCTCAACTTGATGCCAACAACACGAAAAAAGACAAGTCAGCCGAAGATATGCACAAGCCCATCGCACCCTACCCAAATAGGCTTAAAGATAAGCAATGTGCACAAATGGATAAGGTACGCGAGATTTTTAATCAAGTCAAGATCAATATACCTCTTCTTGATGCAATTCAACAAGTCCCTAAGTATGCCAAGTTTATTAAGGACATATGCACAAAGAAGAGAAAGACTAATGTGCCCAAGAAGGTTTTTCTAGCCACTAACATTAGTGAGCTATTGTCCAACCAGATCCCTGTCAAGTATAAGGACCCTGGTTGCCCCACCATCTCTTGCACAATAGGTCAAACTGCAATTAAGCATGCACTTCTTGATTTGGGAGCAAGTATCAACTTACTCCCCTTCTCAGTCTACCAACAACTTGGGTTGGGCGAACTTAGTCCGACTAAGGTTACAATCCAATTAGCTGACCGATCCATAAAAATTCCCAAAGGAGAAATTACCGATGTGCTCATCCGAGTTGGGGAGTTTATCTACCCAGTAGATTTTGTTGTTCTGGAGACCGAACCTGTATCCACTCTTCGGTCTCAAACTCCCGTTATCCTAGGGCGTCCGTTCCTTGCAACTGCAAATGCGATCATAAATTGTAGGAACGGATCCATGAGGTTGACCTTTGGAAACATGACTAAAGAGGTCAATGTCTTCAACCTGGAAAACCAATCTCGTAAGATAAAAGACCAAACATTTGAGGTGAACTTCATCGAGAACATTTGTGAAAAAGAAAGTGAAAATGAGTCTCTATTTCTTGACAAGTTATTTGAGGATAAGTGCGATTTTAGTGATAAGATGACACATGTTGAGGATTATAATTTTAAAGTTCCCTTTAAAAAACGAAGATTTGATCTAAGTATCTTCAAAGAGCCAAGCACTGAAATATCGCATGAGAATATAGTTCAAGAAACTCCGATTGACTTAACTTTTGAAAGTCTCTTTGAAGAAGAACTCCTGTGTTTAGATACACCGATTAAGGAGATGTTGGTTAATTATTCACTTCCAGGGAAAAGTGTTGATTTAAGTTTTGAGGAGATGTACGGAACTGAGCTAGAATTTCTCGGCAAGGAAGTTCCAACTGAAAGGTGTGATGAATTTTTAAATAATGGAGGTGGACATATGATGAGGAAGAGCCTAAAGAAGATGAAACTGGGGGGAGAGAAAGTTAAAACAAAAATGTTGGTCTCCCCATTGTGCCTTATAAAGAGAACCCATTGGAATGATGGGAAACGAGCTAGAGGGATGAATCCTAAGCAGCTCTAGGTGAGAGTGATACATGTGTTGTACATATTATGGTATACTATTATTTTTTGCCTCTCTTTACATTTTTCTTCATGCATTCATGCATTTCATACATTGAGGACAATGCATGAGATAAGTGTGGGGGAGGGTTTACTAACATAGAAAAGATTAATTAATAAAATAAAAAAATATTTTTCTCTTTATTTGTTCTAACATTTCAAAAAAAAATTAAAAAAAAAACTTATAAAAAGGATAATACTTTGACTTATTTTTGAAAGAAATCTAAGTTAGTTTTAAGGATTAGGAAAATCATGATTAGGATTTCTAAAAACTTGGTCAAAATAAATAAATTGTTTAAATTTTAGGTATAGGAGGAGAAATTGAATAATTAGTTAGTCTTAATTTTTACCTTAATGAAATGTACATTCCTAGTACATATCTAGGATTCTAAGACAAAGACCTTGTGCCTCAAAAAAAAAAAAATCACCAATTGAGCTGGATACATGTGCCTCAAGAAGCATAAGTATTCACGCCTAAAGGTGAGTTCTAAATAATAATAAAATCCTTAGTTTTGGGGCCTAGTTCACTCGAATTTGAGTCCGCGGGGTGTTTTCTCACCTGGTGCCCTAAAGCCAACCGGTTTGGGAGCCACCAACTTTAAGTTCGCTACATGGGTGGATTAGAAAGCCTAAGAAAACTGAGAAATATTATACATGTATTAACACATCTATTAGTCAATTAGTTAGGTATGAGGGCCTCAAGAAGCCTTGATACTTATACGAAAGAAAATTAGATGAGTTATACATGCCAAAAAAAAAAATTTATATTAACACATCTAATAGTCAATTAGTTAGGTATGAGGGCCTCAAGAAGCCTTGATACTTACACGAAAGAAAATTAGATAATCTTATAAAAATACTAAAGAGGCATGAGAGTCCAAGTTAAGGAATTCCTAGATTCACAAGGGTGCATATGATTTTTGGTAACAAAAAAGACTATATTAGAAATTCAATTTTAATCCTTACCTAAAATGAATAACAATTGACTTTATAAAGACTAGGTTTAAAGAATGAATAAAAATGAGGATCCTAAAACTTATAGACTACTTAGTCTCTTCAATAATAATTCAAATATTTTCCTTTTTATGGATTTTGTGGGTGTAATCCGCTGAAAACCCTCACGAGACAACACTCGTCCTTTAGGGTAACCTAGGGGTTTAACGGCTTGTTGCACATGCTAAGTGCAACCGTGATTCCTACGAAAGTGAGTTAGCTAGGTTAGATTTTTCTCTTTCTTTTTGATTTTTACTCGAGGACGAGCAAAAAGATAAGTGTGGGGGTGTGATAGGTAGTGAAAAATGCATAATTGTCATCATATATACCATCACATTTGCACATTTATTCATATTATAATGCACATTTATTAATATTTCGTTATTTAATGTGTGCAGGCCTCAAATTATTATTTTAATAAGAATAAAGCTTAAAGAGCCCAAAAGCCCAGATCCAAGCCCATGTTTGAAGCCCAGGTGAAAAAGCGCAATTATAAGAAGTTAAAATGCAAATACAAGGCTAAAAGTTGGAAATATCAGAGATAAGGGAAGGATAGACTTCTATCCAACCCTAAACACTTGCAGGATGAGGATAAAAGCCCAAGATAAGAAGGAAATTCGTGGATAGAAGATTTGGGATATTTGAGATCAAGGTAACTTGATTTCTAAGTTATCTCGAAATCCCAATATGAAGAGCCAGGATCAAACTTCCAGAAGCAGAAGACCATATGGACGGACCAGGAGAAGCCACGCGCCAAAGCGCGTGGCCTGAATCCACTAAACTGCCGCAGATTTGCGGCAAAAGCCGCAATTCTGCGGCATAGTGGATGAATTTGGATACCAGATTTCGTCTGCGATCTTTTCCAGGACTCTATCACCTTCTGCACTATAAATATCCCTGCAGGCGCAACGTACAGGGCATCCAGAGACGTATTAGGGTTTCTTTAGCCATTTTTCTTTAAATTTCAGCAAGTTGTAATCTTTGTTTCAAGCACGGTGTGGAGAAGAAGGAGCTTTGTAATTGGAGTTTACTCTCGAATAAAGGTTACCTTTTTTGCCACTTAATTTCTGTCATTTAATTTTGCATTTATTTTGTGATTTCTTGAGTTTGGTTTGATCTGTGATCTCTCGATTCTCTTTATTTTCTCTCTTTCTTTATTCTTCTCATATAAAAAAAAAGAAAAGAAAAATAATAAAAAGATGATGAACTAATCTTCCTTTGTGGTTTGCTGAATTCTTAAGCAACCCTAAGCATGTTTGGAGTTGAACAGATTAATAATACTTTTTAGAAACCCTAGGTTTAAAGAAGATTGCTTGAGGACTAAATGGATAATCAGCTTTCTAATCTAGGTTACACTTTTAAATAATTCCTCACCCTTCACATTTAAGAACTTTGACAGCGTAACTTCAAGGTAATGCTTTTCTTCCGCTGTACTTAGATGTTAAGATGAAATCGTGTTGAATGTTCAAAGGTGCGAACTAGTAAGATTCTAAACTCTTTTATTCTTGCTTGCATCTTCGCTAATAAACCTAGGATTAATTTCACATATATTAAGATGATGTTCAATCTCCTTAACTTGCAATAGGGTTATGGTAGAAGATCAGTAAAAACCACATTTTTTATATCATATATATCTCTCAAATCTAATCTCTCTTTTCTTACTTAAAGCATACAGGGGAATCGGCCGAAAAGCTTGCATCGCATCCTTCCCTGAGGATCACGACCCGCTTGAGCCCTTGCTACAACGGATTCGCATTGGGACTAAGAAATCTGAACTCCATTTCTATTATTAAAATCTCAATCATATGTACAGTGACATGTATTCCTATTTGAAAGTACACCTAGAGGGGGGTGAATAGGTGTACCGCTAATCTAATGAACTAAATGCGAAAATTAAAAAAAAAACTAATTGCAACTACACTTAGTGCAACCAACGAGTGTAGCCGAATTCCCCGTGAAGGGCTCTGGACTAACTCCTCTTGATTCCTCTGAATAAGAGTTAAGGCGCTATATAAAGCTCTCGTGGTTAAGCACAAGTGAGGCACACAAACAAGCACAACCAAGCATATAAGAATAAGTAATATGGCAATGCAAGGCACAACACAACATATATATGATATGGCAATATGAATAAATGCACAACACAAATAAAAGAGAGAGGTTGAGAGTCAATAGATCAAACGCAAACAAGAAGATGTGTTTCGAGGTTCGAGCACCGAGCTCTACGTTCCCGCCTTCACCGAGAAGGATTTCCAATCCACTAACTTGTCCACCTAGGACTCCCACCGAGGGAACCTCCACCGAGGATTTTGTACAAATGGTCTACCGAGACCGGAGTACTGAATTCCACCAATACAACCAAATCCACCTCACCGAGAGGGATACAAATACCAACCAACTCCACCTCACCAAGAGGGAGTAAACCACAACCTCAACCTCTACCAAAGAGGGAGTCAACCACAAAGAAAAGGGTGGTTACAACAAGGTGGTTACAAAGACCACAA
This sequence comes from Agave tequilana, assembly GCA_038442645.1. Lineage (NCBI taxonomy): Eukaryota > Viridiplantae > Streptophyta > Magnoliopsida > Asparagales > Asparagaceae > Agave > Agave tequilana. The sequence continues at coordinate 267,293 of JAVJIF010031192.1, read as the reverse complement.
ACTATCTCTTTTCCCACAAAACAAATGATCCTATAGAATAGGATAGAATGATATAGCTCAAGTGGAAATCAAGGTGTTTTTGGAAAACAAATAACAAAGAAAAACTACTTGGGAAACCTCTTGTAAATGTTAGAAATGAAGATCAAAACAATATACCAAAAACTTAGTTTTCTTTGAATTTTTCAAAACCCTTGAAAACAAAACAAGGATGAAATCTTTTAAGCTTTAAACACTTTTGAAAACTTGTTTTCAACACTAGAGAATAGGCAAATTTTTTCTCTTGAAAACCTTGGCAAAAATCCCACAGAAATGGGGTTTATATAGGCCTCCAACAAAAACTAGCCGTTGGGGCTTTTTGTCAGCCCTGGCGGCTGGCGGTCGACCGCCCGATCGACCGCCAACGGTCAAAAAAATGACCGTTGGAAGCCAGCGGTCGACCGGCCGGTCAACCGTAAAAATCCAGAGAGCAAAGCTCTCTGGCCGGTCGACCGCACGGTCGACCGCCCAAGTGCCTGGCCAACGTGCACAGGTGTGTGCACGTCGGTCGACCGTCCCCCGACTCTGCGTCCGGTCGACCGGTCGGTCGACCGCCAGAGCCTGGTAGGAAGGGTTCTGGGTCAGAAAAACTTGTTAAAAAATATTCTAAAAATTCCCATAAATCTCTTAAAAATTCACAAAAATAGTTTCTAACATTATATATGATATACAAACTTGTGTTAAAAATTTCAACACAAATATCAAACTTTTGAACCATTTTTGTGTTATGAAAAAATTACCGAAAACCAAAAACCGTATTTTTCCAAACTTTTATTTTTCAAATAAACTTTGTCCAAAACATATCCAAATACAAAAACATGATACTTTAACACATTAAAGCATGTTGCATATGGATATAGATCCAAGATACATGAAACATATACATATCATTGTTTTTGTCTTTAAATACCAAAATATGTTTTGTTAAAATACAAAACCTAGATACATGAATAGGTATGTCAAACTTAAGTTTATTTAAGACATGAAGCATACATGTATATAGAATGAATCTAATATACATAAAACCAAGTAAACTTGTTTTGATATACTATCTATTCATGAAAACTAATATCGGTTAAAACAAAAACCGAAAAATAATATCCAAAACATAAAACGTGTGTGTGTTGTGAACTTGAGCATATCACACTATCTAGTCTTTACAAATGGATCTAAAACAAACTATAAACTATGTACCGAGGTCTTCTTGATGAACTCCGTCTTCAAGCCGACTCGATCCAAACCGTGATCCACCGAGCTTGACTCCAACGTGTGCTATATATGATCTTGATGCTCGGGCTCTGGAATCACCATGTGAATGAAATCACCTAGAGGGGGTTAATAGGTGATAATGCTAATCTAGTGAACTTAATGCGGAATTTAAAAACTAATTGCAATTACACAAGATGCAAGTAACAAGTGATGCACACAACCAAGCCAAGCATATAAGTATGAATGATCAATGTGATATGATGCAAGGCACAAAAGTAAAGAGAGAGAGATAGAGTAAGAGTCAAGGGATCAAGCGCAAATAATAAGATATGTTTTGAGGTTCGAGCACCCAGCTCTACATCCCCGCCTTCACCCAGAAGGATTTCAAGTCCACTAGCTTGTCCACAAAGGACTCCCACAAAGGGAACCTCCACCGAGGATTTGGGGCAATAACTATTACAAGGAGTACCCAACTCCTCTCTTTACAACCACAACCTCTTTCTTGAGGCAAAGCACCAAGCCAACAAACAATCACCTCACAACTTGAGGGATTAGCACAAAGCTTACACAAGGATCACCTCACACCTTGAGGGATACAACCCAATAGCACAACCTACTCAACACAATGAGGGAAAGGCACAAAGCCAAGCTAAGTTAGGGTTTACAACTTGGTGGTCTAACAAAAAACCACAAACAATTTCTTTCTCTCACACAAAGATCCTATAGAATAAGAAAGTAGATGTAGCTTAAGTGTGGAGAAAATCAAAGGAATGGAAATCAAAAACTCAAAGAAAATCTTTGGAAAAAACTAGAAAACAAGATGAAGGAGTTGAATCAAAATCTTTTCCCAAGAACCCTTTCTTGATTTTCCAAACCCTAGCAAAAACACCAAATAGATTGTTCAATTTAAGTCCAAAAACTTCTTTTGATTGCTGTGAAAACACTAGAGAGTCAGAAAAAATTAGCATCAAAAATCTTAGAGAAAACCTCTTTCCAATGGGGTATTTATAGCCCCCAGAAAATTATAGCCGTTGGCAGCAGAAACTGCTAAAATTGGCCTACCGGTCGATCGGTCGGTCGACCGGCCAACGGTCACTTTTGACCGCTGGTAGCTACCGGTCGACCGGGCGGTCGACCGGCCCCAGAACCAGAGAGCAACGGCTCTCTGGCCGGTCGACCGCTCGGTCGACCGTGAGCAAACAGAGAGCAACCTGCTCTCAGTCGGTCGACCGTGCGGTCGACCGGCTTATGGGGCAGCCAGCGTACACGTATCCGTGCATGTCGGTCGACCGGCTACTTGGTCCGGTCGACCGGCCGGTCGACCAACCTAGCCTGACAGAGCCAGTTCAGGCACAGAAACGCATGTAATTTTTAATCCTAAAAATTCCCATAAATCTTCTAAACATCCACAAAATAGTTTTATCATTTTTCATTGAAATATAAACTTGTGTGAAAAATTTCAACACAAATTTCAAACATTTTGGACTATTTTTGTGTAATGAAAATTTTGCCAAAAACAAAAAAAACGTATTTAACTTGAATTTTTCAAATGAAAATCCGATTTTTTCAAAACTCATCCAAATACAAAAACATGATATTTAAACACTTTGAATCATGTTGCATATGGATAGAAATCCAATATACAAGAAACATATATATATATCCATGTTTTTGACTTTAATTCCAAAAATATGTTTTGTTAGAAATACAAAAACATGAAACACATGAAATAGACTATCAAACTAAGTTTGTTTAAATAGTTGAAGCATGCATGTATATAGAGCAAATCTAATATACATTAAACCATGTAAACTTGTTTTGATATAATATCTATTCATGCAAACAAGATCGGTTAAACCAAAAACCAAAAACCAAAGCATAAAACGTGTGTGTTGTGAACTTGAGCATATCATACTATTCTAATCTTTACAATTTGGATCTAAATACAAAACTAAACTATGGTACCGATGTTTACTTGTATAGCGCCGTCTCCAAGCCGACTTGATCCAAAACTTCGTGATCCATCAAGCTTGACTCCAATGAGTGCTATATATGATCTTGTCGCTCGAGCTCTTGAATCACCATGTGAAAGCTTCCAAATCATCTTGTTGAAGCTAATCACTAACTAATATCTTGATTAATGATCTGAAACTAAAATCACAAGATTATTAGTACACATAACTACATGAGTTAATCATCATCAAAACTAGAGTGGAAGGCCTTTGGGCCAACAATCTCCCCCTTTTTGATGATGACAAAACTCATGGAGTTATATATGCATGGATTAAAGTTAAGCTTCAAAGAAGATCCCCCTTAGCTCATGCATAAACAAATAAACATAAATACGCAATGAATATGAAACACGATACATGCATAGATATGCATAAAACAATAAAAGGCTCTAGATACCAATGAAATTTTCAAAAACAAATAAACATGCTCTAGATACCAATTAAACTTAATATATGCAAAAAAAAAATAATGATCTCTTTTACAAGCTCTAGATACCAAAAATAAACATGTTCTATAAATAATGCTTTGATACCAAATGAACTTAATAAAAACATAAAACATGCATACAAACATGCATATTAACTCAAATTCTTCTCCCCTTTTTGTCAATCATCAACAAAGGGGTAAAAAACAAAGCAAATAAAAACATATTCTTCTCCCCTTTTTGTTCAAAACAAAGAATCAATAAAGGGATGTATCAAAAATAAAATGTTCTCTCCCTTTTTGAAATACCAACAAAAACAATGCGTAGGCTCGAATTAAGATACCAATTGAAAGCTAAATCAATTGAAACAAAGTTGAAGCTCAAGCCTTAGCATAAACAAGTATATATGTATGGAATATTAGATACCAATCGAAATTGATACTATATGAAATGTAAGCATACATATATAAAAAATTATATGAGTATACAAGAAATGTCAATATTGATACCAATTGAAAGAATCCAATGATACCAATTGAAACAACAATAAGATCAAGTGTATATCTCTTATTCCTATCCTCCCATTCATGTACAAGTTTAAAATGATTTACATTATAAAGCATACATGAGCATGATCGCCCATCCAACCGCCCTTAGAAGGTAGGGGTTTTCAAAAATAGGATTGAAAATATAGTATGTTTGAAAATCTCTACCAAAATGAAGAATACGAACTAGTTAAACGGAAAATCTTATAAACTAGAACGAAATCCTTCAAGCAAGGAATAAAACAGAATGTTTTTCATGAAAAACATGTAAATCACATGATCACTAAACACTCAAAGTCCATAAAGCATATATCATAGTCTCATGAAAACAAATCATGAGTAAACTAATAAAGTGAGTGTACAAGTGTTATGTGACACATATCAACATGAAAATATTCAATTAAGCTCATGTGGAATTCCTTTAAAAACATTAACACATAAAAAACTAAATTTTCATTTCCAATTGAAATTACCTAAAAAACATGAAAATTATCAAAACGGTTTAAACTTCAAGGCATATGTATGTCATGTACAAACTAAAGTATACATACATATCCTAAACATAATGAGTCCACAAAGGTATATGCATGAAGGCACGTGGCTCAAAGGATGTATAAATATAATCAATAGTTTGGAAAAGATAGACATATACATGAAGTTAAAACACATGATCGTAGAAACATATCCAAAATAAGGAATACAGGTTAGAATGCATGAATCATCAAAACTAGACTATACTAGCACATCTAATGGGTACAAATAGGCATTCAAGCACAAACATAAAAAGATTTACTTGTGGCCCATTCTATGTACAAGTATAAATCCTAGTTTTCATGAAAACTAACATCTAAACATATATTCAAATCATGAGGCATAAAACGACACACAAATCAACATGATAGACATAAAAATGATCATGAAGTAAATCCACATGCTATTAAAATCATGATATACATAATAGCTAAACGAATGGTGAGAACACAACAAATGGGTCCATATAAGCATGGGTGATCTCAAAAGCTATACATGCATGTCAAAGGTCTAATAAACATGGCATTCAACATACTAAACAAAACATGAGTCATCAAAACAAAACATCATAAACATTCATATGATCATTATGAAGATGCATGTGCATTAGATCTAGTGCATACATATTAGTTAAAAACCAAGTGAGAACACAAAGATATAAATCATATAGGCATGAAGTGTCTCAAATAACTAGCATGTATAATACTAATCTAATAAACATGGCATAAGTATAATGAACAATAAACCATGGCATGCTATAAATTGATGAACATGAAAAACATGCAAATAAAAATGGGAGTTAGAGAATGATACCAAAACCGATGAGGGCACCTCTCTTGTTCTCCAAAACAATGGTGGTCCTCTCCACCAAACTCTCCTTGAAAGTGATGCATCCAAATTGTTTTCTTTAAGCACGGAATGCATCCACTTCAAGGCACCAATACTCTCACGTGATGCGAGAGCCCACTCCTACATCAAAAATCAAAGGGGTGGTCTTTGGTACCCATTTTCTTTTGGGTCCACGGGGGTTAGTATCATTTCTAACCCAAACAAAATTAGTTGCTAAATTTTCATCATGTAAGCGATCATAGCAATTTCTAGCAAGGTGGCCCTTTCATCCACAATGTGTACACGTGTACACATGAGCATACATAGTGTGGAGTTTGTGACCGTGATGAGCATGTGTATGCCGTGGAGGGTGTGCATGCAAAGATGGAACTTGTTTCTTACGAACCAAGGTTTCCAAGCGTGTATGATTTAAAGCACATTGGCTCAAAGTGGAGCCCAAACAATCTACACTTTTCTTCAAACTATTTATATCATTTTCAATACAAGAAGATAAAGTGGAGCATGCAATAGGTGTGCAAGGTGAAGCTACACTAGCATGAGAATCTATATCAATTTTTAAAGATTCATTTTTCTTTAAAACTAAATCCAACTCTTTTGTAATGAAATCAATTTCATTTTTCAAAACAAGGTTATCTTTTAAAATAAAATCTAATTTAGAAGATAAAACCTCATTGTTTTTCACAACATCATCACAATCATTTTGCCTTTTCAAAACATCAATCTCTTTTAGGGCAAGGTCTAGTTGAGATCTTAGTGAGTCACGTTCACTAGTAATCTCTTCCTTCTCTTGCAAAACCGATTCAAAACTTAAACACAAATCCTTCATTTCTTCTTTTAGTTCAAGATTATTCTTTTTCAAAAGATTATGTTTTTTCAAAAAATTTTCAAACTTAGTAGCAAGTTCCATATTTAAGGTTTGAGCTTCTAAACAACCATAGCAATAGGAACTAGAGCTATCATCTAGTTGAGATTCCGATTGTACCTCAAGGGAGTTCTTCCCTTGGACCATGAGGTAATGCTCGTCGGACATGTCTCTCCTAGGTCTTCTCAACTTGTTGATAATCCTTGGTAGCTCGGGAGAAGTCAATATGCTCCAAACTGCAAAAGCCGAATCATAATGATCAAACACATATAAAAGATCTTCATTAAGAGATGCTCTAAGTGTCTTAAGGGCTAATGCATTTGTCTTTCTATGCTTGCTAGCATTTGGGTAGGATTCTTGAGTACTGGCTTGATAAACTAGATGTCCTAGGCTTTTTAAGTGACTACTCATCTTGGCCTTCCAAATATCATGTCTAGAAAAATCAAACATAGGAGGGCTATCCATGAGTGCAACTATATGTGTGCAAATGAAAATGCAAATGAAGACTAGCAAACCAAGATCTCACTCCTAGGTGGTTAAACCTAAATATCAGGAGCGTAGGCTCTGATACCAATTGAAATCACCTAAGGGGGTTAATAGGTGATAATGCTAATCTAGTGAACTTAATGCGGAATTTAAAAACTAATTGCAATTACACAAGATGCAAGCAACAAGTGATGCACACAACCAAGCCAAGCATATAAGTATGAATGATCAATGTGATATGATGCAAGGCACAAAAGTAAAGAGAGAGAGATAGAGTAAGAGTCAAGGGATCAAGCGCAAACAACAAGATATGTTTTGAGGTTCGAACACCCAGCTCTACATCCCTGCCTTCACCCAGAAGGATTTCAAGTCCACTAGCTTGTCCACAAAGGACTCCCACAAAGGGAACCTCCACCGAGGATTTGGGGCAATAACTATTACAAGGAGTACCCAACTCCTCTCTTTACAACCACAACCTCCTTCTTGAGGCAAAGCACCAAGCCAACAAACAATCACCTCACAACTTGAGGGATTAGCACAAAGCTTACACAAGGATCACCTCACACCTTGAGAGATACAACCCAATAGCACAACCTCCTCAACACAATGAGGGAAAGGCACAAAGCCAAGCTAAGTTAGGGTTTACAACTTGGTGGTCTAACAAACAACCACAAACAATTTCTTTCTCTCACACAAAGATCCTATAGAATAAAAAAGTAGATGTAGCTCAAGTGTGGAGAAAACCAAAGGAATGAAAATCAAAAACTCAAAGAAAATCTTTGGGAAAACTAGAAACCAAGATGAAGGAGTTGAATCAAAATTTTTTCCCAAAAACCCTTTCTTGATTTTCCAAACCCTAGCAAAAACACCAAATAGATTGTTCAATTTAAAGTCCAAAAACTTCTTTTGATTGCTGTGAAAACACTAGAGAGTCAGAAAAAATTAGCACCAAAAATCTTAGAGAAAACCTCTTTCCAATGGGGTATTTATAGCCCCCAGAAAATTATAGCCGTTGGCAGCAGAAACTGCCAAAAGTGGCCTACCGGTCGACCGGTCGGTCAACCGGCCAGCGGTCACTTTTGACCGCTGGCAGCTACCGGTCAACCGGGCGGTCGACCGGGCGGTCGACCGGCCCCAGAACCAGAGAGCAACGGCTCTCTGGCCAGTCGACCGCTCGGTCGACCGTGAGCAAACAGAGAGCAACCTGCTCTCAGTCGGTCGACCGTGCGGTCGACCGGCTTATGGGGCAGCCAGCGTGCACGTATCCGTGCACGTCGGTCGACGCTACGGTTGACCGGCTACTTGGTCCGGTCGACCGACCTAGCCTGGCAGAGCCAGTTCAGGCACAGAAACACATGTAATTTTTAATCCTAAAAATTCCCATAAATCTTCTAAAAATCCACAAAAATAGTTTTATCATTTTTCATTGAAATATAAACTTGTGTGAAAAATTTCAACACAAATTTCAAACATTTTGGACCTTTTTTTGTGTAATGGAAATTTTGCCAAAAACCAAAAACCGTATTTTTCCAAACTTGAATTTTCCAAATGAAAATCCGATTTTTTCAAAACTCATCCAAATACAAAAACATGATATTTAAACACTTTGAAGTATGTTGCATATGGATAGAAATCCAATATACAAGAAACATATATATATAATATCCATGTTTTTGACTTTAATTCCAAAAATATGTTTTGTTAGAAATACCAAAACATGAAACACATGAAATAGACTATTAAACTAAGTTTGTTAAAATAGTTGAAGCATGCATGTATATAGAGCAAATCTAATATTCATTAAACCATGTAAACTTGTTTGATATAATATCTATTCATGTAAATCAAGATCGGTTAAAAAAAAAACTGAAAACCAAAACATGAAACGTGTGTGTTGTGAATCTAAACAAGTTTACATGGTTTAAACAAACTATTCTAATCTTTACAATTTGGATCTAAACACAAAACTAAACTATGGTACCGATGTCTACTTGTAGAGCGCCGTCTCCAAGCCAACTTGATCCAAAACTTCGTGATCCATCAAGCTTGACTCCAATGAGTGCTATATATGATCTTGTCGCTCGGGCTCTTGAATCACCATGTGAAAGCTTCCAAATCATCTTGTTGAAGCTAATCACCAACTAATATCTTGATTAATGATCTGAAACTAAAATCACAACATTATTAGTACACATAACTACATGAGTTAATCATCATCAAAACTAGAGTGGAAGGCCTTTGGGCCAACTGTGAAAGGCTTCAAAACTCCTTTGTTGAAGCAATCACCAACTAATATCTTGATTAATGATCTGAAACTAAACATCACAAGATTATTAATAAACATAACTACATGAGTTAATCATCATCAAAACTAGAGTGGAAGGCCTCTGGGCCAACAATCTCCCCCTTTTTGATGATGACAAAACTCATGAAGTTATATATGCATGGATTAAAGTTAAGCTTCAAAGAAGCTCCCCCTTAACTCATGCATAGCAATAAACAGTAAGATATGCAATGAATATTAAACATGATTGCATAGCAATAAACAATAAGAAATGCATAAAACAAGCTTTTAATATCAAATACAAAACATGCTCTTGATACCAAACATGAAATGCATCAACATGCATAAAACAAACTTTTACTACCAAAATAAATTATTTCTCCTTTTACATAAACATGTTCTTAAATAATGCTCTTAATACCAATTAGAATATAATCAATATAAAAACTCTTGATATCAATAAAGCAAATGCAATGAGTCTTTTTTTAAATAAAAAATCATGCATAGAAAAATCATGCATATAAACTCAAATACTAAATACTTCTCCAATACTTCTCCAATACTTCTCCCCCTTTTTGTCAATCATCAACAAAGGGGTTAAAGTAAAAATAAAATGTTTTCCCCTTTTTGTCAAAAGCAAAAGTCAACAAAGGGGTGTGATTGAGGTACAACCTGCACACAAAATACGGAATTATAGAACTTAAGAAAGGAGATGTGCAAGTGCTCAATTCTTCCGCTATACTAAGTGGCTATGCGGGTCGTGATCCACAAGAAGGGTTTTGCGATACAAGCATTTACGTTCTTGTATTGAAATTGTTAAGAAAACAAAATGAAGATTCTTCTTTGTTTTTAAGTTAATAAAAAGAAAAAGAGTTAATAGTTAAAGTTAAGAAGAAAGTGAGAGATGAAGAAGGTGGAAAAAATCAGAAAACAGCGAAAGAAAGTGGCTATGTACAATGAGTCGGAAAGAATGATAACGAAGAGGTGGTTGGTGATCTAAACTAAGAAAGAAAAGAAAAGAAAGAAAGAAGAGTGAAGAAATACTTACCTAGGTTGATTTATAACTTACTTGGAAACCTTTACTTGTTCTACTTTTGTTTAGGAGGCGTTCAACGCATAGATCATAAGCCCGAGCTCAGTCCCCGTTCGCATTATATCATCAAGTCTAGCACAAGCATGAAGTGATACGTCTTGAGGAGGAGAACGCCTTCATGAACTATCGTTGGCACTCTCATAACATCGGTGTACTTGTGCTTTGGAATTCACTTGTAAACTCAACAAAAACAAACGAGGTAAAGTAGAGGAGGAAAACGAAAACAAAAGAAAATGAAAGTAAAGAAGAACATACAAATAAAAGTTTACCTTTATTGCTTGAAACAATGAAAGAAAGGAGGAGGGTACATCGGTGTCACTCTCAACATATGCCTCTCTCTCTTACTTACATGAATCATCATCTAACCTAATCTACATACAAGTTACATAAAAAGAAAAACCTAAACTACAAAATGGAAAACTAGTCTAAATCCTAACTCTGCATTGGCGTCCCTTTTCAGCACAAAGCATGGCCTTTTATAGGGCAAATACCCAGTATTCAGGATCCCGGGGAGATCGGGGGAGCAAACGCTCCCCCTAACTCCCCAACAAAGCCGCGAAAACGCGGCTTGGGCCGCGTTTCCGCGGCCAGGGTGTGGCCAGGTGGCCACACCCTGTTGGTGGGTCACCCAGGTATTCCCCTCTGCTTTTATCTGGAGTTGGTTTCTTCGTTTGAGTCCCGGATTCTGACGAAATGGCCTTGGATTCTTGGCTTTAACCGATCGATTCTGAGAGGATTCTTCTCAACTGGTTTTCAACCTCTTGATTTTGCCCTGATTTCTTGAGTGCGAATTTATTCTGATTTAACTCAGAATTTTGGTGGGCTTTGGGCTCATTTCTCTTCATCTCCTTTAAGAATGGGCCTGCAAATAAATTAAGCAATTAATTAGGACAATGGAAAGTTTTATTCTAAAATAAGTATGGAAATATGATATTAAATATGCAACATTAGTGACCAATCACACCCCCATACCTATCTTTTGCTCGTCCTCGAGCAAAACAACCAAACTATACTAAGGATTATTAGACCACTTTCGCAGGTCGCGCGATTGCACTGAGCATGTGCAACAAGCCGTTAAACCTCTAAGTTCCCCCTAGAGGACGAGTTTTGTCTCGTGAGGGTTTTTAGCGGATTGCACCCACAAAATCCATAAAGAAAGAGAAATAAAGAGTTAGTATTTTCGAAAAGCATTTTGAAAGAGAAAAATATTTGAAATATGATTGTAAGATCTAAGCAATCTATAAGTTATAGGAAAACTAAATTTTTCATTCCTAAACTTAGTCTCTATTCAAAAATTTGTTATCAATCAAAGTAAGGAGTCAAATTGTACTTCTCATCTAGTCTATTACTTTACCCTAAGTTATATGCACCATCGTGACTGTGAAAATTTTGACTAAGGTTCATTAACTCTAACTCTTATGCCTTATTTTTATTTGTATATATATATATATATATATGTGTGTGTGTGTGTGTGTGTGTGGTGTGTGTGTGTGTGTGTGTGTGGTATTATTCCTTAGTTTAGGCTTTCTAATCTGCCTATGTAACGAGCCTTTAATCGATGACTCCCAAACCAGATGGTCTTAGGGCACCAGGTGAGAAGACACCTCTAAGACTTAAGGACTCGAGCAAACAAGGCCACAAAACTAAGGATTTTATTATATGAACCTCTTTAGGCGTGAATACTTATGCTTTATTAGGCACAGATACCCAGCTTAATCAGAGGATTTTTCTTTTCAAACTTGTCTAATCATCTTTCGCATAAATACTAAGGCTTGCTTAGGCCAAAGCACCTAGCTAGTCAATAATTAGATTTGTTTGTATATATATATATTTTATAACTTATTTAATCATCTTTCGCATAAATACTAAGGCTTGCTTAGGCCAAAGCACCTAGCTAATCAATGATTAGACTTGTTTTTTTTTTTATAAGGCATAAGAATCTTTGTTTTTGAACCCTAAGTGTGTAAGTGTATGAAGTGTGCATATTTCATTAAGGTAAAGATCAAGACTAAATTACTTTGACAAATTATCTTCCTAACTCTATAAATTAAACAAATAATCTTATTTTGACCAAGTATAAGAAATCCTAATTTGGATTTTCCTATTCCTTAAATTAACTTAATTTCTTACAAAAAATAAGTCAAAATATTGTTTCTATTTTTCAAAAAGTTTTTAAAAGTAAAAAAATGCTTTCTTTTTTAAAGAAAAAAAAGTTATGTTAGACCCTCCCCCACACCTATCTCATGCATTGTCCTCAATGTATGAATTAATGCATAGATGAATGAAAAAGACGAAAGGGAAGGAAAATGTTACCTTATGGTGGTGGTTCCGGTGGTGGTCTGATTGGTCCACGAAATGCGGCCCAATCGACTTTTCTTTGGGTTTGGAGGAACCCACCAGAAATATCTTTAATATAACCCATTAAAAAGATGTATCCATAAAGGATCTTTATTAAATATTTAACCCCATCTAATTCCATATTCCATAATTGATTTCGGAGTCAAATTTGTCAACCACCTCGTCCCAGAAAGGAGTATGAAATGATAGAATGATTGACTTGGACTCAGGAAGTACAGGAACTAATACCGACTCAGGAAGGGAACTTAAGTCAAGTAAAGGTTCAAGAGTCGAAATTGGTTCAGAATTGGGTCCAAGTCAAGAAGTTGAAACTCAAGTGATTGTTACACATATTTGCATATTATATCACCTTCATATCATGCATTTTATATATAAATATGTGATTTTTACCCCTTTTCTCTCTAATTTTGCAGGACCACCACTTAAAGAGAAAAAGCCTTTGAATCACTTTAATTAGTGATAACCAAAGGGGTTAAATCAAAAGAATCCAAGATTTGAATTCAAAATCAGTTGAGATCTGCGCGCCTAACAAAGATTCCAGAAGACCACGTGGCTAACCAACTTGTAACAACCCTGTAACAGAAAGTTGTTAGCTAACAGACTCTCAACGGCCGCGCCTTGCCGCTTGGGCGCGGCAATATCTGGGCCGTTGAGCCCCGGATTTTGTGGCAACGGCCAAGGATCTAGAGGCTTCTCATGGATTGCTATAAATAGGTGGCCAGGGTTCGTGCGCGAAGGCAGTGAAGAGAGAGGGAAAATTTTGGATTAGTTGTAATTTTTGTTTTAGGATTCTAGTTCTTCTCTCCTTCCTCCTTGATCTCTAGCTAAATTGAGAGAGAGTTCTTCACTTGAGAGATTGTAATCAAGACTTGTGACAACCTTGAAGCAAAGATTCAATGGAGCTCTCATCTTCTTTTTACTAGAATTGAGTATGCTTTCTCTTCTTATGCTTTTAATTCTTGCATTCAATTTCTAGTTCTAGTTTAATTCTAGTTGATTTGTTTAGATCTTTGATTTCCATGGAGAATTCTTGCTTTGTTGTTAGTGTAATGGAAGGCTAGTTTCTTGAATGCATGGCTAGCTAAGCTCACCTAGCTACTACTAGCTCTAGTTGATTGTAACTTCAATTCTTGCATGCTTTCAAGTTTCTTGTGAATTCTAATGGAAAATGTTGTATCCTTGGGTGATTGCTTGTAAGATCTCTAGATGAATTGTGTATCTCTTATAAAGAGCATTTGATTGGATCAAAAGGTTGGATTACCATTGGTTATGTCATTTGATTAGCAAGAACAACTCAAGCACCTCAAGCTAACTTTGTAGTTAAGCTTTGAAGTCCTAAAGAGTTTGATTCTTTTCACCTTTGCATTAAATGAGTAACAAGCCTATATTTCCTCATTGCACACCTAGTAAGAGAACCTAGTATTCAAGAAGAGCATTCTAGTTAACTCACTAAAAGGAACACTAAGTCTTCAAGAAAGAATACCACGCACTTGAACATGCAAGTCATTCTCAATTGTCTATGATTCTTGATGAGACAATATTGCAATCAACAAAAGAGGTAGTATGTTAGCAAAGAGGTTGAGTAATGCTAGCCATGCATCTTTCTAATCAAGAGAGTTTACACATTTCATTCTAGTATTCTTTCCTTTTCTTTACTTCAACACACTTCATTCACTTCATTTCACTTCTTTTTCACAATGCACCACCACCAATTCACAACTTCTTGTATATTGTTTTCTCTTGTGTGATTAACAAAGAAGAGTATTGTTTCTTGTCTCACTAGTATCGTGAAAGCTTCTACGCTTGCTCTCCTCGTAGTACGACTCGTTTTAGCTACTTGCTATAACGAAAGATTGAAACAAGGTATACTTCTTACATATTCAAAGTAAACAAGATCAAAGGTGAATTCTAAACCCTAAACCATCTCTTAAATACCTGATTCTTGTACAATTAACATCATATACCTTGTGAATCTCAATCAAATTTTTGGCGCCGTTGCCGGGGAGAGCAACGGTATTTTTACAAGTGAGAAACTAAACAATATATCTTCTCTGTTGCAGGTACAGGTTGAAGATTCAGAAAATCTTGCATTGCAGTAACATATAAGCGGACCTGGGCCTCTGCTCTCGAAAGCAGAGACCAGGATCCCTCTGACTTGCCGCGTTCTGCCGCATGGGCGCGGCAAGAAAGAGTTGACTACTAACCAGTTTTCTGCAGGGCTTTGCTCTCTGCAAAATACTACTGCTCATATATCTGAAATCTTGTATTCTTCACCTGATATTTGCTAATCAACAGTAAAAGATTTGGTGTTAATTGTTAAAAATTGTTTAGACATCTTGCATTATAGGCACGAGTCTTTCAATTACTTTACATTTACTGTTGAAGAGCGCGTGGGACAAGGTACGTAAAGCATTGCATATTGAATAGGATTCACTTGTTGTATGATTTAATTCTGCTTTGAGTGAATTTTGGTTGCTTACATCGTACACTTGCACGAATCAACTTTAAGGGCAAATCCCATAACAAAGATAAGGTGGGGATTTTATCACCCCTTCCTTAGCCCACAAACCATTTTCCCCACGCATTCACTATCCTAAGCTTCTAATTAAAATTGCTAGACGTTGGCCCCTAGGGACATCCGGACTCATCTAGGAGATTTTCCTAAGGGGGAAAAGTGTTGGAAAGTGACTTCCGCGTAATCGGTGTCTAGGAAAGGGGTTGAGGGCCGAAAGCCCGAAGGAAAGTGGTTACTTAATTAAGGAACGTCTCCGGACGGAAAACCTCCCACCTTCTTTACCCTTCCCTGGCCGATTTGCTTATAGTCAGTGTCTGCACCGAACCTCCTGTGGACGATCTATTGTTAGGAGTCGTCTAGGGCAGAAAACCTAGAAGCTAGGATTGATTGCTTTTCTTTTCTCTTGATTGTTATTTTTCATTTTCCGACTGTTTGAAAGGTGCACGTTGGTTGTGTATTTGCATGCGTGAGTGGTATCGAGAACCAATTTCTTCTAGGCTTGTGAGAACTTCTACACTGCCTCACACAACACTACTTAACACAACCATGACGAATAACGTGTCGCTGCAGGATAAGTTCTATCCGATCCGCACATCCATTCCATCCTGCATTCTCCTCCCGGACACTAATGACCATAATTTTGAGTTGAAACCTCAGTTCATAAACACTCTTCCACGATTTCACGGATTAGAATCTGAGGATGCTTACATTTTCATACGAGAGTTTGAAGAAGTATGCCTCATGATGAGGATTTCCCAGTTAAGTGAGGATGCTGTGAGACTTAGATTTGTCCCATTTGCACTAAAGGATATTGCGAAGAAGTGGCTGTACAGTCTTCCTGTCAGCTCAATCTCTTCATGGGATGATTTCGTTAAGGTCTTCCTTAAAAATTTTATCCCATCCATAAAACAGCCCTCATGCGCAAAAACATCATGCAATTCAAACAAGAGCCCAATGAGCCATTTTGGAAGTATTTTGAGCGCTTTAAGGACTTAGTTGCCCTGTGTCCCCATCACGGTATAGAGAAGTGGCGCCAATGCCAGATTATATATGATGGGCTGGACTATCAGACCAAAACTCTCCTTGAAACCATGTGTCAAGGAGAATTTCTTAAGAAAGATGAAGACCAGGGCTGGGACCTTTTTGAGGCTTTAGCGGAGAAAACGATCCAGTGGGAATCCTGCTCTGAGAAACCCACACCAACAACTTCCAGATCTGGTTTACATTCTATAGGATCCTCAATAGCAGCTGAAGCTAAGATCACGCAGTTGATGAAGAGGATTGAATTGCTGGAATCAAGGGAAAATTCTGTCGTTAGTCAAGTCAACCCATCTTCAGTAGGTAGCCCACCACGTATGGCTAGCTCTGCACCTATAATTCATCCGGGTTGTACTTTTTGTCATGATCTGAATCATGTGTTGGAAGAGTGTCCTGTGTATTACTCTCAAAATTTTCAGGAGAGTATGAATGCAGCGTATACCAGACCTCCATACAATCCTTATTCCAAGACCTACAATCCAGGATGGCGTAACCATCCTAACTTCTCATGGAGTCAGTCTGGTCCTGAGCAGTCGAGACAACCATTTCCACATCAACAATATCCTGCTCAGGCACATCCACCTACTTACCAAAACTCACCAAATTTCAATTCGTATCAGAGTCCACCCAGATTCCAACCATTCCAAAATTCTGTGCCATATCAAGCCAATTTTCAACCCCAATATCAACAACAACAACAGCATCCACCACCCAATCCTTCAGATAAGAAAATCTCTGAGTTGGAGAAGATGATAGAGACTTTGTCCAAAACACAAGCTGCAATGATGAACAATCAGCAGCAGGACATGAATAAACTGCAAATCCAAATAGGACAGTTGGCTAATTCCTTGACTGAAAGGCAAAAAGGAATGCTGCCTAGCCAACCTGTGCCTAATCCCAGAGCCCATTTTCCTCTACATGAAGTTGAAGACCTAGGCCCTAGCCAAAACCAATGTCAAGCCATTCACATCCTTAGGTCTGGAAAACATGTAGACAACAAGGTCTCAAATCAGTCTCAAAAATTTGTTCCAAAATCTGTGTCGAATCCATCAACTTCTGTTCCAGTTCAACCTTTGCAAAATATTCCTTCATCAAGTTCACAACCATCCACGTCTCAATCAAAAGGAAAAGAGAAAGTTGATGAGCAGACTTATAAGCCTATTGCCCCATTCCCAAACAGGCTTACAAATCATAAGAATAATGCTCATATGGAGAAGATCAGAGAGATATTTAACCAAGTACAAATCAATGTCCCTCTCTTGGATGCTATTCAGCAAGTACCATCCTATGCCAAGTTTTTGAAAGAGATGTGTACTAAGAAAAGGAAGGCAAATGTCCCTAAGAAAGTCTTTTTGGCTTCAAACCTGAGTGAATTGCTTAATGGTCCAATCCCTGTGAAGTACAAGGATCCAGGGAGTCCTACCATCTCTTGTATCATAGGGCAGACCACAGTCAATAGGGCTTTGCTAGACTTGGGAGCTAGCATCAATCTTCTTCCCTTTTCTGTGTACCAACAGCTTGGGTTAGGCAATCTTCGTCCTACCCAAATGACTATTCAACTGGCTGATCGCTCTGTTAAGATTCCCAAAGGGGAAATTACGGATGTATTAATACGGGTGGGGGAATTCATCTACCCCGTTGATTTTGTTGTTCTGGAAACACAACCCGTACATAATCACAGAGCGCAAACTCCAGTCATTCTAGGACGTCCCTTTTTAGCCACAGCAAATGCAATCATTAACTGTCGAAATGGATCGATGCGGCTGACGTTCGGAGATATGACGAAGGAGGTTAATGTCTTCCATCTGGGGAAGCAGCCAAGGGATGTGGAGAGTGACTCATTTGACGTCAACTTGATAGAGGGATTGACCAGCGAACACGTGGAGGAGATGGAGTACGAATCTGAAGAGGAATTCGAGTTAGAAGCTGATGACCTAACTCTTGATCAGATTGTTGGATCAGATATTGAAAAGAGTACTAATTCCACTTCTATTCTTCCCTTGCACCACGAGCAACCGGTTATAGATCCAGTCCCTTCTTCTGAGCTTAAGGCTCTTCCCACCCATCTCAAGTACAAGTACTTGGGTGAGAAGGAATCCTTTCCGGTAATCATTGCATCTAATCTTACGGAACAACAAGAAGAGGACCTTTTGACTGTGCTTAGGGAAAATAGAAAAGCCATTGGTTGGACCATGGCTGATATTAAGGGGATTAGTCCTACGATTGTCCAACATAGAATTCACTTGACGGAAGAGGCCAAGCCTAAAAGAGACCCACAGCGTCGACTTAACCCAATAATGCAAGAAGCTGTTAGATCGGAGATTCTGAAACTCTTAGACAATGGGATCATATATCCCATATCCGATAGTCAATGGGTGAGTCCGGTCCACGCTGTGCCTAAAAAAGCTGGCTTTACTGTTGTGGAAAATGAGAACAAGGAATTGGTACAAACGCGTCTTCCAACGAAGATTCGAGTTTGTATTGATTATAGGAAATTGAATAGCGCCACACGTAAAGACCACTTCCCACTTCCGTTCATTGATCAGATGTTAGAGAGATTGGCGGGGCATGAGTATTATTGTTTCCTGGATGGATATTCAGGATATAATCAGATCCCTATTGCGCCCGAGGACCAAGAAAAAACGACCTTCACCTGTCCGTTTGGAACTTTTGCATACCGTCGGATGCCCTTCGGTCTTTGTAATGCTCCAGCAACATTTCAACGTTGCATGTTGAGCTTGTTCTCGGACATGGTGGAGAAATTTCTGGAAATCTTTATGGATGATTTTTCTATATATGGGGATACATTTGAACAGTGCTTGTACCACCTGAAGATGGTTTTACAACGATGCACGGAAAAGAATTTGACACTTAATTGGGAAAAGTGTCACTTCATGGTTAAGCACGGAATTGTATTGGGGCACAAGATATCGAGCGTCGGAATCGAGGTAGACAAGTCTAAGGTGGAAGTTATCACCAAGCTCACTGAACCACAATGTTTGAAGGACATTAGATCTTTTCTAGGGCACGCTGGCTTCTATAGGAGGTTCATTCAGGGGTTTAGCAATATTGCAAGACCCTTGACAAATCTCCTAGGAAAAGATGTACCCTATGTCTTTGATGAAGAATGTCGGAAGTCGTGGAAAGAGCTGAAGGATAGACTTGTTTCTGCGCCTATCATATCTGCACCGGACTGGACCAAGCCATTTGAAATTATGTGCGATGCCTCTGACTTTGCGATAGGCGCTGTTTTAGGACAGCGTATTGAAAACAGGCAGCACGTGATATACTATGCTAGCAGAACGCTTAACGACGCCCAGCTGAATTACACGACCACTGAAAAAGAATTTTTGGCAGTCGTTTTTTGCGTTAGAGAAGTTCCGCCAATATCTGCTAGGTTCCAGGACCATCATTTTTACTGACCACTCCGCCCTGAGGTACTTAATGCAAAAGAAGGACGCAAAGGCGAGATTGATAAGATGGATCCTTCTTTTGCAAGAGTTTGACTTGGAGATAAAGGATAAAAAGGGCGTTGAGAACGTGGTTGCGGATCATTTGTCAAGGATCCCAAACGCTCCTCATGAGAAAATACCTATTAATGAAGACTTTCCTGACGAGCACATTCTGGCGATGAGTGGAGAGCCCTGGTATGCCGATATTGTAAACTACCTTGCTACCAGGCAAATTCCTTCCCATTGGTCAGGACAAGACAAACATCGTTTTCTAAGCCAGATGCGGTTTTTCTTTTGGGATGAACCGTATCTATTCAAGTACTGTCCTGACCAAATTATTCGAAGATGCCTTCCAGAGGATGAACACCAGAGTGTCTTGACATTTTGTCACAAGTTAGCTTGCGGTGGACACTTTGGTCCACGGAAAACTGCGGAAAAAGTGCTCCAGAGTGGATTCTACTGGCCCACTCTCTTTAAGGATGCCTTTACCTTTTGCAAGCTTTGTGATAGATGTCAAATGACGGGTCGTATTACACAAAGGAACATGATGCCCCTCACACCCATCTTGGAAGTCGAAATTTTCGACCTCTGGGGCATCGATTTTATGGGACCCTTTCCTCTGTCCTACGGCAACCAGTACATCTTGGTAGCCGTAGATTATGTTTCTAAGTGGGCCGAAGCGATTCCTACACGGACTAATGACAATCAAATTGTCATTAAATTTTTAAGAGAGTACATCATTTCACGCTTCGGAGCCCCCCGTGCGATATTGAGCGACAATGGGAGTCACTTCTGCAATAGGGCTTTTGAAGCCTTGATGAGGAAATACTCCATTTCTCATAAATTGTCCACGGCCTATCATCCTCAGACCAATGGGCAAGTTGAGGTAACAAACAGACAGATAAAACTCATTCTGGAGAAGACTGTAGGACAGAATCGTAAGGATTGGTCCGTCAAACTGACTGATGCCTTATGGGCATACAGGACCGCTTACAAGACTGTCCTTGGTATGTCTCCGTACCGAGTTATATTTGGAAAAGCATGTCACTTGCCCGTTGAGTTAGAACACCGTGCACTATGGGCTTTAAAACAACTGAATCTTGATTTGGATAAAGCCGGTGTTCTTAGGAAGCTGCAATTATCTGAGCTGGAGGAGCTACGAAACGAGGTATACGATAACGCTCGGATTACAAAGCACAGGACCAAGCTGTTTCATGACAAGTCCATTCACAGAAAGATTTTTGTTGTCGGTCAACAGGTTCTGTTATACAATTCTCGACTCCACCTTTTCCCTGGTAAGCTACGTACCAGGTGGTCAGGACCTTTTATTGTGCAGACTGTCTTTTCTCACGGAGCAGTCGAGATTCTTGATCCATCCAATGGCAATAAATTCACTGTAAACGGACAACGCTTAAAGCCATTTTTCACCACAGAGTCATTGTCACACAACGTTCACGAGTTGGGTCTTTCCGACCCAATTTATTTGTGACCTTTCCATTTGTATATTTTCCCATACATTTTTCATGAAAATCATTTGGGGACCTCTTTTGTAAATATTTTTCTTTTGCATTTTTTGTAAATAAAAATTTTTTTGGGATTTTTGTACATGAAAAGAATTTCAAACCCTAGGATTCCTTTCATATTCAAAAGTTTTGACCAAGGGTTGTAATTCAAGATTTGACCTAGGGGTAATTTTGTACATCCCACTTTTTACCTACCCTACTTAAACATCTCCTACTCACTTCATCCTTCCTCACCCGAGCACATATTTTCAGATCTGAGAGCTCCTTCCCAAACCCAACCTCCTCCAAAAATTTGATCCCAAAAATCCTCCACTTTGCCGCGCCCTGCCGCCCGTACGCGGCCATTCTGTCAGATTAGGTGCGCCGGAAAGCTTCATTCTGGTTGATTTTCAGTGCTGAACACAGATCCAGAGAGAGTTTTCCCGATACCAACTCTGGTGCCTTCTGTGCACCTATTTTTGATTTCCCCCCACGATTCTCCGGGGGTGGTTTGATCTCTTGGTCCCTTTTTGCTCTAAATTTTAATCATGGCCCCTAGCTTATTTGTGGAGAAGGATTTTTCTCTATTATTGAATGATGAAGGGGGATTTGGGCATATATTTTTAGATCGTATTCATGCGTGGAATTGGTACTCCCTAGTATATGATAACTATGATAATGATGCCTATTATTGCCCTCATTTGGTCACAACATTCTACAACTTATTGGATCATGCATCAGTTAATCATAACACTCACCAATTCACGGTTCATATGCCATTTGGTGACATCTTTGTCACCATTCCACTAATTTCTGAGACCACTGATATACCCATTCATCCCCATTACACTGACCCTTTACCACTAGTTGATTACATGCCTCTCATGGGGGTCCGCTGCACCGAGCAGGACCGTGGGCTCAAAGCCCAGTCCACATTTCGAAATGTACACTGCATTGGACGTTTGCTCCAACGCAATGTTTTTGGACTTGATCATTCCACAACTTTCAACAGGCCTGTGTTACAAATCATTCATGACTTAATGACTAATAGACACACAGTCTGTTTGAATAGGGCTATTTTCAACTCCATACTTGATAATTCCTCCCGCACTCGAGGTGCAAAATATTCTCATCCAGTGTTAATTACACGTCTCTGTAGAAATTTCATACCGGATGATGTATTTAACTCATTTGAACGCGTGTATGTTATAGCTGAGAGACCCACGAGTTCATACACTGGTTGTTTACATGCACTTTGGTCACCTCGTGCCCAACCTGAGGACATTCCTGTGGAGTCCTCCTCGGAGGAGAGTTTAGAGGAGGTAGATGAGCCCCAATTCTGGCGACAGGACCCACCAGCAGAACCAAGAGCCTTCATGTCCACCATTTGGAAAGGCATGAAGAAAATATTTAGAGGGCAGGTGAGGCTGAGAAAGAAGGTAGAGGAGCAATCTTCCAGGTTGGAGGAGCAATCCTCTAGGCTAGATACTATTGAGGCGACTTTGAGGAGAACACAGTCTGCTGGACCAAGCACTTCTGCTGGTCCACAGAGACGGCGGAGGGAGTGATTTTTCACCTTTTACCTGTTTCATGCATTCTTTTTATCTTGCATACATCGAGGACGATGCATGAGATAGGTATGGGGGGTAGATACTAACTTAGGATTTTTCATTTTCTTGTTAGGTTTTTTATTTTTTAGGATTTTTACTTTCTTTTTAGGTCTTTTATTTTTAGATTTTATTTTTTTCTAGATTTTCCACTTTCTTTTTAGATTTTATCTTTTCTTTTAGAAAAAAAAAATAATAAAAATAAAAAAAAATAAAAAATAAAAACTTTTTGAAATAAGAAACAATGTTTTGATCTATTTTTAAGAAAATTAAGATGTATCTTAGAAATTAAGAAAGCCTTAATTATGACATCTTAAACCTAGTTGAAGTAATAGATCTTGTTTAAGATTATAGGCTAAGTAAGTAAAATTGGTGAGATATTTTTATCTTGAATTTTGCCTTAGATAATTATGCACTTCACACTTACACATTTCTTGGGATGGAAACAAAGACCAAAAATGCCATATATATAAAAAAAAAAAAAAAAAAGAAAAAAAAAAATAAATAAATAAATAAATCATCACCTATTAAGCTGGGAAATTGTGCCTCAAGAAGCATAATAACTCACGCCTAACGGTGATCTCACCTATTAAGCTGGAGAATTGTGCCTCAAGAAGCATGATTATTCACGCCTAACGGTGATCATATAAATAATCCCCCTTAGTTTTGTGGCCTTTTTTACTCGAGACCTTAAACCCGAGGGATGTTTTCTCATCTGGTGCCCTAAAACCATCTGGTTTGGGAGTCATCGGTTAAAGGCTCGTTACATGGGTGAATTAGAAAGCCTAAGAAAACTAAGGGAAGAAAAAATAGAGAAAAAAGAAATATAAATATATATATAAATAAATGGCTTTATGGTTAGAGTTGAAATCCCAGAAATCTTCACTGTCACGGTGTGCATACTATCTAGGTTTTATGAAAGATAAAATATTCAATCCAATTTTGAATTCTTACCTTAATTGAAGACAAGATCTTGCATAGAGACTAAGTTTAAGGGAGAATGATTATAGGTGGACTTATGACCTAAGATCACTTATATTTTTGCAAAAATAGTTCGTAAACTTGTCTCTCTTTCAAAATGCGTTTTCAAAATACTAACATTTGTCTTCTTTCTTTATGGATTTTGTGGGTGTAATCCGCTGAAAACCCTCAGGAGACAACACTCCTCCTCTAGGGTAACCTAGAGGTTTAACGGCTTGTTGCACGTGCTCAGTGCAATCGTGTCACCTACGAAAGTGGTGTAATAAATTAGTTAGGATTTCTTTTTCTTTCTTTTTCTTTTCTTTTTGCTCGAGGACGAGCAAAAGCTAGGTATGGGGGTGTGATTGTTACACATATTTGCATATTATATCACCTTCATATCATGCATTTTATATATAAATATGTGATTTTTACCCCTTTTCTCTCTAATTTTGCAGGACCACCACTTAAAGAGAAAAAGCCTTTGAATCACTTTAATTAGTGATAACCAAAGGGGTTAAATCAAAAGAATCCAAGATTTGAATTCAAAATCAGTTGAGATCTGCGCGCCTAACAAAGATTCCAGAAGACCACGTGGCTAACCAACTTGTAACAACCCTGTAACAGAAAGTTGTTAGCTAACAGACTCTCAACGGCCGCGCCTTGCCGCTTGGGCGCGGCAATATCTGGGCCGTTGAGCCCCGGATTTTGTGGCAACGGCCAAGGATCTAGAGGCTTCTCATGGATTGCTATAAATAGGTGGCCAGGGTTCGTGCGCGAAGGCAGTGAAGAGAGAGGGAAAATTTTGGATTAGTTGTAATTTTTGTTTTAGGATTCTAGTTCTTCTCTCCTTCCTCCTTGATCTCTAGCTAAATTGAGAGAGAGTTCTTCACTTGAGAGATTGTAATCAAGACTTGTGACAACCTTGAAGCAAAGATTCAATGGAGCTCTCATCTTCTTTTTACTAGAATTGAGTATGCTTTCTCTTCTTATGCTTTTAATTCTTGCATTCAATTTCTAGTTCTAGTTTAATTCTAGTTGATTTGTTTAGATCTTTGATTTCCATGGAGAATTCTTGCTTTGTTGTTAGTGTAATGGAAGGCTAGTTTCTTGAATGCATGGCTAGCTAAGCTCACCTAGCTACTACTAGCTCTAGTTGATTGTAACTTCAATTCTTGCATGCTTTCAAGTTTCTTGTGAATTCTAATGGAAAATGTTGTATCCTTGGGTGATTGCTTGTAAGATCTCTAGATGAATTGTGTATCTCTTATAAAGAGCATTTGATTGGATCAAAAGGTTGGATTACCATTGGTTATGTCATTTGATTAGCAAGAACAACTCAAGCACCTCAAGCTAACTTTGTAGTTAAGCTTTGAAGTCCTAAAGAGTTTGATTCTTTTCACCTTTGCATTAAATGAGTAACAAGCCTATATTTCCTCATTGCACACCTAGTAAGAGAACCTAGTATTCAAGAAGAGCATTCTAGTTAACTCACTAAAAGGAACACTAAGTCTTCAAGAAAGAATACCACGCACTTGAACATGCAAGTCATTCTCAATTGTCTATGATTCTTGATGAGACAATATTGCAATCAACAAAAGAGGTAGTATGTTAGCAAAGAGGTTGAGTAATGCTAGCCATGCATCTTTCTAATCAAGAGAGTTTACACATTTCATTCTAGTATTCTTTCCTTTTCTTTACTTCAACACACTTCATTCACTTCATTTCACTTCTTTTTCACAATGCACCACCACCAATTCACAACTTCTTGTATATTGTTTTCTCTTGTGTGATTAACAAAGAAGAGTATTGTTTCTTGTCTCACTAGTATCGTGAAAGCTTCTACGCTTGCTCTCCTCGTGGTACGACTCGTTTTAGCTACTTGCTATAACGAAAGATTGAAACAAGGTATACTTCTTACATATTCAAAGTAAACAAGATCAAAGGTGAATTCTAAACCCTAAACCATCTCTTAAATACCTGATTCTTGTACAATTAACATCATATACCTTGTGAATCTCAATCATCAAGTCCACATGTATTTTCCAACAATGGAATGTGACCTAATATGGGTGATTCCAGTTCAGGAATGATAGGTGGAGGAATCAAAACTGACTCTAAAATATTACTCAAGTTTGGTAACACAACAGGAGTCAATATTGATTCAGAAAGTTGAACTGGATCACAGATTTGAGAATCTAGGTCACATATCTCATTGAGTTCGATATCAAAAAATTGAGAACTTGCCAATTTATCAATAGGACTTTAAAAATTGTATAATTGGTCAAGTTCAATATGATCCTCAAAGACGGGGGATTCAATTTCATGATGAATAGGCACAGGATCCAACGTTGACTCGGAGAAAAGATCGAAATCAGGTGAAGATACCGGAGTCATAATCGAATTAGAAAGTAGAATTGAATCACTAGGTTGGGGTTCAGGATCATATTCATTTTCAAGTTCTATTTCAGAAAAAGGAAAACTTGCTAAACTGTCAATATCTTTTTCAAAAATTGGAGTTTGGGCAAGTTCAAATGGTTGTTCTGAAATGGAATCTTGATTTCCAAAACTACATGACTCTTCGGCTCTAACAGAATGGCTAGTGACATCAGAACTGGTCAAACGGTGAGAACGTAGAGATTCGACCATCATATCTATGTCACGATTACGAGCATTTTGAGCATGAGTCATGGCTTCTAGCATCTTTTTATAGTTGATGGGTTCATTGTCTTGTTGAAAAGATGAAGAGTTGTTTTGGAAGTGGTAGTGAAATTGTGAGTCCATCAGATTTTGTGATTGTTGTTTGGACTCACGCATACTCCATTCCAAAATTGATGATTTTCTATTTTGGACTGGTGGAACTGAGAATGATTCTTGAAAATATTGTGGACTAGGTGGAGAAGGATGACAATTTGGTTGAAAATTGGACTCGGGGTAGGTGAATCCCCACTGACTCTGTGAAGAGTTGAAATCGTTATGGAAATTATAGTCATACGATGGGGGACATGGGTTATATTGATTCGGATAAGACCAATCAGGCACACTAGGTTGGTTAAAGTCATGATATGCCGGGTTGGTAATATCCGAAAAAGAGTTTGATGTGTAATATGGATTATTATTGAAGTTGGAAAAATTGCTATTATAGGCCATATCACACAATGGAATACAAACAAAAAGAAAGAAAAATAAACAAATAAACAAACAAAAAAGAAAAAATTCTAGGCTAAGTTAGGGTAGACCTAGACCTAGACGACTTCTAACTGGTTAGACTGTCCACGGGAGGTTTAATATAGACTTTGACCACAAGCTAATCAGCCAAGTCAGGGCAAGGTTGGTGGGAGGTTTTCCGTCAAAAGACGTTCCTTAATTAAATAACCACCAACCTTCGGGCTTTCGGCCCTTAATCCCTTTCCTAGACACTGATTTGGCAAGAGTCAAGTTCCAACACCTTTCCCCCTTAGGATAATCTCCTAATTGAGTCCGAGATGTCCCTAGGGCCAACGTCTACTCATTTTAAGTTAGGCTTGGGTTAGTGAGTGCTTGGATTCTGATTTTTGGGCTAAGGAAGGGTGATTAAATCCCCACCTTATCTTGTTATTGGGTTGGTGCCCTTAATATCAATTAGTGCAAGTGTACAAGATATGTAAGATTCACTCAAAGCGATATAAATCAACCAAGAAGTGAGTCCTATGCTAAATGCAATGCATATGTACCTTGCTCCAGCACTCTTCAACAGTAAAGTAAAGGAATTGAAAAGACACGTGCCTAAGATGCAAACGTCTAATCAATTTTTTAACTTTTTCAACAAACTTTTTACTGTTGGTTTATTAGCAGGTTTATAGTGATGGCATATAAGAAATAAAGTTGCAGGAATCTATGTTTTTGCAAAGCAAGCAACCTTGCACAAAACCTGTTAGTAGTCAACTCTTCCTTGCCGCAGATCCGCAGCTTTGGCCGCGCAAACGCGGCAAATCAGAGAGCCCTTGGTCTCTGCTTTCTACAGCAGAGGCCCAAGACCACTTATGTGTCACTGCAATCTTCTTTTCCTGCTTTGCTTGCCCTGTAACCTGCAACAGAGAAGAAAATTCATTTTAGTTCTAAAAAATTTTCAATAAAAATTCAGATTTCAATAAAAACGTTACCCTCCCCGGCAACGGCGCCAAAATTTGATTGAGGTACAACCTGCACACAAAATACAGAATTATAGAACTTAAGAAAGGAGATGTGCAAGTGCTCAATTCTTCCGCTATAGTAAGTGGCTATGCGGGTCGTGATCCACAAGGAGGGTTTTGCGATAGAAGCGTTTACGTTCTTGTATTGAAATCGTTAAGAAAACAAAACGAAGATTCTTCTTTGTTTTTAAGTTAACAAAAAGAAAAAGAGTTAATAGTTAAAGTTAAGAAGAAAGTGAGAGATGAAGAAGGTGGAAAAAATCAGAAAACGGCGAAAGAAAGCGACTATGTACAATGAGTCAGAAAGAATGATAACGAAGAGGTGGTTGGTGATCTAAACTAAGAAAGAAAAGAAAAGAAAGAAAGACGAGTGAAGAAATACTTACCTAGGTTGATTTATGACTTACTTGGAAACCTTTGCTTGTTCTACCTCTGTTTAGGAGGCGTTCAGCGCATAGATCATAAGCCCGAGCTCAGTCTCCGTTCGCATTATATCATCAAGTCTAGCACAAGCATGAAGTGATACGTCTTGAGGAGGAGAACGCCTTCATGAACTATCGTTGGCACTCTCATAACATCGGTGTACTTGTGCTTTGGAATTCACTTGTAAACTCAACAAAAACAAACGAGGTAAAGTAGGAGAGGAAAACGAAAACAAAAGAAAATGAAAGTAAAGAAGAACATACAAATAAAAGTTTACCTTTATTGCTTGAAACAATGAAAGAAAGGAGGAGGGTACATCGGTGTCACTCTCAACATATGTCTCTCTCTCTCTCTTACTTACATGAATCATCATCTAACCTAAGCTACATACAAGTTACATAAAAAGAAAAACCTAAACTACAAAATGGAAAACTAGTCTAAATCCTAACTCTGCATTGGCGTCCCTTTTCAGCACAAAGCATGGCCTTTTATAGGGCAAATACCCAGTATTCCGGATCACGGGGAGATCGGGGGAGCAAACGCTCCCCCTAACTCCCCAACAAAGCCGCGGAAACGCGGCTTGGGCCGCGTTTCCGCGGCCAGGGTGTGGCCAGGTGGCCACACCCTGTTGGTGGGTCGCCCAGGTATCCCCTCTGCTTTTATCTGGAGTTGGTTTCTTCGTTTGAGTCCCGGATTCTAACGAAATGGCCTTGGATTCTTGGCTTTAACCGATCGATTCTGAGAGGATTCTTCTCAACCGGTTTTCAACCTCTTGATTTTGCCCTGATTTCTTGAGTGCGAATTTATTCTGATTTAACTCAGAATTTTGGTGGGCTTTGGGCTCATTTCTCTTCATCTCCTTTAAGAATGGGCCTGCAAATAAATTAAGCAATTAATTAGGACAATGCAAAGTTTTATTCTAAAATAAGTATGAAAATATGATATTAAATATGCAACATTAGTGACCAATCAGGGTGACATAAAACAAATCAATAAAGGATATATGTGATATACATTCATGAAGAGGAAGACGCTAAGTTAACTTCCCTACATATATGCATTACATGAAGGAGGGATGACAAGCCCTAATTCACATAATGCATAATATTCAATGCATAAGAGGAGATGTGAAGCTCCCCCTACACACGTGTATCGCATAAAGAAGAGTTGTCAAGCTCCTCAATGTAAGATACACTCAACATGAATCTATATGTAGAAGAGATGTTAAGCTCCCCTTGCATATAGGCAACACAAATCAAAACATTTTATGATACCAATTGAAAGAAAACAAATATATCTTTCATTACATGATACCAAATGAAAGTAAACAAATAACATCTTGATATCAATTGTATTCTTTATAAGCATATGATACCAAATTAAAAATCAATACTAATTTTCTCAATCATTTTTCATCATAAAGTATGGGAGTAGAAAACAAAACTAATGGTAAACAAAATACTAAGTGAAAGATGAAATACGAGTTTTCTCCCACTTTATGAAATACTAAATAAAACATATATATGTATGAAAATTAGATACCAATCGAAATTGATACTATTTGAAGTCTAAGCATACATACATAAAAATATATGAGTATACAAGAAAATGTCAATATTGATACCAATTGAAAGGATCCAATGATACCAATTGAAACAACAATAATATCAAATGTATATCTCATATTTCCTACCACCCAATCATGCTCATGTTTAAAAGATTTTCAATATAGACATACAAGGCATGGTCTCCCAACCAACCACCCGTGGAAGGTAGGGGTTTTCAAAAATAGGTTTGAAAAATATAGAATGTTTGAAAACTCTATCATAACGAAGAATATCGCAACTAGTTAAATGAAAAAACTTGTAAACTAGTACGAAATCCTTCAAGCAAGGAATAAAACAAAGTATTTTTCATGAAATATGAAATTCACATGATAGCCAACACTCAAGGTCAATGAAGCATAAATATGACTCATGAAAACAAAACATGAGTAAACAATAAAGGTGAGTGTTCAAATAAAATGTGAAGAACATAATCATGAAAGGTAGTCAATAAGCTCATGTGAAATTCCTTTAAACATGAAAATCATCAAAACTCGATTTCTTCAAGGCATATGTATGTCAAGTATAAACTAAAGTATACATACATATCCAAAACATAACGAGTCCACAAATGTATATGCATTAAGGCACGTGGCTCAAAAGATGTATATGTATAATTAATAGTTTAGACAAGATGGACATATACATGAAGTGAAAACACATGATCATAAAACATGTCCAAAAATGGGAATACAAGTCAAATGCATGAATCATCAAAACTAGATTATACTAGCACATCAAATGGGTACAAATAAGCATTCAAGCACAAACATATAATGATCTATTTGTGGCCCACTATATGTACAAGTATATATATATATCCTAGTTTTATTGAAAACTAACATCTAATCATGTAGTCAAATTATGAAGCATAAAACAAGACATAAATCAACATGATAGATATAAATACGATCATTATGTAAATTCACATGCTATTAGAACTATGATATACATAATAGCTAAACATATGCGAGAACACAAAGAATGATCCATATTAAGCATGGGTGATCTCAAAAGCTATGCATGCATGTCAATGGTCTAATAATCATGGCATTGTCATAATAATCAATAAACAACAAAACATGCTATAATCAATGAACATGAAAAGCATGTAAATATAAACGAGAGTTAGAGATCGATACCAAAACCGATGAGGGCACTTCTCTAGTTCTCCAAACCAAGGTGGCCCTCCCACCAAACTCCCCTTGAAAGTGATGCATCCGTATAGTCCTCTTTAAGCTCGGAACGCATCCACCTCAAGGCACCATCGCTCTCACGTCATGCGAGAGCCCACACCTACATCAAATACAATAGGGGTGGTCTTTGGTACCCATATCCTTTTGGGTCCATGGGGGTTAGCACCTTTCCTAACGCAAACAAATTTAGTTACTAAATTAGAAACATGTATTCTATCATAACAAAATTTAGCAAGGTGGCCCTTACGTCCACAATGTGTACAAGTGTACACATGAGCATACAAAGTGTGATGGATGTGACCGTGGGAAGCATATGTATGCCGTGGTTTGTGTGCATGCATAGATGGAACTTGTTTCTTTCGAAACAAAGATTCCACACGTGTATGACTCATAATACAATGGCTCAAAGTGGGGCCTAAACAATCCATATTCTCTTTTAACAAATTAATATCATTTTCAATATTAGAAGATAAAGTGGAACATGCAATAGGTGTGCTATAAGATGAAGCTACACTAGCATGGCAAACATGAGTATCTATATCATTTTACAAAGAGATATTTTGCTTTAAAACAATTTCCAATTCCTTTGAAATAGAAGCAATTTTATTTTCAAGGAATCATTTTCTTTTACAACAAAATCAAGTTTTGAAGTTAACACTTTATTTTTCTTCAAAACATCATTACTATCATTTCTATTTTTCAAAATCTCATTTTCCTTTAGGGCAAGGTCCAGTTTAGATTTTAAGGAATCCCTCTCATTAGGAATCTCTACTTTCTCTTGCAAAACCAAATCTAGTTTCGAACATAAATCCTTGTTTTCTTCTTTTAGTTCAAAACTTTTCTTTTTCAACAAATTATATTTTTCCAATAATTTTTCACATACAATGGATAGTTCTTCATTCAAGGTATTAGCATCAATATTCTCATCACATGAAGAACTAGCATCATCACTTTCTAATTGAGTTTCTGAGTATACCTCAAGGGAGTCATTCCCTTGGACCATAAAGTATTGTGGCTCGGATTCTCCACTAGATTCATCCTCCGGTTAAATTGGCAATTGAAGCTTGGAGGTGGTCAACTTGTTCCACACTGCAAAGGCGGAATCATAGTTAGAAACAAGCATAAGATACTCTTTATTTAGCGTGCTTCTAATAGACTCAAGGGCTTATGTATTGCCCCTATATGATTGCGGTTACCAAGATAGCATTTCTTGGTAGCGGCAAGGAAAACATGCAAACCTAGGATTTTCAAGTACATAGACATCCTAAATTTTCACATGTCAATGTTGGAAACATCAAACATGGGAGGTGACAAGCAATCCATGGGTGTGTGCAAACAAATATATGTGCAAAATGCAAATGATAGATTAGCAAAACCAAGATTACACTCCTAGGTGGTTAAACCAAATATCAGGAGCGTAGGCTCTGATACCAATTGAAAGTACACCTAGAGGGGGGTGAATAGGTGTACCACTAATCTAATGAACTAAATGCGAAAATTAAAAAAAACTAATTGCAACTACACTTAGTGCAACCAACGAGTGTAGCCGAATTCCCCGTGAAGGGCTCTGGACTAACTCCTCTTGATTCCTCTGAATAAGAGTTGAGGCGCTATATGAAGCTCTCGTGGTTAAGCACAAGTGAGGCACACAAACAAGCACAACCAAGCATATAAGAATAAGCAATATGGATCAATGCAAGGCACAACACAAGCATATATATGATATGACAATATGAATAAATGCACAACACAAATAAAAGAGAGAGGGTTGAGAGTCAATAGATTAAACGTAAACAAGAAGATGTGTTTCGAGGTTCGAGCACCGAGCTCACGTCCCCGCCTTCACCGAGAAGGATTTCCAATCCACTAACTTGTCCACCTAGGACTCCCACCGAGGGAACATCCACCGAGGATTTTGTACAAATGGTCTACCGAAGACCAGAGTACCGAACTCCACCAATACAACCAAATCCACCTCACCGAGAGGGATACAAATACCAACCAACTCCACCTTACCAAGAGGGAGTAAACCACAACCTCAACCTCTACCAAAGAGGGAGTCAACCACAAAGAAAAGGGTGGTTACAACAAGGTGGTT
This sequence comes from Agave tequilana, assembly GCA_038442645.1. NCBI lineage: Eukaryota > Viridiplantae > Streptophyta > Magnoliopsida > Asparagales > Asparagaceae > Agave > Agave tequilana. Next base: position 234,036 of record JAVJIF010031192.1, on the reverse strand, counting down.
ATAAAGACCACAAACTATCTCTTTTCCCACAAAACAAATGATCCTATAGAATAGGATAGAATGATATAGCTCAAGTGGAAATCAAGGTGTTTTTGGAAAACAAATAACAAAGAAAACTACTTGGGAAACCTCTTGTAAATGATAGAAATGAAGATCAAAACAATATCCCAAAAACCTAGTTTTCTTTAAATTTTTCAAAACCCTTGAAAACAAAACAAAGATGAAATCTTTTAAGCTTTAAACACTTTTGAAAACTTGTTTTAAACACTAGAGAATAGGCAAATTTTTCTTCTTGAAAACCTTGGCAAAAATCCCAAAGAAATGGGGTTTATATAGGCCTCCAACAAAAACTAGCCGTTGGGGATTTTTGTCAGCCCTGGCGGCTGGCGGTCGACCGCCCGGTCGACCGCCAACGGTCAAAAAAATGACAGTTGGAAGCCAGCGGTCGACCGGCCGGTCGACCGTAAAAATCCAGAGAGCAAAGCTCTTCTAGCCGGTCGACCGCACAGTCGACCGCCCAAGTGCCTGGCCAACGTGCACAGGTGTGTGCACATCGGTCGACCGACTCTGGGTCCGATCGACCGCCAGAGCCTGGCAGGCAGGGTTCTGGGTCAGAAAAACTTGTTAAAAATATTCTAAAAATTCCCATAAATCCCTTAAAAATCCACAAAAATAGTTTCTAACATTATATATAATATACAAACATGTGTTAAAAATTTCAACACAAATATCAAACATTTTGAACCATTTTTGTGTTATGGAAAAATTACCAAAAACCAAAAACCGTATTTTTCCAAACTTTGATTTTTCAAATAAACTTTGTCCAAAATATATCCAAATACAAAAACATGATACTTAAACACATTAAAACATGTTGCATATGGACATAGGTCCAATATACATGAAACATATACATATCATTGTTTTTGTCTTTAAATACCAAAATATGTTTTGTTAAAATATAAAACCTAGATACATGAATAGGTATGTCAAACTTAAGTTTATTTAAGACATGAAGCATACATGTATATAGAATGAATCTAATATACATAAAACCAAGTAAACCTGTTTTGATATACTATCTATTCATGAAAACCAATACGGTTAAACCAAAAACCGAAAAACAATATCTAAAACATAAAACGTGTGTGTGTGTTGTGAACTTGAGCATATCACACTATCTAGTCTTTATAAATGGATCTAAAACAAACTATAAACTATGTACCGAGGTCTTCTTGATGAACTCTGTCTTCAAGCCGACTCGATCCAAACTGTGATCCACCGAGGTTGACTCCAACGAGTGCTATATATGATCTTGATGCTCGGGCTCTGGAATCACCATGTGAAAGGCTTCAAAACTTTTTTATTAAAGCAATCACCAACTAATATCTTGATTAATGATCTGAAATTAAACATCACAAGATTATTAGTAAACATAACTACATGAGTTAATCATCATCAAAACTAGAGTTGAAGGCCTCTGGGCCAACACTATTATACGTATACTCCGGAATTTCTGATCATGTCCTGCTCCTGTTATTCCCGTAAATTGACAATTACATAAAATATTATAATAAGATAACTTGTACTCGGTTTGGGGGAAGCTGATGGGTCCTGATTAGTTTCATGTTTATAGTGATCATATCGAGTCACACTTGGCCACTTACTTGTGGGATCTCTTGGCGGGTGTACTGGAACCCCTACTCCTATTTATTCTTGCTGGGCACGCACACGATCTAGGCCTATTTTTATGGGACCTGTGATACTTTATTCCTATTCTAGCGTATTATAAGTCCGAGTACCTAGCGGTACGTTCCGGCTCTGCACCGGATACTCCTAAACTGCTGTCCCGGGCATGTACGGGACCCATTCTAAACATGGTTCGTCGGACTCCATCAGTTTTCAGATAACTTGCTCTATAAGTTATAAATGGAAGTATGTGGAATGGGATGCATACTGAAGCCTACAACTTAAATGGCCCCAATTATAATAAGACACTAATATTCAATTTACTGTGTTATTTTGCAACTGAAGTTGTATATGATCGGATTACGGTAAAATGAGATTAAGGTATATAAATCAGGGTTTCCTTGTTTGGTTATTCCTTCGACATACTTATCTCATGAAATTGTAAACTGAGTTGTACTGCTGCTTTTGCCGTATTTACTTTCATCGGGTTTTACTTCAAATTTTTAGTTTTATGATTATTATTAGTATTTATTATATTTCATGTTTACTACTTGTATGCTACTCTACTGGTCTCCTTCTTGATATTGCTCATGTTCCACTGTATATATCCTCCTAACTTGATCACTCCTTATTTTATATTGATTAATTGTTACTACCATTACATAACGTCGCATTGATGTCTGGCGTGCCTATGCTCACGACACAGTTTTTGATGCATGCTCTTTTGATTCGAATTTATGGATACACGTGTGCTTATCCCTGGTCGTCACTTGGCACTCACCACACAACTCGTTGCGAATTTCTAACTCCCTTGGATCCTCCTGTCCAAATCCTGAAGTTCGGAGCTTGTGGATTCTCTCTGTTGCTGATCAGAGTGACGCAACGGAAGCAGGGATTATCAGCAGACCGTCTGAAGCTCCATCCTTTCAGGTCCCCTTGCTCGGCTCTAGAGTTTCCTGTTATAACTCTGAGCCCTTATTTGTACAGTTTATGATTCTATATCTCTTTGTATTCTCATATTTGCGCCTATCATGTGATGTAATATGATTATAATATTATGTCACCTCTGGTGATAACTTTGTAATCATACTCATGTGTTAGAATGTATAATGCACCACGTATTTTCAAACTCTAATTCTTACCTATATTGATGCTTAGCGTATATATGTAGGATATTTTCGACCTACGTATATGAAATCACCTAGAGGGGGGTGAATAGGTGATGGCTATATGGAATATGGCAATAATGCGGAATTTAAATCTACTTAAAACAATAAGCTCAAATTAAAGACACTTGCAAGATAAAAGCAATAAATAATGCAAGTAATAAAGAGAGATTGAGTTTAGAGAAATTTGAGCAAACGCAAACACAAGGATATGTTTCCGAGGTTCGAGCCATGCTCTACATCTCCGCCTTCACACTTGAAGGATTTTCACTATTGTTGATCCCACTGGATCTCCAATACAAGGACACACTTGTCCTATCTCTTGGTGTAGCTACAACACTATGAAGCACACCCGCTCGATTGAGGCCGATGCCTCTACAACTTCTCAATTGAAGAAAAACTTGATCACACTTGATCAAAAAGCTCACTTGCACAATCCTATAACCAATATGAAGAAGATGAATACTTGGGATTGTGTAGTGCAAAAGACTATAGAGAAGTAGAGGATTGCTTCAAAAGGTGTAGGGAATTTTAGCTTTGGAGAGAAAATCTTTTCTAAAAGAAAACTAGGGATTTTAGCTTGGAAATCTTTTCTTGCTTAAAAACTCTTGTCAAATCATATAAATCTTGTTGTCTTATCATGTTGAAATGACCCACTATTTATAGTGGATGAAAAACCAACTACACAGCCTAAAGGATTCGTTGGGGTGAGATCCCAACAAAAAATCCGTCAGAAAATAGAGCTGTTGGAGTCTGTCAGACTTTCTGACAACTACCGGTCGACCGGGTCGGTCGACCGCCAACGATCAAAAATCCGACCGTTGGGGAAAACGGTAGGCCGACTCGGGCGACCGCAGCTTTACCTGAGGGTGGATCTCTTACAGTCGGCCGATCCGGTCGACCGGAATAAACAGAGAGCACTGACAAGTGCCCGGTCGACCCGAGCGGTCGGCCGACGTGCACACATGCACAGCCGTGCACGCCGGTCGACTGGGTCGGTCGACCGGCCTCTGTCAGGTCTGTTTAACAGAGTCTGCAGAAAACTGGGAAAAGGATTTTGGTTTTGATTCAAATAAATTTGTTTAAGGTTTGGAAAACATGGTTCTAGAACCAATAAAAGTTAGAGTGTGATCATAGATCATCACCCAAATAAGTTAGAACAAAATTTGATGAAGAATCCCTTTTTTTTAATAAAATGGAAAAATGATTTTGTCTAAAATTGATTTTTCCAAAACATGGTATTTCTAAAACTAAGTTAGAAATTCTGAAATAAAAATTCTTTTGAAGTCATGAAGCAATACTAAGTGTGTGTGAGTGACAATCCCAAATATTCTACTTCTATCATCTAGGTTTTGACAAAATATCTAAAAAAGAAAATTAAATTACAAATCTTGATCTTTTCATCAATGACTTGATCCCGAAGCTTTTCTACTGTGCTAGGCTTGGGAATGCAAATCTTTAGCGGCGTCCAAACTTGTGAGTCTTGATGTGGAGCCATCAAATCAACTTGTTTTTAGCCTGAAATTCTTTTAAACAAGATTGTTAAATACATAACTAAATATGGTTTGTTATCATCAAAATAATCGGGCAAATGGCCTTTGGGCCAACAATCTCCCCCTTTTTGATGATGACAAAACATATATAGTTATTACAAATATTTTGGGTGGAGACTTCAAGTGAAGCTCCCCCTCAACACATGCATATAATAAAAGGATACTCAGGCATAGGTAAATGGCACAAATAATAAACAACCATACACACGTCTCATGCCATAAATAACTCACATGTTCAAACAAGACATAAAAACATATAGAAAAACACATGTCCACACAAACATAAATACATGTCCAAAATACCAAAATATAAAATACAAGATACAAAATACAAGCCCAAGGAAGTCTCTCAAGAATATCTCTCCTCCTTTTTGACATCATCAAAAGGGGAAGTCACTCCTCATCGTCGTCGTCCTCATCATCGTCGTCCTCCTCATCGTCGTCCTCCTCATCATCTGCAGCCATCTCCTCATCCTCATCATCATCATCATCATCATCATCATCATCATCATCATCATCATCATCATCAGAAGCCTCCTCCTCTGGATCAATAGCTGCCACACCTGGCTGAGGTGCAGAAGCAGGAGGAGCCCTGACAGGAAATGGAGGGCCGGAGGAAGGAAGCGGTCGGGCAAATGTCGTGGGGTCTGGACCAAGCATGTCGTACTTCCCAAATAATGTACTAAATTGCGAGTCCATATACCGTATGGAATCCGCAAAATAGGACATGTCATTGCGAAGTTCTCGATACCGCGAGTCTATCTCCGCGCGATGTGCTGCATCCGCCGCAGAAATCTGGGTCAGTCGCTGCTCGACCCAAGACTGGTGCTCCTGAATCTGAGTGTGAAGCTCAGAGGAAATAAAGGCCTGAAGATCTGAAGCAAAGGATGGCCCTGGAGCAAAGGAAGTCCCTGGGGCAGAAGAAGACCCTGGGGCAGATGATGACCCTGGAAAATGAGCAGGAGGAATAGGAGGCTGCTCCTGAGCGTTACGACGCATCTGAGCATGCATCCTCTTCAGAAGGGTGCTATCCAGGTTCACTGAGGGTTCGGTGGGTGACTCAGAGGATAGATCAAAATTGAGTTATTTCAGGAGATAAGAAATGAGCATCCCATAAGGCAAGTGCCTCATGGGTACAAGGACGTGATCAGAAGTCATGTGTGAAATAATGAAGCGGGGGATATTGATCTTAATGCCTTTCAGTAGGCAATAGATAATCAATGGAATAGGACCCCTAGCATGACTGTATTCTCCTGACTTGGGCATGATGTTGTAAAAGATAAACTTAGCGAGAACTTGAGCAGTGAGAGTGAAGTGCCTCACTTCCTCATTTCTCACTAGTCCGGGGTTGTCATCCCCGTGAATCAAGGTTGACGCAGTGAGCGCAGACTCACCGGCCGGATACTCAAAATCATGTAGGTCAAAGGAATAGACATCTACTCCTCCACAGGAGAGATGCAACAAATCAGCAAATTGGTCTAGAGGGATATCAATGTCTCTCCCTAGAACTCTGGACCTAATCCGATTTGCCTCAAAAGTAAGATTGGTATAAAAATAGGGTACTAGTGAGGTATAAACCGGCTCTCTAATGGCCATGAATTGGTCTAGAGAATTGTTCCTCAAGATTTGTGGAATATTAAGATGTTCAAAATCTTGGAGGATTACACATCTCCCGGAAATGATGGTTCTCTTTGAAAGAAGGATATATCTATTTTCAGCAAGATCATTAATAAAAGGGGTTTTGGTCCTAGTGGATGAAGATGAAGGGACCACAGATTTTCCCTTCTCGGTTCTAGATCTCTTAGGCATGATTAAATTTTAGGTTAAAAAGAAGATCTAGGTCAAAAGTAATATAAGGGCTTGATCTAGACTAAGGAAACGATAGATCTTGACAACCCTGTGATGAACAATAAGATGGAAAGCAAAATCTAAAGGAAAAATTGGATTTTTACCTTGATGGAAGAGAGATCAAGTGCCAACAACTGAAAATCCCTGAGTTTGAACGTAGATCGGGCCTGAAAGAGATGATCCAGCAAAGAAATGAGAGAAATAGGCAAGGATTTGAGTGAGATTTGAGGTGGATTTGAGTGAAATGGAGAAAATGGGATTTTTAGAGTGAGGGAGAAGATAAGTCGCCAGAGAGAAATGAGAGAGAGAGAGAGAAACGGGCTTTAAATAAGGTGGGTAGGTGGCAGATTCTCGACACCCGGTCGACCGGTCCGGTCGACCGAAAAATCCCGAGAGCTCTGACAGACATACGGTCGACCGCAGCGGTCGGCCGAAATTACCCGAGAGCTCTGACAGATCAAACGGTCGACCGCAGCGGTCGGCCGGCTACAGAGAAGAATAAAAATGTTCTTTCAGGCAAGGTCGGTCGGCTGGAACTCAGATCCGGTCGACCGGTCTTGCCCAAAACCTGTCAGCAGCAAAAGACCCTAAAAAAATTTTAAAATATCTAACAAATAATGAGCAGAACATACCAAATTTTTAAAAATGTTTTAAACTTTATTAGCTATAATTATCAAAAAAAAAATTTACCTTTTATTTTCCATATAAAACAAAGATTTAGAGATGTTGAAGCCGAATACCTGGTGAAGGGTTCTGAACTTCATCCTCGAGATTCCTCTAAATATGAGTTGAGGTGCGCAATTGCCATCTCTAATGTATTTGCTTTAAATATGAATTTTAAATATTTATTTTAGTTTTGACAAAAATGAGTATATATATATATGATCAAAACTAGACATGTGGACATTCAAAATAAGTGACATAAAAACAATATATCAAAAATTAGAACAAGGCATATACACAAGCATGATGGAAATGTAAGGTTACACTAACACATGTCAATGTAGCACAAAGGTAAACTAACAATCCTATGCATTTGTATATATATATATAAAAAAATAAACACTTTTAAATGGAGAAATTACCAAACCGAGGGTATTCTCCAAAATAGGTGCCTCCATGATAGCGATGCAAGCGACGATGTGTTCGATAGGCATTGTTGCATCCACCACCCGGGCACCATCTCCCCCTAAGTCTTGGAGGAAGAAGACCCACCTTTATCAACTAAATTTGGTGTGTCTTTTGGTACCCATATCTTTTTGGGTCCTTTGGGATTAGTCTCTTGTCGAACCCAAACATGTTTATTAGACATGTTTAGTTTAGCATAACAAAATTTTTCTAAATGACTTTTGCGGCCACAATGAGTGCAAACATAAATTCTACCACTACTATACATAAAAACATGATTATGTGAGTGTGCATGTTTATGTGATTTTGAAGAATGTTTATGATGAGTGTGTTTCCCTTAGGATATTCCTTTGGGAAACCTAGAAGCAAATTTATTTAAAACAAAAGCACACTTCTTTAAAGTATTATCTAAAGTTTCAACACGTTTTTGAATTTCCAAATATTCATTTTTGTTGAGAGATGAAATGGGGGTTTTCCCTTTACAAGATATTTTATATTTTTCAAAATCAATTTTCATTTTCTCAAAAGCGTTTGATAAATCATTTTTCTCTTTAAGAACAAGATCAAATTTATTTTTCAAGGAATCATTTTCCTTTTTCAATTTCCTATTTTGAGATTGAGAAATCTCATACCTATGTTGCAATTCTTCGAAAAATTGAGCAAGTTCATCCATGGTTAGTTCATCATCATCAATAGAGGTTTCTAAGCATACCTTGGTTGTATCCTCACCTTGTGCCATGAAGCACATATTGGCGGTGTCGATCTCCTCTTCGGATTCTGACTCTGAGTCATCCCAAGTGGCCACCATAGCTTTCTTCTTCTTTGGCCCATTCTTGGAGGTTGTGGCTTGGAGAACGGGGCAATCGGCGATGAGATGTCCGATCTTCTTGCAATGGAAGCAAGGACCGGGCTCCTCTCTTTTCCTTTCAAATCTTCCTTGAGGTTTCCCTCTTAGGAAGTTGCTTTGCCTCCCCTTCCTATAGAACATCTTGCCCACCTTCCGGATGAGCATGGCAAAATCCTCATCGTAGTCTTCCGATGAGTCCTCCTCGTCATGGGTGGATGGAGTGGCTTTGAAAGCGAGGGCTTTCTTCTTTGTGCCTCCCTTTCTTCTCTAACTTTCATCTCCATCTCATGCGTTTTGAGATTTTCGATGAAGCCGGAGAAGTCCATCTCCTCCCGATCGTTGAGCTCCTTGAGGGTGGTTGCCTTGACTTCCCAAGCTTTGGGAAGAGCTCGAATGACCTTCTGAATGTTTTGGTCATTGTCGATCGTGTCACCTAAAGAAGATAAGGCATTAGTTATTTTGGTGAACGGATGAGCATGTCATCAATGCATTCATTTTCAAGCATGTAAAAATTCTCATATTGAGAACGAAGCAAGTCAATCTTGGATCTTTTGACTTGGGACGTTCCCTCATGAGTCACAATCAAAACATTCCAAACCTCAAATGCCGATTTACAATTAATGATGCGTGAGAGGTCATCTTCATTAAGGGCTTGGGTTAAAGCATATTGAGCCCTAGCATTAGCTTCATAGTCCTTGGTGGTGTCCTCGGACCATGATCTCTCATCGGTGAGAGGTTCTACAAATTCTTTGGTGATAGCCCTAGCAACTCTAACTCCTAAGGACTTAAGGAATAGGTTCATCTTGACCTTCCAAATGGGGAAGTTCAAGCCATCAAACTTGGGTGGGGACTTGATGCTAGAAAAGTCAATGGATGCCATGAATACAAAAGTATAATGCACAAACAAATATAATGCACAAAAAGATATAGCCAAATGTAAGGATCTCCCTAAGGTGGTTAAACCAAATGTAAGGGTTAGGCTCTAATACCAATTGAAATCACCTAGAGGGGGGTGAATAGGTGATGGCTATATGGAATATGGCAATAATGCGGAATTTAAATCTACTTAAAACAATAAGCTCAAATTAAAACACTTGCAAGATAAAAGCAATAAATAATGCAAGTAATAAAGAGAGATTGAGTTTAGAGAAATTTGAGCAAACGCAAACACGAGGATATGTTTCCGAGGTTCGAGCCACGCTCTACGTCTCCGCCTTCACACTTGAAGGATTTCCACTATTGTTGATCCCACTGGATCTCCAATACAAGGACACACTTGTCCTATCTCTTGGTGTCGCTACAACACTATGAAGCACACCCGCTCGATTGAGGCCGATGCCTCTACAACTTCTCAATTGAAGAAAAACTTGATCACACTTGATCAAAAAGCTCACTTGCACAATCCTATAACCAATATGAAGAAGATGAATACTTGGGATTGTGTAGTGCAAAAGACTATAGAGAAGTAGAGGATTGCTTCAAAAGGTGTAGGGAATTTTGGCTTTGGAGAGAAAATCTTTTCTAAAAGAAAACTAGGGATTTTAGCTTGGAAATCTTTTCTTGCTTAAAAACTCTTGTCAAATCATATAAATCTTGTTGTCTAATCATGTTGAAATGACCCACTATTTATAGTGGATGAAAATCCAACTACACAGCCTAAAGGATTCGTTGGGTGAGATCCCAACAAAAAATCTGTCAGAAAATAGAGCTGTTGGAGTCTGTCAGACTTTCTGACAACTACCGGTCAACCGGGTCGGTCGACCGCCAACGGTCAAAAATCCGACCGTTGGGGAAAACGGTCGGCCGACTCGGGCGACCGCAGCTTTACCTGAGGGTGGATCTCTTACGGTCGGCCGATCCGGTCGACCAGAATAAACAGAGAGTACTGACAAGTGCCCGGTCGACCCGAGCGGTCGGCCGACGTGCACACGTGCACAGCCGTGCACGTCGGTCGACTGGGTCGGTCGACCGGCCTCTGTCAGGTCTGTTTAACAGAGTCTGCAGAAAACTGGGAAAAGGATTTTGGTTTTGATTCAAATAAATTTGTTTAAGGTTTGGAAAACATGGTTCTAGAACTAATAAAAGTTAGAGTGTGATCATAGATCATCACCCAAATAAGTTAGAACAAAATTTGATGAAGAATCCCTTTTTTTTAATAAAATGGAAAAATGATTTTTTCTAAAATTGATTTTTCCAAAACATGGTATTTCTAAAACTAAGTTAGAAATTCTGAAATAAAAATTCTTTTGAAGTCATGAAGCAATACTAAGTGTGTGTGAGTGACAATCCCAAATATTCTACTTCTATCATCTAGGTTTTGACAAAATATCTAAAAAAGAAAAGTAAATTACAAATCTTGATCTTTTCATCAATGACTTGATCATGAAGCTTTTCTACCGTGCTAGGCTTGGGAATGCAAATCTTTAGCGGCGTCCAAACTTGTGAGTCTTGATGTGGAGCCGTCAAATCAACTTGTTTTTAGCCTGAAATTCTTTTAAACAAGATTGTTAAATACATAACTAAATATGGTTTGTTATCATCAAAATAATCGGGCAAATGGCCTTTGGGCCAACAGTATATACGTTGCAATAATGTCTCCGTGCCCGCGGGATCGGAGCGTTACAGTTTGGCACAAACGCTACCCTCGTGTCGCATTTGTTGTAGTGCAATATTCGTGTTTGAATTGAAACACGATCCTCGCGTTGACATGAGGCCCGTGTTTGAGGCTTTATTTTCAGTGTTTTTTAAACAGTCTACAATTATTAGCACGCTCAACAACAAATTTGATAAACTCCTTTACACCTTTCTCATATTCCATATTTAACCAATCAACATGAATCCATTTTCGACATCTTTGCTAAGTCTTGGAATAGAAAACAAAATATTAATTTCCTATTCATATGCCATGATTGGTCGCTAATGTTGCACATTTAGTATCATATTTCCATACTTGTTATAGAATAAAATCTACATTGTCCTAATTAAATGTTAATTTATTTGCAGGCCCATTCCTTAAGAAGAGTGAAGAGAAATGAGCCCAAAAGCCCACCAAATTCTGAATTAAATCAGAATTAATTCGAACTCAGTGAATCAGGGCAAAATCAAGAGGTTGAAAACTGGTTGAGAAGAATCCTCTCAGAATCGATCGGTTGAATCAAAGATCAACGGCCATTTCTTCAAAATCTCGGAGCTAAACTACAAATCCAGCCCAGATAAAACCAGAACTCGACCCCGGGGAGACCTACCAACAGGGTGTGGCCACCTGGCCGCGAAATGCAGCCAAACCGCGTTTTCCGTGGCTTGGTTGTGGAGTTAGGGGGAGCGCTTGCTCCCCCAATATTCCCGGGATCCTGTAGATTGGGTTTTTGCCTATAAAAAGGCAGTATTTGCACTGAAAAGGGGACGACCATGCAGAGTAGGATTTAGCCTAGTTTTCATTCTTTGTAGTTTAGGTTTTTCTTTTCTTTTTATGTAATTTTAATTTGTATGTAAGCTTAGGTTAGATGAAGATTCATGTAAGTAGAGAGAGAGGCTTATGTTGAGACTGACACAGATGTACCCTCCTCCTTTCTTCCATTATTTCTGCAAGCAATAAAGGTAAATATTTTTTATGTTCATCGCTTTACTTTTGTTTTCTTTTTTCTTTTCCTCTTCTACTTTACCTCTGTTGGTTTTTGATGAGAATGCAAGTGAATCCAGAAGCATAAGTATAACAAAGTCTTTGTGAGTGCCAACGATACTTCATGAAGATGTTCTCCTTCTCAAGATCTGTATCACTTCATTTTTGCCCGGCTTGATGATATAATGCGAACAGGGACTGAGCTCGATCCTATGACTTATGCGTTGAACGCCTCCGAAGCAAGGTAGAACATGCAAGGGTTCCAGGTAAGTCATCAACCAAACTAGGTAAGTATTTCTTCAATCTTCCTTCTTTTCTTTTATTTCTTTAGTATAGATCACCACATTTTCCAAATCTTTCATCACTTCTTTCCCAATTCATTTGTACATAGCCATTTCCTGGTTTTCTCTACCATCTCATTCTACTGTTTTCTTTCTAACTTTAACATAACTCTTTTTTTTTTCTTAAAAACAAAGAAGAAATTTCGTTTTGTCTTCATAAAGATTTCAATAAAGAACCTTGAACTCTTCCATCGCAAACCCTCCTTGTGGATCACGACCCGCATAGTCACTTGCTATAGCGGTAAGAATTGAGCACTTGCACATCTTTATTTAAAGTTCTGAAATACTGTATTTTGTGTGCAGGTAAAGCTTCAATCAAAATTTTTGGCGCCGTTGCCGGGGAGGGTAACGGTTTTTATTAAAATCTGATTTTTATTGAAAATTTTTTAGAACTAAAACGAAGTTTCTTCTCTGTTGCAGGTTATAGGGCAAGCAAAGCAGGAAAATAAGATTGCAGTAACATATAAGTGGTCTTGGGCTTCTGCTCTAGAAAGCAGAGACCAAGTGCCCTCTGATTTGCCGCATTTTCTCGGCCAAAGCCGCGGATCCGCGGCAAAAAGGAGTTGACTACTAAACAGGTTTTTGCAGGGTTGCTTTCTTTGCAAAAACATAGCTGCTGCAAATCTTAATTCTTATATGCCATCACATAAGCCTGCTAATAAACCAACAGTAAAATACTTGTTGACAAAGATAAAAAAATTGATTAGACGTTTGCATTTTTAGGCACGTGTCTTTTCAATTCATTTATTTTTACTGTTGAAGAGTGCTGGAGTAAGGTACGTTCTCATTGCATGTAGAATAGGACTCATCTCTTGGTTGATTTACATAGGTTTGAGTGAATCTTATTTACATATCTTGTACACTTGCACAAACTGATCTTAAGGGCACCACCCATTAACAAGATAAGGCGGGGATTTAATCACCCTTTCTTGGCCCAAAAATCAGATTCCAAGCACTCACTAACCCAAGTCTAACTAAAAATGAGTAGACGTTGGCCCTAGGGACATCTCGGACTCAATTAGGAGATTATCCTAAGGGGGAAAGGTATTAGAATTTGACTCCTGCAAAATTAGCGTCTAGGAAAGGGATTAAGGGTCGAAAGCCCGAAGGTTGGTGGTTATTTAATTAAGCAACGTCTTTGATGGAAAACCTCCCACCAACCTTGCCCTGACCTGGCTGATTAGCTTGTGGTCAAAGTCTGCATTATACCTCCCGTGGACAGTCTAATCAGTTAGGAGTCGTCTAGGTCATAGGTCTACCCTAACTTAGTTAGAATTTTTTCCTTTTATTTGTTTGCTTATTTGTTTGTTTTTCTTTCTTTCTTTTTGTATGTATTCTATTGTGTGATATGGCTTATAATAATAATTTTTTCAACTTCAATAATAATCCATATTACACACCGACTTCATTTTCGGATATTACCAACCCGGCATATCATAACTTTAACCAACCTAGTGTGCCAGATTGGTCTTATCCGAATTAATATAACCCATGCCCCCAATCTAATAACTATAATTTCTAGAATGATTTCAACTCTTCACAGAGTCAGTGGGGCTTCACCTCCCCTTAGTCCAATTTTCCATCAACTTGTCCTCCTTCTCCACCTTGTGCACAATATTTTCAAGATTCATACTCAGTTCCACCAGTCCAAAATAGAAAACTATCAATTTTGAAAATGAGTATGCGTGAGTCCAAACACAAATCCCAAAATCTGATGGACTCACAATTTCATCACCAATTCGAAGACAATACTTCATCTTTTTCATCAAAATAATGAACCTATCAACTATGAAAAGATGCTTGAAGCCATGACTCAGGCTCAAAACGCTCGTAATCGTGACATAGATATGATGGTCCAATCTCTACGTTCCCGCCGTTTGACCAGTTCTGATGTCACTAACCATCCTGTTAGAGCCGATGAGTCAGGTTGTTTTGGAAATCAAGGTTCCATTTCAGAACAATCATTTGAACTTGCCCAAACTTCAAATTTTGAAAAGAATATTGACAGTTTGGCAAGTTATCCTTTTCCTGAAATCGAACTTGAAAATGAATATGATCATGAATCTCAACTTAGTGATTCAATTTTACTTCCTGATTCAATAATAACTCCAGTGTCTTCACCTGATTTCAATCTTTTTCCTAAGTCAACATTGAATCCTGTGCCAATTCATCATGAAATTGAATCACCCATTCTTGATGATCATATTGAACTTGACCAATTTTACACTTTTGAAAATCCTATTGACAAATTGGCAAGTTCTTATTTTTTTGATATTGAACTCAATGAGATATGTGACCTAGATTCTCAAATCTGTGATCCAGTTCAAATTTCTGAATCAATATTGACTCCTGTTTTGTTACCAAACTTGAGTAATATTTTAGACTCAGTTTTAATTCCCCCACCTATCATTCCTGAACTTGAATCACTAATATTAAGTCACATTCCATTGTTGGAAAATAAATGTGGACTTGAGTTTCACTTTCTTGACTTAGACCCACTTCCTGAACTAATCTCGACTCCTGAGCCTTTACATGACTTAAGTCACCTTCCTGAGTCGGTATTAGTTCTTATACTTTCTGAGTCCAAGTCAATCATTCTATCATTTCATACTCTATTTTGGGACAAGGTGTTTGACAAATTTGACTCCGAAATTAATTATGGAATTTGAAAATTAGATGGGGTCAAATATTTAATAAAAATTCTTCATGGATACATCATTCTAAGGGTTATATTAAAGAAATTTCTGGTGGGTTCCTCCGAACTCCACAAAAAGTTGATTGGGCCGCATTTCGTGGACCAATCAGACCACCACCGGAACCACCACCTTAAGGTAGCATTTTCTTTCCCTTTCGTCTTTTTCATGCATCTATGCATTAATTCATACATTGAGGACAATGCATGAGATATGTGTGGGGGAGGGTTCTAACATAACTTTTGTTTTTCTTTTTATTTAAAAAAATTTTTAACATTTTCTTTGCTTTTAAAAACTTTTTGAAAAATAGAAACAATATTTTGACATATTTTTTGTAAGAAATTAAGTTAATTTTAAGGAATAGGAAAATCCAAATTAGGATTTCTTATACTTGGTCAAAATAAGATTATTTGTTTGATTTTTAGAGTTAGGAAGATAATTTGTCAAAGTAATTTAGTCTTGATCTTTACCTTGATGAAATATGCACACTTCATACACTTACACACTTAGGGTTCAAAAATAAAGATTCTTATGCCTTATGAATGAAAAAAAATAAACAAATATAATTATTGATTAGCTAGGTGCTTTGGCCTAAGCAAGCCTAAGTATTTATGCGAAAGATGATTAGATAAGTTTGAAAAAAATATATATATAAAAATCCTCTGATTAAGCTGGGTATTTGTGCCTAATAAAGCATAAGTATTCGCGCCTAAATGGGGTTCATATAATAAAATTCTTAGTTTTGTGGCCTTGTTTGCTCGAGTCCTTAAGTCCTTGGGGTGTTTTCTCACTTGGTGCCCTAAGACCGTTGGCTTGGGGTCATCGATTAAAGGCACGTTACATGGGCAGATTAGAAAGCCTAATAGAACTAAGGAATAATACCACAAAAAATATATATAAATAAATAAGGCATAAGAGTTAGAGTTAATGAACCCTTAGTCAAAATTTTCACGATCACAAGGTGCATATGACTTAGGGTAAAGTAATAGACCAGATGAAAAGTACAATTTGACTCCTTACTTTGATTGATAACAAATTTTTGAATAGAGACTAAGTTTAGTAATGAAAAATTCAGTCTTCCTATAACTTATAGATTGCTTAAATCTTACAATTATATTTCAAATATTTTTCTCTTTCAAAATGCTTTTCGAAAATACTAACTCTTTATTTCTCTTTCTTTATGGATTTTGTGGGTGCAATCCGCTGAAAATCCTCACGAGACAAAACTCGTCCTCTAGGGGAAACCTAGAGGCTTAACGGCTTGTTGCACATGCTCAGTGCAATCGCGTGACCTGCGAAAGTGGTCTAATAATCCTTAGTATAGTTTAATTGTTTTGCTCGAGGACGAGCAAAAGATAGGTATGGGGGTGTGATTGGTCGCTAATGTTGTACATTTAGTATCATATTTCCATACTTATTATAGAATAAAATCTGCATTGTCCTAATTAAATGTTAATTTATTTGCAGGCCCATTCCTTAAGAAGAGTGAAGAGTAATGAGCCCAAAAGCCCACCAAATTCTGAATTAAATCAGAATTAATTCGAACTCAGTGAATCAGGGCAAAATCAAGAGGTTGAAAACTGGTTTAGAAGAATCCTCTCAGAATCGATCGGTTGAATCAAAGATCAACGGCCATTTCTTCAAAATCTCGGAGCTAAACTACAAATTCAACCCAAGATAAAACCAGAACTCGATCTCGGGAGACCCACCAACAGGGTGTGGCCACCTGGCCACACCCAGGCCGCGAAACGTGGCCAAAGCCGCGTTTTCGCGGCTTGGTTGTGGAGTTAGGGGGAACGCTTGCTCCCCCAATATTCCCGGGATCCTGTAGATTGGGTTTTTGCCTATAAAAAGGCAGTATTTGCACTGAAAAGGGGACGACCATGCAGGGATAGGATTTAGCCTAGTTTTCATTCTTTGTAGTTTAGGTTTTTCTTTTCTTTTTATGTAATTTTAATTTGTATGTAAGCTTAGGTTAGATGAAGATTCTTGTAAGTAAGAGAGAGAGGCTTATGTTGAGAGTGACACCGATGTACCCTCCTCCTTTCTTCCATTATTTCTGCAAGCAATAAAGGTAAACATTTTTTTATATTCATCGCTTTACTTTTGTTTTCTTTTTTCTTTTCCTCTTCTACTTTACCTCTGTTGGTTTTTAATGAGAATGCAAGTGAATTCAGAAGCATAAGTATAACAAAGTCTTTGTGAGTGCCAACGATACTTCATGAAGATGTTCTCCTCCTCAAGATCCGTATCACTTCATTCTTGCCCGGCTTGATGATATAATGCGAATGGGGACTGAGCTTGATCCTATGACTTATGCATTGAACGCCTCCGAAGCAAGGTAGAACATGCAAGGGTTCCAGGTAAGTCATCAACCAAACTAGGTAAGTATTTCTTCAATCTTCCTTCTTTTCTTTTATTTCTTTAGTATAGATCACCACATCTTCCAAATCTTTCATCACTTCTTTCCCAATTCATTTGTACATAGCCATTTTCTGGTTTTCTCCACCTTCTCATTCTACCGTTTTCTTTCTAACTTTAACATAACTCTTTTTTTTTTTTCTTAAAAATAAAGAAGAACTTTCGTTTTGTCTTCATAAAGATTTCAATAAAGAACCTTGAACGCTTCCATCGCAAACCCTCCTTGTGGATCACGACCCGCATAGCCACTTGCTATAGCGGTAAGAATTGAGCACTTGCACATCTTTATTTAAAGTTCTGAAATACTGTATTTTGTGTGCAGGTAAAGCTTCAATCATGCCACACAAAGATACAAAGAAAATATAAATTTTCGACCCACAGGGCTCACACACATAAACACATACACGTCAAACGCACACACATACGAACACACATACACACACATACTCATCACTCACACACATGAATGCACACACAAATCGCACACATCAAAGACACACACACACACGAACACACAATTTTCTGTGAGTATAATCCTAAGTTTGCATCCACAAATTAAAATCATCGTTGATATTTAGTATGTATTAATTTAAAATCATTATTGAAAATGTTATAATTTTCTCTAAGCAAACATAACGCCGGTTAAGACCCGACGTTAATCATTCACCATTAACATCAGTTCTATAAAAAATCACTGTTAAAATTTGTTTTCTAAACATAATTTCACTAATTTCACTAATTTAGCACCAAAGCAATTTTACCAAATTCTTTAAACAAATTTTGTTCTCTAAGTAAAATATGAGAATATAGAGAAGAGCGGTACCTCAAAGGCTTTGCTAGCAAGTCAGTGTTTGTCGGGGTTTGTGGTTCGAGAGAGCTCACCATGGGGGGAGGGGTTGCAGTGGAGAAGGCCGCCTTGAGCTCGTTGGTGTCAGGGAGGGCAAGGGCTCTTTAGAGGGGGGATAAGATGGCGAGCTAGAGGGCTCGTCGGGGGTTTGAGAGAGAGGGGCAGTGGAGGGGACACAAAAGACATATAACGTCGGTTTAAAACTGATGTTATAGCTAAACGATAACTAACGACTTTGCAGGTGATGTTGTAAGTCGAGACTTACGATGTCGATTTTAAAACGATAATTTACATAAAGAATATCACGTCGGATCTCATAGGAACCAACGTGGTATATGAATTTATTTTTAAAAAAAAGTTCTCGCCCAGCAACACTAGGGTCATTCTCGTCACCGCCGCAGGACTATTCTTAACAGCAACGCCACCGTCCTCCAGCAATGGTTTACGGTCGTTCAGGAGAAAGCCCCTCTGGCTGGGGAGATCCTACCCTCGTCATCGATTAATTATTAGGAGGTTTGGCCCTTCAACAACTAATATACCCACTGTTAGTATTTTGAGAGTATTTCAAAATTAAGCCAAGTTCTTTTAGTCCCACATTGGATAGGAAAAGAACTCTTTAGTGTTTATATATGGAGTCTCTTTCATAATGGGTTGTGTGGGCTAGAAACCAGGAGGTGCTCTCGCACACACAAGCCCATTGAGGCCCAGTGAAGGGAATTGGGTTACCGGATCTAGAAAACCTTAATGCGCATGTGCGCCCGCATCGCACGCGCAGGGAGGTGCAAATCCGGTTTCAGAGCCTCGCGGGTGTGCCCGAATAGGCTAAGTTTTGCCAATTTTATTTTTGGATTTAAAATTAAAATAAAATCTTTTCAAATCTTGTCATAATATTTGGGTCAGAAATAGTTGTTGAGATTCGTATCTTTCTATGTCCTGTCCTGTTATTGCAGTGACACTTTCCAAGGCTTTCTCTACACAAGGAAAGATTGGTTCTCTGTCCAACGATTATTTTCTCTTCCAAAAAATTTTCTAATGATGATAAACTCTCTTCATAAAGGATCTATTCCCTACTCTCAAAAATAGAACTCAACCATTTTCTTCTTCCTCTGAAATTTTCTTAGACTCTTCAGTTCTTCCCTGCATCTCTAGAGGAAACAAAACCGAGCTGTTCGAGGGCCTGTGCAATGCGAGTGCACGCTTGTAGGGCCAGTGATCGTTGAATCCTAGAGGGTAGGCCGCCATCAACCTGCTGCACCGAGATACTCTCTCAGAGGGGTGCGATCTACTCTTAAGGACAGTGCTCCGCGCGCCTCGATCAAAATAGAGAAGTTCCTTCCTTCTTGAAAGTTTAATTTAAATAGCTTAGCAGTATTTCGTGTATCATTTTTTCAACAATCTTAAGAGTAGATATGGATACTGCTATGGTTGCTGCTGTAATGTTAAGTCTCTGCCTGACATCTCTAGGATTGAACCATTTAATGGAACCCACTATAAAAGATGGCAAGAAAAGGTTATGTCCACACTTGATGTAACTGGTTATGCCTTTGCTATAACCGATCCTAAACCAGAGAAAAAAAAGGAATTGCAAAACTGGGAAAAGGCCAACAAAATCTGTAGACACATCATTCTCAGCACACTTAGTAATGCACTGTTTGATGTTTACTGTCCTTATAAAACTGCTACTGAAATTTGGGAAAGTCTTAATAAAAAATACATTCTTGAAGATGCTAGAACTCAAAAATTTGCTATTGGAAACTTTCTGAATTTTGTCATGTCTGATGAAAAAGATATTTCTTTTCAAATTCATGAATACCATGTTCTAATTGATGATCTTAAAAATGAAAATATCACCCTACCCGAAACTTTGTTGCTAGAGCCCTAATTGAAAAACTACCCGACTCATGGAAAGATTACAAGAAAGAACTGAAGCATAAAAGAAAACAAATAAATCTTGAAGATGTAATAATTCATATTAGAATTGAAGAGAAATATAGAGAGAGAGAGAGAGAACTAAAAGGGCCAAGGAGTTTACTTTCAAGGCAAATCTAATTGAAAGCAAGCCTTCTAAACTAAAGAAACACTTTCATAAGCCAAACTTCAAACCAAATCAGAACCCTAAGATGAAAAGAAACCCTAACTCTACTTTCAAGAAGAAAGGAAACTGTTTTGTGTGTGGTGATTGGTCGCTAATGTTGCATATTTAGTATCATATTTTCATACTTATTCTAGAATAAAACTTTGCATTGTCTTAATTAATTGCTTAATTTATTTGCTGGCCCAATCTTTAAGGAGATGAAGAGAAATGAGCCCAAAGCCCACCAAAATTCTGAAATAAATCAGAATTAATTCGCACTCAGCAAATCAGGGCAAAATCAAGAGGTTGAAAACCGGTTGAGGAGAATCCTCTCAGAATCGATCGGTTAAAGCCAAGAATCCAAGGCCATTTCGTCAAAATCCGGGACTCAAACTGAAGAACCAACTCCAGATAAAGTCAGAGGGCGAAACCAGGCCACACCCTGGCCGCGGAAACGCTGCGTTTCTGCGGTAAGGTTGGGGAGTTAGGGGGAGCGTTTGCTCCCCGATCTCCTGGGATCTCCCTCGTGTGGGTTATGCCTATAAAAGGGCAGTCTTTGTGCTGAAAATGGGACGACCATGCAGATATAGGATTTAGACTAGTTTTTCATTTCTTAGTTTAGGTTTTTCTTTTTATGTAACTTGTATGTAGCTTAGGTTAGATGATGATTCATGTAAGTAAGCGAGAGAGGCATATGTTGAGAGTGACACTGATGTACCCTCCTCCTTTCTTCCATTATTTCAAGCAATAAAGGTAAACATTTGTTTATGTTCGTATCTTTACTTTCCTTTTCTTTTGCTTTCTTCTTCCTCTTTCTACTTTACCTCGTTTGTTTTTGTTGAGTTTACAAGTGAATTCCAAAGCACAAGTATAACGATGTTATGTAAGTGCCAACGATAGTTCATGAAGACGTTCTCCTCCTCAAGACGTATCACTTCATGCTTGTGCGAGACTTGATGATATAATGCGAACGGGGACTGAGCTCGGGCTTATGATCTATGCGTTGAATGCCTCCTAAACAAAGGTAGAACAAGAAAAGATTTTCAGGTAAGTCATCAATCAATCTAGGTAAGTATTTCTTCCTCTTCTTTCTTTTCTTTCATTTCTGTAAATTAAATCACCAACACCACTCCTTTTCATTTCCTTTTAATTAATCATTTGTACATAGTCGCTTTCGCCGTTTTCTAATTTTTTCCACCTTCTTCATCTCTCACTTTCTTTCTAACTTTAACATAATTCTTTTTCATTTTCATTTCTTTAAACAAAGAAGAATCTTCGTTTTATCTTCATTAAGATTTCAATAAAGAAACGTAAACGCTTCTATTGCAAAACCCTCCTTGTGGATCACGACCCGCATAGCCACTTGCTATAGCGGTAAGAATTGAGCACTTGCACATCTTCATTCTTAAATCTAAAATTCTTTATTTTGTGTGCAGGTTGTGCATCAATCAAATTTTGGCGCCGTTGCTGGGGAGGGTAACGTTTTTATTGAAATCTGAATTTTAATTGAAAATTTTTTAGAACTAAAATGAATTTTCTTCTCTGTTGCAGGTTATAGGGAAAGCAAAGCAGGAAATTAAGATTGCAGTAACATACAGGTGGTCTTGGGCCTCTGCTCTAGAAAGCAGAGACAAAGGCCCTCTGATTTGCCGCGTGTTCGCAGCCAAAGCCACGGATCCGCGACAAAGAAGAGTTGACTACTAATAGGTTTTGTGCAGGGTTGCTTGCATTGCAAAAATATAGCTTGCTGTAACTTTATTTCTTATATGTCATCACCATCAACCTGCTAATAAACCAACAGTAAAATACTTATTGAAAAAGATAAAAATTGATTAGACGTTTGCATTTTAGGCACGTGTCTTTTCAATTCATTTATTTTTACTGTTGAAGAGTGCTGGAGCAAGGTACGTTCGCATTGCATGTAGAATAGGACTCATCTCTTGGTTGATTTTCATTGCTTTGAGTGAATCTTATTTTACATATCTTGTATACTTGCACAAACTTATCTTAAGGGCACTAACCCATAACAAGATAAGGTGGGGATTTAATCACCCTTCCTTAGCCGAAAAATCATATTCCAAGCACTCACGAACCCAAGCCTAACTTAAAATGAGTATACGTTGGCCCTAGGGACATCTCGGACTCAATTAGGAGATTATCCTAAGGGGGAAAGGTGTTGGAATTTGACTCCTGCAAAATCAGTGTCTAGGAAAGGGATTAAGGGCCGAAAGCCCGAAGGTTGGTGGTTATTTAATTAAGGAACGTCTTTGACGGAAAACCTCCACCAACCTTGCCCTGACCTGGCTGATTAGCTTGTGGTCAAAGTCTGCATTAAACCTCCCATGGACAGTCTAATCAGTTAGGAGTCGTCTAGGTCATAGGTCTACCCTAACTTAGTAGAATTTTCTCTTTTTATTTGTTTGTTTATTTGTTTGTTTTCTTTTTTGTTTGTATTCTATTGTGTGATATGGCTTATAATAATAATTTTTCCAACTATAATAATAATTCATATTACACACCGAACTTTTTTCGGATATTACCAACCCGGCATATCATGACTTTAACCAACCTAGTAAGCCGGATTGGTCTTATCCGAATCAATATAACCCATGTCCCCCATCGTATGACTATAATTTCCATAATGATTTCAACTCTTCACAGAGTCAGTGGGGATTCATATCCCCCGAGTCCAATTTTCAACCAACGTGTCCTCCTTCTCCACCTTGTCCACAATATTTTCAAGATTCATACTCAGTTCCACCAGTCCAAAATAGGAAACTATCAATTTTGGAAATCAGTATGCGTGAGTCCAAACACAAATCCCAAAATCTGATGGACTCACAATTTCACCGCCAATTCCAAGACAATACATCTTTTCATCAAAACAATGAACCTATCAACTATGAAAAGATGCTTGAAGCCATGACTCATGCTCAAAACGATCGTAATCGTGACATAGATATGATGGTCGAATCTCTACGTTCCCACCGTTTGACCAGTTCTAATGTCACTAACCATCCTGCTAGAGCCAATGAGTCAGGTCATTTTGGAAATCAAGATTCTATTTCAGAACAACCATTTGAACTTGCCCAAACTCCAAATTTGAAAAAGATATTGATAGTTTGGCAAGTTATTCTTTTCCTGAAATAGAACTTGAAAATGAGTATGATCCTGAACCCCAACTTAGTGATTCAATTCTACTTCCTGATTCGATTATGACTCCGGTATATTCACCTGATTTCAATTTTTTTCCCGAGTCAACATTGGATCCTGTGCCTATTCATCATGAAATTGAATCACCCATCTTTGAGGATCATATTGAACTTGACCAATTATACAATTTTGAAAATTCTATTGACAAATTGGCAAGTTCTCAATTTTTTGATATTGAACTCAATGAGATATGTGACCTAGATCCCAAATCCGTGATCCAGTTCAACTTTCTGAATCAATATTGACTCCTGTTTTGTTATCAAACTTGAGTAATATTTTAGAGTCAGTTTTGATTCCCCCACCTATCATTCCTGAACTGGAATCACCAATATTAAGTCACATTCCATTGTAGGAAAATAAATGTGGACTTGAGTTTCACTTTCTTGACTTGGACCCACTTCCTGAACCAATCTCGACTCCTGAGCCATTACTTGACTTAAGTCACCTTCTGAGTCGGTATTAGTTCCTATACTTCCTGAGTCCAAGTCAATCATTCTATCATTTCATACTCCATTCTAGGACGAGGTGGTTGACAAATTTGACTCTGAAATTTGTTATGGAATTTGGAAATTAGATGGGGTCACATACTTAATAAAAATCCTTTATAGACACATCTTTTTAGTGGGTTATATTAGAGTAATTTCTTGTGGGTTCCTTCGAACCCAACGACAAGTTGATTGGGCCGCATTTCGTGGACCAATTAGACCAACACCGGAACCACCACCTTAAGGTAACATTTTCCTTCCCTTTCTTCTTTTTCATGCATCTATGCATTAATTCATACATTGAGGACAATGCATGAGATAGGTGTGGGGGAGGTTTCTAACATAACTTAGGTTTTTCTTTTTATTAAAAACTTTTTGAAAAATAGAAAAAATATTTTGACTTATTTTTGTAAGAAATTAAGTTAATTTTAAGGAATAGGAAAATCCAAATTAGGATTTCTTATACTTGGTCAAAATAAGATTATTTGTTTGATTTTTAGGGTTAGGAAGAAAATTTGTCAAAGTAATTTGGTCTTGATCTTTACCTTGATGAAATATGCACACTTCATACACTTACACACTTAGGGTTCAAAAATAAAGATTCTTATGCCTTATAAAAAAAAATAAATCTAATTATTGATTAGCGAGGTGCTTGGCCTAAGAAAGCCTTAGTATTTATGCAAAAGATAATTAGATGAGTTTGAAAAAAAAATCTAATTATTGATTAGCTAGGTGTTTTGGTCTAAGAAAGCCTTAGTATTTATGCAAAAGATAATTAGATGAGTTTGAAAAAAAATGTGTATCCTCTGATTAAGCTGGGTATTTATGCCTCATGAAGCATAAGTATTCACGCCTAAAAGGGGTACATCGTATAAATAAAAACCTTGGTTTCGTGGCCTTATCTGCTCAAGTATTTAAGTCCTTAGGGGTGTTTTCTCACCTGGTACCCTAAAACTGTCCGGTTTGGGTGTCACCGACTGAATGCTTGTTACATGGGCAGATTAGAAAGCCTAATGAAATTGAGGAATAAATTTCACAAAAAAATAAATAAATATAAGGCATAGGAGCTAATGTTGAAGAACCCTTAGTAAACTTCACAGTCACGATGGTGCATACGACTCAGGGTAAACTAATAGACTAGATGAGAAGTACAATTTGACTCCTTACTTTGATTGATAACAAATTTTTGAATAGAGACTAAGTTTAGGAATGAAAAATTCAGTCTTCCTATAACTTATAGATTGCTTAAATCTTACAATTATATTTCAAATATTTTTCTCTTTCAAATTGCTTTTCGAAAATACTAACTCTTTATTTCTCTTTCTTTATGGATTTTGTGGGTGCAATCCGCTGAAAACCCTCACGAGACAAAACTCATCCTCTAGGGGAAACCTAGAGGTTTAACGGCTTGTTGCGCATGCTCAGTGCAATCGCGTGACCTGCGAAAGTGGTCTAATAATCTTTAGTATAGTTTAGTTGTTTTGCTCGAGGACGAGCAAAAGATAGGGTGGGGGTGTGATTGGTCGCTAATGTTGCATATTTAGTATCATATTTCCATACTTATTCTAGAATAAAACTTTGCATTGTCTTAATTAATTGCTTAATTTATTTGCAGGCCCAATCTTTAAGGAGATGAAGAGAAATGAGCCCAAAGCCCACCAAAATTTTGAATTAAATCAGAATTAATTCGCACTCAGCAAATCAGGGCAAAATCAAGAGGTTGAAAACTGGTTGAGAAGAATCCTCTCAGAATCGATCGGTTAAAGCCAAGAATCCAAGGCCATTTCGTCAGAATCCGGGACTCAAACTGAAGAACCAACTCCAGATAAAGTCAGAGGGTGAAACCTGGCCACACCCTGGCCGCGGAAACGCCGCGTTTTCGCGGCAAGGTTGGGGAGTTAGGGGGAGCGTTTGCTCCCCCGATCTCCCCGGGATCTCCCTCGTGTGGGTTATGCCTATAAAAGGGCAGTCTTTGTGCTGAAAATGGGACGACCATGCAGAGATAGGATTTAGACTAGTTTTTCATTTCTTAGTTTAGGTTTTTCTTTTTATGTAACTTGTATGTAGCTTAGGTTAGATGATGATCATGTAAGTAAGCGAGAGAGGCATATGTTGAGAATGACACCGATGTACCCTCCTCCTTTCTTCCATTGTTTCAAGCAATAAAGGTAAACATTTGTTTATGTTCGTATCTTTACTTTCCTTTTCTTTTGCTTTCTTCTTCCTCTTTCTACTTTACCTCGTTTGTTTTTGTTGAGTTTACAAGTGAATTCCAAAGCACAAGTATAAAATTGTTATGTGAGTGCCAACGATAGTTCATGAGGACGTTCTCCTCCTCAAGACGTATCACTTCATGCTTGTACGAGACTTGATGATATAATGCGAACGGGGACTGAGCTCGGGCTTATGATCTATGCGTTGAACGCCTCCTAAACAAAGGTAGAACAAGCAAAGGTTTTCAGGTAAGTCATCAATCAATCTAGGTAAGTATTTCTTCCTCTTCTTTCTTTTCTTTTATTTCTGTAAATTAAATCACCAACACCACTCCTTTTCATTTCCTTGTAAATAATCATTTGTACATAGTCGCTTTCGCCGTTTTCTGATTTTTTCCACCTTCTTCATCTCTCACTTTCTTTCTAACTTTAACATAATTCTTTTTTATTTTCATTTATTTAAACAAAGAAGAATCTTTGTTTTATCTTCATTAAGATTTCAATAAAGAAACGCAAACGCTTCTATCGCAAAACCCTCCTTGTGGATCACGACCCGCATAGCCACTTGCTATAGCGGTAAAAATTGAGCACTTGCACATCTTCATTCTTAAATCTAAAATTCTTTATTTTGTGTGCAGGTTGTGCCTCAATTATGTGGCAAACCCGGACACTACTCAGCACAATGTAGGTTCTGGAAGACTGGTGAGGCTCCATCCAAACCACAACCTAGCCTGGTTGAGAGTGACATTATTGCTGCTGTAATCTCTGAAGTTAACATGGTTGCACATAATAAGAATTGGGTGATTGAT
Organism: Agave tequilana; assembly: GCA_038442645.1. Taxonomy (NCBI): domain Eukaryota; kingdom Viridiplantae; phylum Streptophyta; class Magnoliopsida; order Asparagales; family Asparagaceae; genus Agave; species Agave tequilana. The sequence goes on along the minus strand of JAVJIF010031192.1, from coordinate 207,090 downwards.
TCCGGGGCAACCCGACATATATGTGCCGATAGAGGAGCTTTCTCTTCTTATTCCTCTGTTGATGATGGTGAACAAGTGTTCATGGGCGATTCGAGGCCCTCACCCGTTGTGGGTAAGGGAAAGGTGCTTCTCAAGCTTACTTCAGGGAAGATCCTTTCTCTTATAGATGTGCTTCATGTTCCTGAGATTCGTTGGAACCTCATTTCTGTTTCCTTCTTGGAAAAGCTGGAGTTAAGGTCTGCTTTGAATCTGATAAAATTGTAATGACTAGGAATGGACAATTTATTGGTAAAGGGTATTGTAGTCAGGGTTTATTTATGCTAAATGTACTTGAAATCATGAATGAAAATGCATCTACTTCTTCTGCTTACATGATTGACTCTTGTGATCTTTGGCATGGTAGGTTAGGACATGTTGGTTTTTCTTACATTAAGAAAATGAAAGATATAGGTCTCTTGCATAATGTAACTATATTTGATCATGACAAATGTGAAATATGTGTTGAATCTAAATCCACTAAGAAATCATGCAAAAGTGTACAAAGAGAATCTGAATTGCTTGAGCTTATTCATAGTGATCTTGGTGACTTTAAAAATAACTTAACTAGAGGTGGTAAAAGATTCTATATCACCTTCATTGATGACTATTCTAGATATACAGTAGTCTATCTATTAAGATCCAAAGATGAAGCCTTTGAAATGTTTCTGAAATATAAAGCAGAAGTTGAAAATCAACTAAATAAGAAAATAAAGAGATTGAGATCGGATAGAGGTGGTGAATATGAACTTAAACAATTTAATGAATTTTATGAACAACATGGCATAATTCATGAGACTACCCCTCCATATTCACCTGAATCTAATGGTGTTGCTGAAAGGAAAAATAGAACACTCAAAAATATGATGAATGCTATGCTTAGAAGTTCTGGTGCACCTCTGAATCTGTGGGGGGAGGCTATTGTAACACCCCGATCCCAAGGATACGGGGACGCTAACGCCCCGATCCCAAGGATACGTGAAGTGAAAACACACTCACGCGTACGTTAAGCCTCAGTACAGGACATAGCCTCCATATAGACAAGAGTTCCAGCATTAAATAAGTACAAGAATACCTGCAGAAAGAGGTTAGTGATCATAACAAATAGGAAAACAGGGATAAATAAGATAATAGTAATAAATCACCAAGATACCTATGATGAGTCTCGATGAGGAATCTCTTACGTGACTCCAAGGCACTATCTGATAATACGGTAACTCAGATCTCCAACCTGGGCACGCAAACCCAGGATCGTCAGAAAGCGACCTAGTGAGTGGTAAAATGAAGGAGGTGGTAATAGATACAATAGTAATACAAGCACGATAATAATATATAATACATGATGTTGTACTAGTGATACCAGATAATAAGTATATAAGAAGCAGTAGAAATATATAAACATGTAAGCAGTAACTATATAAGTAGGTCTATAGTCGTATCCAGTTTATATCATAAATAATGTTGTCTAGTGGTGACGTAATAGAAATGAACATGCTAGTGGTGACGTGATAGAAGTGAACATGCAGGTGGGCATAAGCAATATGAATATGCAGGTGGGCATATGCAATATAACCACAATACTGTGTTGTGCATATCCAGTAATGATGTCTGCACGGAATACAGGAGACAGAATATATGCAATGCAGATTATACATGTACATGAGTAAGATGCCACCACAGAATGTATAGCATGAAACAGGTAAGGTAACAACATATACAGGTAATATGATAACGGCGAAATGATCAGGTACAGGAACATGTACAACTAAACAATAGAATACATGTATCAGGCAAGTCATGTTATTTATACAATAGTAGCAATCAGTACCACCTGGTATTTTAATCAATCTCTTCCAGTGTCCCATACCACTGGCAGTTCATACTGGAGCCCGCACTCCAGTCGAACCCATCCGGACATGGCCTACGGGTACCATTATCCAAACGAGAGAATGACCAAATAACAAGTGTTCCCGACGTCACTATTGTGCATCCTGTTTTATTATGTTAATTGGAAACCCATTGTCACGCCCCGCTTCCCAAAATACGCTGGAGCGGAGACGCGACACGAGTCGGCGACGCATATACGCAAGGAAAATCCCTAACGTATACGCGCTAAGCCTTAAGTAACCTGAAATAAGCTATAACTCTAAACTGAAATAAATCATGGATACTGCAATATCACATATAAGCAACCACGCATGATATCATACGAATCAAGACTAGAATAAGAACTGAACTGATATACAAGAATCATGAAATAATATGAAGGCTGGAAAGATAAAAGTACCAGAATGGAATAGGCAGAAGCTCCAGCTATTCGCAGAAGCGTACAGCCTCAACGAACACCTGCAAACCGTCCAATATCTGGACGTGCAAATCCAGGGTCGTCAGAACGCGACCATGGTGAGTGTGTGTGTGTAAAGGGGAAATAGCTCGTGCATAAGAACATGTGCATAAAGCAATATCAAGAACAACTGCAGATAACATATAACTGAATAGCATGACAAACGACTGCAGATATAAGATAAATAAATATCATGACATGATAACATCTGAACTGAAGTATAACTGATAACAGCATGAACAAAGATATAAGACAACTATCACAACTGTAACTAACAACTGATATAAAGGTCAACTATCTCAAATGTAGACTAATAGCTGATGTCTGATGTGTAACCTATATGTCACTAGTCTGGTTGGTTATTATTAACCTAACTAATGTAGTACTTAGCTGTGTCCCATACCACAGCCGTTTTCTCACATATCAAACAATGTTATCGTTGTTGTAACTGCCTGCCAATGTGGTGCATGTGTTTTGGAAGAGTACCGTGCATGCCCGGTACCACGGTCTAACACCCCTGGCACTGAACCAGGACAAGCCGCAAGGCTCTGACAACTGAAGACCACAGCCCCACACGAAAAGACAACTAGTGTGGCGCCGTAATCCGGGCATAGCCCTGACAACTGACAACTGAATAGGTAGCCAGTACTACCCTGGTTCCCCATGGTTGGAACCCACAACTCGGTACCATAAGAATCCTTCCAAAATACACGACATGCATCATCAGGCAATTACCCCTGTTCCCCGGGTTATGGTGTCTTTATTAATAAGCAATCAATGTTATTTAATATGTAATAGTAACCAATATCTCCAATAACTGCTGATGTCAACACTAGCTGGTAATCTGACAACTGGTAACTGATAACTGATATCTGACAACTGTGATATCTGATAACTGAGTAGCTGACAACTAATATCTGACATCTGAAATAAGATACTGGAGATATAGCCACTAACACAAAGTTAATACAGACAACTAGTCTCACTGACAACTATAACTGACAACTATAACTAGTAACTGATCTCTGCCATCTCATATTAACAATGAAATACATGATCACTGATCCCTACCTCAATGTATCACTGACAACTCATATAAACTCTGAACATGAACATCTTATAATCACCAACAAGTATCTCACTATGAAGTAACAAACTGATAATTGGTAACTCCGAAGTACAGCATCACTGATATCAAATAGATTACTATCACAATAGCTCATTCTCTCAAAGTAACCAATAACTAACATCATAACAAGTCCATATCATTATCTGAATGTGTCATCACCAATAAAAGAATATCAAGTCAACACATACTGAATCATATCAAAATAAGGGAATCATCCTCCATTAACTTATGGTCTAGAATAACTACTCTTGATACTCAATATCAACATCATATCATCTAAACAAATTCCAATGCCAACAACGTCAATCTCATCTCAATATAAATCAGGCTCCAATATAAGGAATACAGATTCTGGGTAACCTCTAACTCAAGATCAATGTAAGTCACAACTCAACTAATTCAGTTATATCTGATATGTCCTCAAATACTCAACTAATAAAGTCATGTCTACTTACTGATCATCATTCAATGTAAATAACATAAGTCCAGATCAATCTAAAGCCATTACAACCGACTCATGATTCCAATAGTTCCATAACAATCGAGTATCAATACACATCAAGTACTCCGATACATTAATCACCGTTCCAACATATATCCATAATCAGGCACAGCTCTCTCCCTCCAATAATCTAATATGATTCCCAAGTCTTCACAATCACCACTTCTATTAATGATCAGTCATAATATCCCAACACTCGGTATCACAACATATCATAGGCATGCATCTAAGTTCCAACATGATAAGTCAAGTCATTTCATCATATATCCATCCCTCGATATCATATACATTCATCTATAACCAACACACAACTCATGGGTGAAGTCTACATCCAATAAAGGAACTATACATAGCTGACAGACTAACTGTAGTCGACTAGGGGTGATATATAAGTCGACTAGGCAAGGGAGTTAGTCGACTACAAGAGTAGCCCAAGTCAACTACACCAACTGCTAGTCGACTATAAAGGTGATCAAGTCGACTGACAGGGAACAACAGAGAGTCAGCCATCATCTGGGAGGTAAGCTAGTCGACTAGGGGTCATGGGGTGGTCGACTAATATTTGTATTAGTCGACTATCAATATGGACAAGTCGACTAATCTAGTGCCAGGACAGAAAAATCAGAGATACAACAATTCTATTCTTCCACACAATAAAATATATAAATGCATCCTCACTTGCACATATCAACATACACAATCACTACTTTACTATATGTACATGTACACATGAAAATATAATTAAATTGATGTACATAAATACGAGGAAATCAAGGAGAAGGAGAATACACTCACATTGGGGAATCTGCACGTTACCGGGCGAGTCGCCGTTACGGTCGCCGTGGCGCCGCTCTTCGCTGTCGGACTGCTTAGGGCGGTAGCCAGGGTCCTGGGGAAGACCTGGCTGCAATCTGGAGGTCTCGCGCTCGCCGAAAGGGCCTGGAATCGCCGCTCGCCCGCTGCCTGCGCTGCTTGTCTGGTTCTGGATCTGCTGTGCGCGTCGCCGGGCGAGTCGCTGCCGCGGTCGCTGTTCGTGCCCGGCTGACGGGTGGTGGCTGCCAAGTGGTGTTGCTGCTGTTGGTGGTGTTGTCGAGTCGCCGTGGTGGGGATCCGGGGCCCGTCGAGGTGCTGATCTGCTGTGCACGGCCTGGGGAACACGCCTGCAGATCCCATCTGCAGGCTGCTGATCTGCTGTTGCTGCCAAGTGCTCGCTGCCACCTTTGCTGGTGGCGCCTGGGGCTGGTGCGGCTACTGGTGGATGCGCCAGGGTAGGAGGACAGCAAGGGGGTGACCCGGCCTGATGATGTTGTCCGGCCTGGGTGCAGATCTGGCTGTCGATGGGGCTGCAGCAAGGAAAGATCTGCTGGTGGATGGAGGTTGGCCTGGAAGTGCCATGGGGCTGCTGTGCTGGGAAAGTGCGGCAGCCTGGAGAGGGATTGGGGATCTTGCCGTGGTGGACTATGCACGACCAATGAGAGGAGATGCCACCAATGGTAGATCGATGCTTGGCCTGATGGTGTGGCTTCGGGTTGAAGCTTGCTCGGCCATGGACTGGATCAATGGGCGGCTGTTGGTTGGGGGAAGGGCTTGCCACGGCTGGAGGAGAGGGGATTGTGCGGCTGATGAGGTTGGGATTAGGTTAGGCTATTGACTAGGTTAGGGTTTCTTGCTTAGGTTTAGGAATATATATAGTATGTGTAAATAATAGGTTACTGGGTTTGCGGGTATTGGGTTGTGGACATGCTAATGAATCGGGATCCGATAGATGAATGGGTAGGCTAACGGGTTGGGATCTAATAGTTGAATGGGCATAGGTTCATCAATTGGGTAGTGAGCATAATGAATTATGGAATCACCAATGGGTAAGGGGAAATAGGGTGAGAGGCTAACAAGGAGAACACCACCACCACCACCAAGATTAGTATTAACACAAATGCCAACATCAAATTAAATGCCCAAAATAATAGAACACTATTAATAAATAATGATACACTAAAATAGAATCAACAATAATTAATAATGGAAGAATAATTTGTCTTATATTATCTGAAAATAATTTTGCATATCCAACAATAATAATCTCAAGAGAAATAAATTAACTTGATTAATTAAAAATAATCGGTAAATCAAAATAATACTTTAGGAATATGAAAATACTGTATTACTAGGTAGGGATCTTACACTCTACCCACCTTATTAAAAATTTCGTCCCCGAAATTCAAATAAAGTAGGAAATGGTAAAAATAATCCCAAAATCAAAGGAGAAAACAAACAAACTTCACATCACTTCTCGACACATCATAAATCCACCACGCTTCCGCTGCGCTACTCTGATTCTGCTACCGACTTCAGCAAGAAGTAACCAATCTCAAGAGACAAGGTTAAGGAATAGAATCAAGAAGGTGGAAGAGAAGTAAGATGAAAATCCGAATTACTCAAAAGGAGAGTAGAAATTAAGGATATCGAAAGATCAAAGATGAGAATTTTCAAAGGATGGATGGCCAATTCCAAATGGACTGAATATCATAATGGATAGTATATGTATATTGCAGTATAACAATAGCTTATTTTCAAGTTACCGGTAAGAGCTAGGTCTCTTTTGCGAAACAAAAGTCAAAATTTCACATCACAAGTCGAAAACCTAGGCTCTGATACCAAGAAAACCCTGTCACGCCCCGCTTCCCAAAATACGCTGGAGCGGAGACGCGACACGAGTCGGCGACGCATATACGCAAGGAAAATCCCTCACGTATACGCGCTAAGCCTTAAGTAACCTGAAATAAGCTATAACTCTAAACTGAAATAAATCATGGATACTGTAATATCACATATAAGCAACCACGCATGATATCATACGAATCAAGACTAGAATAAGAACTGAACTGATATACAAGAATCATGAAATAATATGAAGGCTGAAAAGATAAAAGTACCAGAATGGAATAGGCAGAAGCTCCAGCTATTCGCAGAAGCGTACAGCCTCAACGAACACCTGCAAACCGTCCAATATCTGGACGTGCAAATCCAGGGTCGTCAGAACGCGACCATGGTGAGTGTGTGTGTGTAAAGGGGAAATAGCTCGTGCATAAGAACATGTGCATAAAGCAATATCAAGAACAACTGCAGATAACATATAACTGAATAGCATGACAAACGACTACAGATATAAGATAAATAAATATCATGACATGATAACATCTGAACTGAAGTATAACTGATAACAACATGAACAAAGATATAAGACAACTATCACAACTGTAACTAACAACTGATATAAAGGTCAACTATCTCAAATGTAGACTAATAGCTGATGTCTGATGTGTAACCTTTATGTCACTAGTCTGGTTGGTTATTATTAACCTAACTAATGTAGTACTTAGCTGTGTCCCATACCACAGCCATTTTCCCACATATCAAACAATGTTATCGTTGTTGTAACTGCCTGCCAATGTGGTGCATGTGTTTTGGAAGAGTACCGTGCATGCCCGGTACCACGGTCTAACACCCCTGGCACTGAACCAGGACAAGCCGCAAGGCTCTGACAACTGAAGACCACAGCCCCACACGAAAAGACAACTAGTGTGGCGCCGTAATCCGGGCATAGCCCTGACAACTGACAACTGAATGGGTAGCTAGTACTACCCTGGTTCCCCATGGTTAGAACCCACAACACGGTACCATAAGAATCCTTCCAAAATACACGACATGCATCATCAGGCAATTACCCCTGTTCCCCGGGTTATGGTGTCTTTTATTAATAAGCAATCAATGTTATTTAATATGTAATAGTAACCAATATCTCCAATAACTGCTGATGTCAACACTAGCTGATAATCTGACAACTGGTAACTGATAACTGATATCTGACAACTGTGATATCTGATAACTGAGTAGCTGACAACTAATATCTGACATCTGAAATAAGATACTGGAGATATAGCCACTAACACAAAGGTAATACAGACAACTAGTCTCACTGACAACTATAACTGACAACTATAACTAGTAACTGATCTCTGCCATCTCATATCAACAATGAAATACATGATCACTGATCCCTACCTCAATGTATCACTGACAACTCATATAAACTCTGAACATGAACATCTTATAATCACCAACAAGTATCTCACTATGAAGTAACAAACTGATAATTGGTAACTCCGAAGTACAGCATCACTGATATCAAATAGATTACTATCACAATAGCTCATTCTCTCAAAGTAACCAATAACTAACATCATAACAAGTCCATATCAATATCTGAATGAGTCATCACCAATAAAAGAATATCAAGTCAACACATACTGAATCATATCAAAATAAGGGAATCATCCTCCATTAACTTATGGTCTAGAATAACTACTCTTGATACTCAACATCAACATCATATCATCTAAACAAATTCCAATGCCAACAACGTCAATCTCATCTCAATATAAATCAGGCTCCAATATAAGGAATACAGATTCTGGGTAACCTCTAACTCAAGATCAATGTAAGTCACAACTCAACTAATTCAGTCATATCTGATATGTCCTCAAATACTCAACTAATAAAGTCATGTCTACTTACTGATCATCATTCAATGTAAATAACATAAGTCCTGATCAATCTAAAGCCATTACAACTGACTCATGATTCCAATAGTTCCATAACAATCGAGTATCAATACACATCAAGTACTCCGATACATTAATCACCGTTCCAACATATATCCATAATCAGGCACAGCTCTCTCCCTCCAACAATCTAATCTGATTCCCAAGTCTTCACAATCACCACTTCTATTAATGATCAGTCATAATATCCCAACACTCGGTATCACAACATATCATAGGCATGCATCTAAGTTCCAACATGATAAGTCAAGTTATTTCATCATATATCCATCCCTCGATATCATATACATTCATCTATAACCAACACACAACTCATGGGTGAAGTCTACATCCAATAAAGGAACTATACATAGCTGACAGACTAACTGTAGTCGACTAGGGGTGATATATAAGTCGACTAGGCAAGGGAGTTAGTCGACTACAAGAGTAGCCCAAGTCGACTACACCAACTGCTAGTCGACTATAAAGGTGATCAAGTCGACTGACAGGGAACAACAGAGAGTCAGCCATCATCTGGGAGGTAAGCTAGTCGACTAGGGGTCATGGGGTGGTCGACTAATATTTGTATTAGTCGACTATCAATATGGACAAGTCGACTAATCTAGTGCCAGGACAGAAAAATCAGAGATACAACAATTCTATTCTTCCCACAATAAAATATATAAATGCATCCTCACTTGCACATATCAACATATACAATCACTATTTTACTGTATATACATGAACACATGAAAATATAATTAAATTGATGTACATAAATACGAGGAAATCAAGGAGAAGGAGAATACACTCACATTGGGGAATCTGCACGTTACCGGGCGAGTCGCCGTTACGGTCGCCGTGGCGCCGCTCTTCGCTGTCGGACTGCTTAGGGCGGTAGCCAGGGTCCTGGGGAAGACCTGGCTGCAATCTGGAGGTCTCGCGCTCGCCGGAAGGGCCTGGAATCGCCGCTCGCCCGCTGCCTGCGCTGCTGGTCTGGTTCTGGATCTGCTGTGCGCGTCGCCGGGCGAGTCGCTGCCGCGGTCGCTGTTCGTGCCCGGCTGACGGGTGGTGGCCACCAAGTGGTGTTGCTGCTGTTGGTGGTGTTGCCGAGTCGCCGTGGTGGGGATCCGGGGCCCGTCGAGGTGCTGATCTGCTGTGCACGGCCTGGGGAACACGCCTGCAGATCCCATCTGCAGGCTGCTAATCTGCTGTTGCTGCCAAGTGCTCGCTGCCACCTTTGCTGGTGGGGCCTGGGGCTGGTGCGGCTACTAGTGGATGCGCCAGGGTAGGAGGACAGCAAGGGGGTGACCCGGCCTGATGATGTTGGCCGGCCTGGGTGCAGATCTGGCTGTCGATGGGGCTGCAGCAAGGAAAGATCTGCTGGTGGATGGAGGTCGGCCTGGAAGTGCCATGAGGCTGCTGTGCTGGGAAAGTGCGGCAGCCTGGAGAGGGATTGGGGATCTTGCCGTGGTGGACTATGCACGACCAATGAGAGGAGATGCCACCAATGGTAGATCGATGCTTGGCCTGATGGTGTGGCTTCGGGTTGAAGCTTGCTCGGCCATGGACTGGATCAATGGGCGGCTGTTGGTTGGGGGAAGGGCTGCCACGGCTGGAGGAGAGGGGATTGTGCGGCTGATGAGGTTGGGATTAGGTTAGGCTATTGACTAGGTTAGGGTTTCTTGCTTAGGTTTAGGAATATATATAGTATGTGTAAATAATAGGTTACTGGGTTTGCGGGTATTGGGTTGTGGACATGCTAATGAATCGGGATCCGATAGATGAATGGGTAGGCTAACGGGTTGGGATCTATTAGTTGAATGGGCATAGGTTCATCAATTGGGTAGTGAGCATAATGAATTATGGAATCACCAATGGGTAAGGGGAAATAGGGTGAGAGGCTAACAAGGAGAACACCACCACCACCACCAAGATTAGTATTAACACAAATGCCAACATCAAATTAAATGCCCAAAATAATAGAACACTATTAATAAATAATGATACACTAAAATAGAATCAACAATAATTAATAATGGAAGAATAATTTGTCTTATAATATTGAAATAATTTTGCATATCCAACAATAATAATCTCAAGAGAAATAAATTAACTTGATTAATTAAAAATAATCGGTAAATCAAAATAATACTTTAGGATTATGAAAATACTGTATTACTAGGTAGGGATCTTACACCCATGGTCGAAGAGCTCTTATCGGGTAGGTGTATCCTGTGCATACCCGGGATCACGGCCTTAAACAAACCCCTGGCTGCTGAGACCAGGGCCCTCCGCTAAGAGGGGAGCATGAATCAAGTAACGGGAGCTCATGGAGCAATTGGTAGGTAGCACTACCGTCCCCTGCAGTGGGAGAAAAATATGGATCCAGTACATCACCCAATAAGATCTAATCAACCGTCGAGTCTCCCCCATACCCAAGTTAGCTTTATGATCTGATATGTCAAGTATACACTGTAACAAGAACACATACAGTACATGATACGGGTAACATGATAACAGGACCTGAGCTCTGTTGATAGCATAGAACAATATAACGGGAAACGGGAACAATATAACGGGAAACGGGAACAATAAATGTGGGATTCCACATATCGCATATCAACAGCTCTCATGTCCAGTAACGGGAATATCCATATCAGTAACAGAAAACAATCATATAAGAGGAATATTGGGATAACATGGAACAATAAGACATGTAACAGAAACAGTGTTCAATATAACGGGAATCCCGGAATAGCCATGTAGCACTAATATAACTCATGATCCATGCAAACAGGAATACATAGACAATCAATGCATGAAGGCCGATGGGTCCAGTAGTATAAGAACATGAAGTAACTGTGTATAGCCTAGCCATGTAGCTGTGTAATAGCATATCCGTGTAGCAGTGGTGCACGACTATGCAGTAATAATGTAATGATGCGCAGTATCAATGTATGAGTGAAGCATGCACAAGGGACTTCACGAAATAACAGTGTCTAATGCATTCTGTGCATTAGCATGTCTGTGGGACGGTGATACTAGCACATGACATATTAGTGTCGCGTATCCATGGAACAGTGGTCATAAACATGAAATGATAGTGTCCTGTGTCGTGTATCAGAGGTTGCCATGCAATCACTGGTCGAGTGTAGTGGTGGGTCTGTAACGGTGACTATATCATAGTGACAGTATACATGTAGCGGTAACGAAGTGATAATGGCAAGTGATGTGAGAAATGTAACTAAACCACGTGAACTAGATAAACTCATCTCTTACGTATATGTTATAGATGTCTCTATCATGAAGTATCACTTAAGTACCATGTAACGTGATTTATCCACATTTACGATTTATGAACTAAAGTAATCACTCAATCTAACATGAATAAATATAATTTAGAAAAGGAAAACACTCACAAACTAGCCATGGGAAGGTAGCTCTCTTTCCCACGATCGCAAGGATCCAGAATCGTCCGAATCGGAGTCCGGATGCTCCATTTATCGCCCGAAGGCTAAATCAGAACAAAAAGGGTTAAATATGTAAATAAAAATATTTTAAACGCAAATACTGAAAGGTACCAGGGGGTTTTCTATAATTTTACCTTTAATGGGTTGGATGCGGGTAGACGAGTTAACGGGTCGGGTTTAGATCCAAACCCAAACCCAATTAACTTATAGGAAAACGGGTTAACGGGTTTGGGGTTATTGGGTTTCCACAAAACCCAATGTAGTTATTGGGTTTGGGTTCTACCCAAACCCAATAGAGGAGGAGGAGGATCAGCAGCAGGTGCTGCTGCTTGCTCGGGTGCGGGCTGGCCGCCGCCGGCGCTAGCCGGCCAGCTCAGCTGGCCGGCGGCGGCCCCGGCCGCCGGCGACGGTCCAGCTCCGGCTGAGAGCAAAAGTGAGAGAGAGGGTGAGGAAGAGAGGAAAAGAAAGAGAAAGAGAGGGAGAGAAAGAAACAGAGGAAAGAAAAGAAAAGAAAAGAAGAAGAAGAAGAAGAAGAAGAAGAAGAAGAAAAAGAGGAAGAAGGAGAGGGGGGTGGCGCCCTGGCTGGCGGCGCCTGGCCGGCGGCGCGGTGGCGCGCGGCCACCTCTAGCCGCGGGCGCGGGTCAAGCCCCGCCCTGGCCTGAAACGGAGAAGGGGGAAAAGAGAGAGAGAGAGAGAGAGGAGAGAGAGAGGGACGTTGTGAATTAGAGAGGGAGAGAGAGATTTTTAAGGGGGAAAGAAGAGAGAGAAAAGGCGATGGAGAGAATGGCAGTGGGGGAATTCTCTGAAGAAAGGAAGAAGGGGAAAGAAAAAGAAAAGAAAAGAAAAAGGATTTAAAAGGATTAAAATAATATTATTTAATGCGACCCAAATTTCGACTAGCTCCGAACGGTGCCCAAAAATTACAAAAAATAGAGAATATTATCCTGAGACGTAATATGAAGACAGATTGAAGAAATTCTATCTGGTTTGGAAATTAAAAATCCCGGAGTGACTCGCCGATGCTGGGCGACACCGGTTTGGCCGGATTTTTCATAAATTCAGAAAAATCCCCAAAAATACCCTAACGTAGATAAAATGATTCTAAGATACATGGTAAAAGTGAATTCTCAAAATACAACTCTGTTTGTGAAATAAAATTCGGAGAGCTGATTATCGGTGTTGGTCGATGCTGACTACTGAGATTTTCCAAAATAATCCAGAAAAATTCCAGAAAATCTTGAAAAATCTAAAATATTAGAAAATGATATTTGAAACTGAAATCGGCTCAATCTGACTATCAGGAAGATCAAATCAAGTTTGTACGTCGTATCGAGCTTTGATACTGTGATACGTACATCAGGGATCAGGGGCTTACAGCTATACTCTCTGCTTGTCATATTCAAAATAGAATACCCTATAAGAAAACTGGTATAACTCCATATGAAATCTGGAAAGGACATGCACCAAACTTAAACTATTTAAAAGTGTCGGGGTGTCTAGCTAAAGTTCTTCTACCTGAACCCAAAAGAAAGAAAGTAGGACCCAAAACTTTTGACTGCATGTTTATAGACTATGCACATCATAGTGCTTCATATAGGTTTCTTGTGAGTAGAAGTGATAATAATGTTATGGAGATTAACACTATTGTTGAAACTAAAAATGCAGAATTCTTTGAGCATGTTTTTCCTTTGAAAACCTCATATTGATAAACCATCTCATGCTTCATCATCTAGTCATGTACAAGAATCTGATGATAATGAAGAGATTGAACTAAGAAGAAGTAAAAGAGTTAGAAAAGAAACTGACTTTGCTAAAGATTTCTTTACATTTCTAGTTGGTGATGACCCTCTCACTTATAAAGAGGCTATCTCCTCTCCAGATGCTCCATTCTGGAGAGAGACTATTAATAATGAATTAGAATCCATATTATCAAATCACACTTGGTAACTTGTTGATTTACCACCAGGTGCAAAACCTATTGACTGCAAATGGATATTTAAAAGAAAGCTGAAAGCTGATGGGTCTTTGGATAAATTTAAAGCTAGATTGGTTGCTAAAGGATACACTCAAAAGAAAGACTTTGATTATTTTGACACATTTGCTCCTGTGACTAGAATTGCATCTATTAGAGTACTGTTTGCTTTAGCATCTATTCATAAGCTTGTGATACATCAAATGGATGTTAAAACTGCATTCTTAAATGGAGAACTGGAAGAAGAAATATATATGGACCAACCTGAAGGTTGTGTGACAACTGGAAATGAACATAAAGTGCAAACTTGTAAAATCTTTATATGGTTTAAAACAAGCACCCAAACAATGACATGATAAATTTGATAGTGTTCTTGTTTCCAATGGCTATCAGATTAATGATGCTGATAAATGTATCTATACTAAATTTGAGGATAATGTTGATGTTATCATATGTTTACATGTTGATGATATACTTATATTTGGTGCAAACTTAGAAATTGTAAATGATACCAAATCATTTTTGTCCTCTAACTTTGATATGAAAGACATGGGTGAAGTTGATGTGATCCTAGGAATTAAAATAACTAGAGATTCTGATCATATCATGCCTTCACAAGGACACTATATAGAAAGAATGTTGAAGAGATTTGGTCATTTTGACTGCATTCCTGTTTCCACACCTTATGATGGTAGCATTCATTTAAGAAAAAATAAAGAACAAAGTGTGTCACAATCTGAGTATGTACAAATCATTGGTAGTTTAATGCACTTGATGAATTACACACGACCTGACATTGCTTATGCCGTGGGACGACTTAGTCGTTACACTCACTGTCCTAATAAGGACCATTGGACAGCATTATATCGAGTGCTAAAATATCTAAAAGGAACTATTAATTATAGTTTGACATATTGTGGCTTTCCTTCTGTTTTAGAGGGATACTCAGATGCTAACTGGATCTCTGATTCTGATGAGTTAAAATCTACAAGTGGATATGTGATCACACTTGGTGGGGGTGCGATGTCTTGAAAATCATCCAAGCAAATCGTCACAGCTCGCTCCACTATGGAGTCTGAGTTTGTTTCCTTAGAGAAGGCAGGTACTGAGGCTGAGTGGCTCAGAAATCTTTTAATTGATATACCAATTGAAAGAGACCAGCTCCGTCTGTGTCTATTCATTGTGATAACCAAGCTACTATTACTAGAACTAAGAATAAATTATACAATGGAAAGAGTAGGTATATTCGCCTAATACATAAAATTGTAAAGCAGCTGCTGGATGGTGGGATCATATCTCTTGACTATGTGAGGTCAGAGCTTAATATAAGTGATCCATTTACCAAACCACTAGGGAGAAAATTAGTGGAGAATACATCGAGGGGAATGGGACTCATGTCTATAACAAAGAGTCAAAAATGATAGTAACCCAACCTATGTGATTGATGAACTCATGAAGTAGATTCATATGGGTAATAACAAATCATTTGTTAACTTGGAGATGCACTATCATTATTTTATTATTGAGAAGTCCCTTCGTATGATGTAGATAGTGCAAATTGCAATGTGCAAAGGATGAGCATTAGCTCTTAATGGATTATCATAGTCCTTATTGGGTGGTGTGTTTAATTGCAATGTACACTTGATGGATCCACCTATATGAGTGTGGAAGTGAGGTCGCTTCCTATGAGAATGTAGACATATTCTCTAGAGCGCTCATGAATATCCAGGTAGGGCGCATGGCCGATTCGCGCCAACCCGTTTTGAACAGCTCGGTTCTATGAATGATATGTGGGTTGTAGGTCAATGATCCATAATTAGGAAGATTGGTTCATAAAAACTTTATGTTTCACCAACTTCCTGTGGGACACACCTACATATCCTAGGTAGTGGTTCATAGAGCAAAAGTCACCATTATTGATGCATTGAGTTCTTATGTTTCCTCCTCTTCTCTCTCGTTCCTATTACCCTTCCTTTAATTTTGAAATAGTGGGGGATTGTTAGTATTTTGAGAGTATTTCAAAATTAAGCCAAGTTCTTTTAGTCCCACATTGGATAGGAAAAGAACTCTTTAGTGTTTATATATGGAGTCTCTTTCATGATGGGTTGTGTGGGCTAGAAACCAGGGGGTGCTCACGCGCACACAAGCCCATTGAGGCCCAGTGAAGGGAATTGGGTTACCGGATCCAGAAAACCTTAATGCGCATGTGCGCCCGCATCGCACGTGCAGGGGGGGTGTAAATCCGGGTTTCAGAGCTTCGCGGGTGTGCCCGAATAGGCTAAGTTTTGCCAATTTTATTTTTGGATTTAAAATTAAAATAAAATCTTTTCAAATCCTGTCATAATATTTGGGTCAGAAATAGCTGTTGAGATTCGTATCTTTCCATGTCATGTCCTGTCATTGCAGTGACACTTTCTAAGGCTTTCTCTGCACAAGGAAAGATTGGTTCTCTGTCTAAGGATTATTTTCTCTTCCCAAAAATTTTCTAATGATGATAAACTCTCTTTATAAAGGATCTATTCCCTGCTTTCAAAAACAGAACTCAACCATCTTCTTCTTCCTCTGAAATTTTCTTAGACTCTTCAGTTCTTCCCTGCATCTCTGGAGGAAACAAAACCGAGCTGTTCGAGGGCCTGTGCATTGCGAGTGCACGCTTGCAGGGCCAGCGATCGTTGAATCCTGGAGGGTAGGTCGCCATCAACCTGCTGCACCGAGATACTCTCTCCGAGGGGCGCGATCTACTCTTAAGGACAGTGCTCCACAAGCCTCGATCAAAATAGAGAAGTTCCTTTCTTCTTAAAAGTTTAATTTAAATAGCTTAGCAGTATTTCGTGTATCATTTTTCCAACACCCACCATTATGGAAGACAAACCAATCCCAAACCCCACCAACTCAAAACATTCTAAGGCTCTGTGCATGTATATTGTCTGCAACTGAGAGAAATATGCATCACATATATCATTTCTTAACTGAGAGTTTTGTTTGTCATGTTCATCTGCAGGACGTTCACTCCGATCAGCACTAACACCGTGCATGAGGGCACAGGCACAGCGCCAACACTGTGCATCAACACCTTTCACTGTGATCATCCTTTATCAGCTTCCGGTCCTCATAGCACTTCTGTAGAATTTTTCATCAGAAAGAAAAATATCAACTGAAAATAACAATCATATTCACAAGCTCAACCTTCGCCGAGGTGTTGCTCTGTGGTCGCCTTCGCTGAGGCGTTGCTCTTTTGCTTCCTTCGACGATGGAGCTTGTTGTTGCTCTGTTCCAAGCAGAGCTTGCTCTGCTCGGAACAGAGCAACCGCTACAGCCATGCTGGAGGGCGAAGGGCGAGGGCGAGGGTGGCGGGGAGCTCAAAATGGGCGAGGGCGAGGGCGAGGGCGGAGGTGAGCTCGAGCTGGGCGAGGGGAGCTTGATGAGGCAGATCTTCAGCTGCAACCGTATTGGGTGAGGCCGAGGGCGAGCTCAAGGAAGCAGAGCTCCCGCTGCAGTCGTGTTGGGCGAGGACGAGGGCGGAGGTGAGATCGGGGAGGCGTTGGGCGAGACAGAGAACTCATGGGGAATCTGAGAAGGATGAGATTTCAATTTTCTGGGGAATTTGAGAGGGAGACGATGGCTTTTGACTTTTTGGGGATTAGATATCGGTGAACCGACGTCGACGTGTTAAGTTTTTTTAATTTTTTTTCAATTTAGGGAGAAAATCATCATCGGTTCTCAAAGGAACCCACGTAAAATAAAGGGAAAATCATCATCGGTTGTTTCATGAACCAAGGATAGGTTTTTTTTAAATCATATACTTGATATATATTTGTTTTATTTTTAAAATTATTACTTTCTTTTAGGGAGTGTTTGGATGTAAGGAATTGGAGTGAAGTGAGGAAGTGGGGAAGTATAATTGCTCATTTTCCTATCTATCCAAACACCGGAAAAGGAAAATAAGAAAACCCCCTTTTCCCTTTTTCATCTCTCTTTTACACAACCATTTTCTCACTTCCAGAGTGCTACAGTTAATTTTGTGGTCATGTAAATCTCATTTATAATAAGTTATAGCATAAAACAGTTAATTTTTTGGTCATGTAAATCTCACTTGCATTCTAATTACAATCTATTTTTTATTTTTCTTAATTAATTTTTATTTTAATATTATTTTGCGGTCAACTTTGTGGTCAACTTTTCCACTTCCACTTTTCATTACCATCCAAACACCGGAAACGATAAAACATTTTCCAAACCACACTTCCCAACAACCATCCAAACACCAGAAAACTTACTACTCATTTCCTTTTTCCTAAAGGAAATAAATCTTACTTCCTACTTCCTCACTTCACACCAATTCCTTAAATCCAAACAGACCCTTAATTCACGCTGGTTCGTAAATCAACCCGCATGTACAGAGTGACGTGAAATCTCACACACACACACACTAGTGCAAGGGCTCTGGTTTTGGGGGGGAGAGATTACGTGAGAGAGAGAGAGAGAGAGAGAGAGAGAGAGAGAGGAGGGCGAGTCGGACGGCGATTAGCGAGGGCTTGCCGGAGGGGGGGAGAGGGGCGGCGGGAGGTGAGGGCTCGGGTTAGAGAGAGGGGGGCTCGGGTTTTATTTTGAAGGGGATTTAACTGTGGTTCTTAAACCACCATTAAATTTAACGGTGGTTCGAGATGAACCGATGTTAAATCTTGGTCTTTAATGTCGGCTCCAACTGAACTGATGTTCAAAGGCCCGACATTTAAAGTCTGTTTTGTAAAACCGACGTTAAAAGTAGTTTTTAACATGGGTTCAAATAAAAAAACCAACGTCTAGAATATTTGAAATTACTTACAATATTGCCACCAAATATTTTTCATGTTGTTTTTAATAAAAAAAACGATGAATGACGTATAATTTATTTATTGTAGTAGTATGGCCCGACCCCTCGATCATGATGTATGTTGAGGACTTTCAAAATCTGTAGTTAAATTATACCTTGTCCTCGTTGCTCTTGTTTGATTGATTAAAAAAATCATATACAGACACAAACTTGAGTTTGTTTGTGTAGCAGGTTCAATTCATATCATAATTATCCGCACGGTTTCATACTGAATGCAGGAGTCTAAGTTCATGAGCGCACCAACCATATATTATTATTACCCACACAAAAGCTTAGGATATGCACTTGGGAAAATTGTCTCAAAAGAAGACAAAATACCATGTATAAAGTTGCACCAAGCTTAATGCTCTCCAGTTGTCTTATGGACGTAGAAAAGCAAGTGATGATATAGTGATTGATATCTGACCCAACATGCATGAAATCTTGATGCAAAAAAGGAAGACTGAGTCTTAATTGCATGCTACTGCTATGATATTTACTAAGCTCGCATATAATTGTAGTCGTGTTGGCTTGGAAGTAATGACATTTTTTTTTTTTTTTTAATATGCATGATTCACAGCTACAGCTTGCCTAACTTTGTGATGCATTCCCTTTTCTTCTCGTCTGCTTACATTTTTGGTTCTAGCTATTAAACAATTTTTATAGACATGTTTACTTTCCTATAAAGTTGGAAATGAGAGGGAAAGAGGTGTTGATAATGCTAGAGACAAGGAGAACTACCTTCTATTTTTGTTGCTAGAACCAAGAAAGAGTAGATTGTAATCTTTTCATTTTATAATCTGAACTTTGTTGTAGTTAGGGTTGATTATGCCGCCAACCTTACGTTATTCTTGCTTCGATAGTAGCTCGATAGAATTAAACTGTTACACGCCAATAATCACTGTTCTGGAAATTTAAATGTCAGCAAGTTGTTCTAGAGAGAAGACCTGCAATGATCTATTCATTAGTCTTTCCTTTATCTGAATGCAAGATTGTTTGTTTACAAATGACAGAAGATAGAATAAAAAACATTATGTTCCTAATACAGCAATGATTGCATATTCTGCAGGTTATGTACTGATAAAGTTTGATCAGCCATCATGAAAACATAGATCTGTGGTCGGAAGGCTCAATTCAGTGGTCCAAGGATGCTGCTGGTGTTTGAAATAGATACTTTTCAATTAGTCTAAGATACAGAATCTCTGAAAGGAACAGTCCTCTGGTTGCTTAAGAAAATAAACATTTCTCAGCCTTTATTAGTCTCTAAACATTGCAACAGATACATAGTATGTAAGGGTTTGCACGAAGTTTTGCACCAAAACTGAAACTAGCACAAGAATTTGACTTCTCATTGATATGTTGATTAAAATCTATGTTTAGAAAATGATGTAGGAAGATATCACTCAGGAGCAGAAGCAAAACCATCAGCAAGCCAAAATAACCTGATCTATCAATGGACCTGTCTTTTGGCCTGTCGACAGGCTTTTTTCGAAAGTTGGGGTTTACAGTCTGTCTCATGATTGTCAACAGCACCCTTCACCTGTCAACATTCCTATTGTGTATCTGCGTATATGATTCTGTTTAGGAGTTTGTTTCAGGTTAGTCTTGGATTCCAAATTGTTTCGTTTTTATTTCTTTAGTTTTAGTTTCCTACTTAGATTAGCACTCTTCTTTATTTTCCTATATAAGACCATTGTATCTTTGTAATTGTAAAGAAACGAATTTTACTTAAAAAATTTTAGGTTTTCCACTTCAAATTTGTTCGTGGATTCGAGTATTATCCCTACCTGAAAGTTTTTTTAAGGGTTCATTGGTGCTAGATCAAGATCTAACCAGCGTTGTTTGCTTCCCAGTCCGCGTCAAGTGGTATCAGAGCTTCGATAATTTTCCGACGATGGCAGGAAACGGTGACGAATCACGAAGCCTTTCCTCAAAGAGGGGCACTATTGAAGAGAGGATCAGCGCTCTTGAAATAACGTTGGATGTTGTAGTCCAAGAACTCAAGAAGTTATCCCTTAAGATTGACGATTGAGGTCTAACCGATAGTGCATAACAAAGTAGACGAATAATCCCAGATCGGCTAAAAATGGGGATGGTCTTGGGTATATACGTATTTGGGCAACTCCACCGAGAAGGCTAGTTTTTGTGATGATGCCAAGTCCTTACACCAGACTACTATAAGGGCCTTAAGGGCCTAGATGGCTAGATTTATAAGCTTGTGTAAAGGGCCTTAAGGGCCTAGATGGCTAGATTTATAAGCTTGTGTAACAATTCACTGGATACTGGATCTGTTCATGTGATGTAATGGGTCGGCTCATCCGTGCCTTAACCATACTTGTACTGTGTAAGTATATTTGTACCCAATTTGAGCATCTACTTTGTATCTACTTCGTGTTTACTTGTGTCTAATTCTGGGGGCTCAGACACGGTAGTGCCGTTTTCATTATTCATGCACCAAATATTTTCGTGTAGGTTCATCGTGCCTGTAGCTCAGAGGATTAGAGCACGTGGCTACGAACCATGGTGTCTGGGGTTCGAATCCCTCCTCGCCCACAACTGGCCCAAAAGAGAAGGACCTTTTTTTTACCTCTGGAGGTAAGAAAATCATGATCGGGATAGCGGATGCAAAGCTATTGAACTTGGGTATGGTTTCTTTTGTCGAAATGAAATGGCCTTATTTTTTCTTTTTATTTATTTTATCGGGAAGCCTTTTGCCATTACATATAGGAAACCGATCGGAATTAGCGTATTTATGTTTTACTCTCCGTAACTCTTTCTCAGCCAGGTTTGGGTAGAATAGTGGAGCAAGTACAAATTTTAGTAGCATAGCAAAAATGCATTCCTCATCATCAATATGTTTGTTCGCGTTAATTGTGGCCTATCGGGAGAATAGATGACTGCATCTTTGATGCATTGCTAGTACATCATCTGAGAGTTCTTAATTGGCTAGTTGTAAATAGCCCCAGGGCTATTTACATATTTACAATGGATTATCCTTAATTTATGCCGAGGTATTGACAGTATTCTCAAATATCGTAGAACAGAATGTGATACGATGAGATAAAATGCAATAGAAACAAAGACAGGGAACAGGTTACCTACCCCTAACGGTCAAAGCGAGCCCTTTAATTCAATTCTTCATTCTTTAATTAAATTTAAATTAAGAATCAATCAAATCTCCCCAAGTAGGATTCGAATCTACGACCAATCAGTCAACAACCGACCGCTCTACCACTGAGCTACTGAGGAATAATGGGAGATTCGACCTCATAGAGTTCAACTCCCGTTCCCAACCCATGAGTCTGAAGCTTCCTTCGTAACTCTCGAAACTTCTTCGTAGTGGCTCCGTTTCACGCCATATTTCATAAGGAACATTAAAGTGGCTCTATTTCATTATAACCATCTATATCCCAATTCCATTCATTTAATATTCCCTTTGGTATCATTGACATAAGAAGTGTCATTCAATCGAAGAAGATGGTATCATTGACATAAAAGATGTCATTTATAGTCTATCTCTTTCTATAGATGGAAAATTAAGAAATCATCATATAATAATCGAGAAACTGAAATAGAAAAGAAAAAAGGGAGGTTTATGGTGATTTTGAAATATTTTCTACTATGTAATCTATTATTCTTATGCATGAAGATAATAAATTCGGTCATTATGGTCGTACTCTATTATGAGTTTCTGACCACATTCTCCATAGGATCCTCTTATCCCTTCCTTCTCCGAGCTCGGGTTATGGAAAAAGGAACTGAGGAGGTATTAGCAATAACTGGTTTTATTATAGGGCAGCCCATGATATTCATATCGATCTATTATGCGCCTCTACATCTAGCATTGGGTAAACCTCAAATAATAACTGTGCTAGTTCTACCGTATCTTTTGTTTCATTTCTTCTGGAACAATCACAAAAATTTTTTTTTATTATGGAGCTACTACCAGAAATGCAATGCGTAATCTCAGCATTCAATGTGTATTCTTGAATGATCTTATTTTTCAATTATTTAACCATTTCATTTTACCAAGTTCAACGTTAGCCAGATTAGTCAACATTTATACGTTTCGATGCAACAACAAAATATTATTTATAACAAGTAGTTTTGTTGGTTGGTTAATTGGTCACGTTTTATTCATGAAATAAGTTGGATTGGTATTATTCTGGATACAACAAAATTATTCGATTCAATCTAATAAGTACCTTGTGTCAGAATTGAGAAATTCTATGGCTCGAATTTTTAGTATTCTCTTATTTATCACCTGTGTCTACTATTTAGGCAGAATGCCATCACCTATTGTCACTAAGAAATTGAAAAAAAAAACCTCAGAAACAAAAAAAGGGGAAAAAGAAAGGAAGAAAGTAATGTAGAAACAACTTACAAAACGAAGAAGACTAAAAAGGAATAAGAGGAATCCGCCGAGGAAGACAAAGATAGCCCAGTTTAAGAAGATTCTTATCTTGATACCCACCAAGATAATTGGGAATTGGGAAAACTTAAAGAAGAGAAAAATGAAAAAAACTTATTTCTAGTTTGAAAAGCCTATTGTAACTTTTCTTTTAGATTATAAACGATGGAATCGCCCATTGAGATATATAAACAATGTTCGGTTTGAAAATGTTGTACGAAATGACACATCACAATTTTTTTTTATATATGCCCAAGTAATGGAAAATAAATAATATCTTTTACATATCCACCCAGTTTATCGACTTTTTCAGAAATGGTAGAATGAAAAATTTATTTGTACATGACAGAAAAACTATCCCTGGAGGACTTGTATAATTATTAGGTTTATACTAATGAACAAAAAAAATACAACTTGAATAATGAATTGATAAGGCGAATAAAAATTCTTGAAAAGGAGAAGGGATCTCTTGGTTTACATATGCTAGAGAAAAGGACCAGATTGTGCGATGATAAGAATGAACAAGAATACTTGTCAAAAATGTACGATCCTTTTTTGAGCAGACCCTATCGAGGAACAATAAAAAAATGCAATTTACGTGCAATCATGAATGATTTAAGAACTTCGACAGCTCATTCTGTAAAAATGCTTTGGATAAATAAGATTCACGGTCTATTTCATAATGATTCTCGAAAATTTGAACATCAAAAGAACACGTTCGACGTTCGAAAGGAATTATTATTGAATTCGAGTTCAATTGGGAATTTCTTAAACTCAATCGATGAATTATCTTTTGAACACGCACGAAAAATTGAATTAGAAAGTCAAACAAAACCTTTGAAATTTATATTCGATGTAACTACAACTGATCCAAATGGTCTAACAACAATTAGAAAGAAATCTATTGGAATGAAAGAAATTAGTAAAAGTGTTTCTCAATGATCATACAATTTGACAGACGATGCGGAAGAAGACGAAGAAGAATCAACGGAGGATTCTGAAATTCGTTCAAGAAAAGGCAAGTGTGTGGTAATTGATACTGATGATCAGAGTACTAATTCTAGTGGTAATAATAATGATACTAGCACTAGTGATGAAGAAGAGGAAGTGGTTTTGATATGTTACTCACAACAATCAGATTTTCGACGGGGTATAATCAAAGGATCCATGCATACTAAAAGGCGTAAAACAATTGTTTGGGAAATGTTTCAAGCAAACGTGCATTCTTCTCTTTTTTGGATCGAATAGACAAAACATTTTGTTTTCATTTTTTGATATCTCTGAAATGATTAATCTCATTTTTAGGAATTGGGTAGGGGAAACCAGAATTGCAAATTTCTTATTTGAGGAGGAAGAAACAAAAGAGAAAACAAATGAAGAAAAAGAAGAGGAAAATGAATGAATAACAATATAAGAAGCTTGGGATTCCTTTATATTTACTCAAGCAATAAGAGGTTTACTGTTAGTAACCTAATCTTTTCTGAGAAAATATGTTATATTACCCTTATTAATAATAGCTAAAAATATTGGTCCGATGTTATTATTGCAATTCCCTTAGTGGTGCGAGGATTTGAAGGATTGGAATAGAGAAAAGCATGTTAAATGTACCTATAATGGTATTCAATTATCATAAACGAATTTTCTCAAAACTGATTAACATATGGTATTCAGATAAAGATTCTATTTCCTTTCTGTCTGAAACCTTGACGAAGATCTAAAATACGATCTCGTTATAGAGATCAGAAAATGAGTAAAAAAGAGAAAAGAGATAATTTTTGTTTTTTAATAGTCTGAGGAAGGGAAGCAGAACTGCCTTTTGGGTCTCCTCGAAAACAACCTTCTTTTTTTGAACCCATTTTTCAAGAACTCAAAAAAATAATAAAAGTGAAAAAGCTTTTTTTTTTTTTTTCAAGTTATAAGGGCTTTAAAAGAAAGAACCAAATTGTTTTCAAAGATTTCAAAAGAAAAAATAACATGGGTCACCAAAATAGTTCTACTTAGAAACCTAATAATGAAAGAACTTGAAAAAGTAAACCCCATTTTCTTTTTGAAATTGAGAATTAAAAGTATATGAAACAAATGAAAACAGAAAAGACTCCAATATAAATAATAATATTGTCCAAGAATCGACCATTCAAATTCGATCCATGAATTGTGTAAATAAAACTTCGTCACTCATAGAAACAAAAATAAAAGATTTTCCTAATAAGATAATCACAATTAAGGCTCGAATAAAAGGAATCACAAATGATAAGAAAAAAGTAGTTCTAACTTGTGACGATAAAAATAAAAGATCAGAATCACAAAAGGATATTTGGTAAATATTCAAAAGAAAAAATATCCGATTAATAGATAAATCGCATTATTTTATGAAATCCTTCATTGAAAAATTATAC
This sequence comes from Agave tequilana, assembly GCA_038442645.1. NCBI lineage: Eukaryota > Viridiplantae > Streptophyta > Magnoliopsida > Asparagales > Asparagaceae > Agave > Agave tequilana. The sequence continues at coordinate 181,374 of JAVJIF010031192.1, read as the reverse complement.
ATGGATATATTATTATGTATTATTAAGATTCCAAGGACCAATGCACAACTTTTCTTTGAATCAACAAAATAAATTATCAATAAATCCATTTACAACGATGAAACAAGCCAAGAAGGGGTTGAGAAGCCAATCAAAATACAATGAACTTTATTTTGACTATAAAAAAGTCATTTTCTAATACTAATATTAGTAATAAAAATTCTAATATTTATTGTAACTTATCTTCTTTGTCTCAAGAATATGTATTTTAATAATTCTCACAAAATCAATTACTTAACAATTATCATTTGAGATCTCTATTTCAATATCATCGCACCCATCCTTTTCTTAGGGATATAATCAAGAATTATTGTACAACACAAGGAATATTAAATTCCAAACCAAGGCATAAAAAAATTCATAAGTATGGGATGAATAAATGTAAAATTTGGTTACAGGTCATTATCAATATAATTTATTTCAGACCAAGTGGGCCCGCTTAGTATCGAAAAAATGACAAAATAGAGTTAATCAATGCGTACGATTCAAAAGAAAGACTAAATGAAATTGGATTTATATAAAAAAGACAATTAATTCATTACATGAAATAAAATGACTGTGTAGTGGATTCGTTGATGTGTCAAAAAGAAAATTTGAAAAAACATTATGGATATGATCTTTTATCATATAAATATATAAATTATGGGGATAGTAGGGACTAATATATTTATGGATCAGCGTTACAAGTAAAGGACAAAAAAATTACATATAATTTAAATACAGTGGAATCCGAATCATTTTATGGATTAATAAGTATAGCTATTAGTAATTATCTAAAAAAAGGATTTATTATTGATACGAACAAAAATCTGGATAGAAATTTTTTTGATTATAGAATTCTCCATTTTTGTCTTATAAATAATATCGATATTGAAACCTCGACCAATTACGTATAAAGATTCATAAGAATGCTAAAACGGAAACTCAAAATTCTCAAAAAAAATACTTTTTTGATTGGATGGGAATAAATCAAGAAAGGTTATATCGAACGATATCAAATCTAGAACCTGGTTTTTCCCATAATTTGTGCCACTTTTTGATGCGTATAAGATTAGACCGTAAATCATACCAATCAAATTACTTATTTTCATTTTCATAGAAATGCAAATATTAGTCAAAGAGAAAAGATCGACGTAATAAAAAAAATGAACAACAAGGGCAAGGGGATCTTGTATCAGATCTACGAAAATAAAACAAAATGAAAGATAATGAAGAATAATACACAGGAACAAACATTAAAAAGGGTAGAAAGAAAAAACAATACAAGAGCAAGAAAGAAGCAGAACTAGATTTCTTCTTGAAAAAGTATTTTCTTTTTCACTTAAGATGAGATGATCCCTTGAATCAAAGAATGATCAGTAATATCTAGGTATATTATCTTCTACTTAGACTGATAGATTCAAGGAAAATTGCTATATCCTTAATTCAAAGAGGAGAGACGCATCTGGATGCAATGTTGATTCAGAAAGACCTAACTCTTACAAAATTGATAAAAAGGAGAATATTTATTATCGAGCCAATTCGTCTATCTATGAAAAGGCATGGAAAATATATTATATATCAAACCTTAAGTATTTCATTGGTTGATAAGAATAAACACCAAACTAATGGAAAATGCAAAATAAAAAATAGATATGTTGATTAAAAGAATCTTGATGGATCTGTTGCACAAGATAGCAGTATGCTTGTGAATAGAAACAAAAATGATTATTATTTCCTTGCTCCTAAAAATATTCTATCTCCCAGATGTCATAGAGAATTGAGAATTCTAATTTGTTTCAGTTACCGGAACCAGAATTGAAATGTTGTGGATAGAAATCCAATATTTTGCAATCAAACCAACATAAAAAAACAGTAGACAATTTTTGAACGAGGAAAAGCATCATAATACGGAAACAGATAAATTCATTAAATTCAAATTATTTCTTTGGCCCAATTATCGATTAGAAGATTTAGCTTGTATGAATCGTTATTGGTTTGATGATACCAATAACGGCAGTCATTTCAGTATGTCAAGAATACATATGTATCCGTGATTCAAATTTAGTTAATAGTAAATATTTCCTATATATCTATCGCATGATATATTCAGTAGAGAAAACCGAAATATATACACATACGCTATATTATATTTTGGTACACAATACCGATTAAATTACGTATCAATTGGATCTAGGAAGAAATCGACAGAATCTTTTTTCTTTAGTTAGGTAAAAAAAGAATTCTCTTTCGTGTTTGTGAATGCATAAATGTATCATCCCCTTCTATTCTATACAAATCAAATTGCAAATTTGATTTGGATAGAATAAATTTAATTTAAATAAAATAAGAATGAATAAAGTAGTGCATATGAAGAGATCTAAATTTTTTGTGCACTAATTCAAATAATTGGTATAATAATAATTATTATTTTTCCTGATCAGTAAAATCCACAGAAAAGGGAAAAAAAATGTTTTTTATGGTAAAAAATTCATTCATCTCGGCTATTCGACAAGAAAAAGAAAAAACTGCGGATCTGTTGAATTTCAAGTATTCAGTTTCACCAATAAGATACGGAGACTCACTTTACATTTGAAATTACATAAAAGAGATTTTTTTATCGCAAAGGGGTCTACGAAAAATTCTGGGAAAACGAAAACGTCTGCTGGATTATTTGTCAAAGAAAAATAGAGTATGTTATAAGAAATTAATTAGCCAGTTGGGTATTCGGGAATTAAAAACCCCTTAATTTTAAGATTGGTTTGAGTTTTTTCTTTAGTTATTAGTTAATAGTAGTTATTAGATTTTTCATTTTGATGAATCTCATTTTGATAAATTCATAGAATAATGAGTTAAGGAAGAAAAGATATGACTTTACCGGCTACAAGAAAAGATCTCATGATAGTTAACTTGGGCTCTCACCACCCATCAATGTATGGTGTTCTTCGACTAATCATTACTCTCGATGGTGAAGATGTTATTGACTGTGAACCCATATTGGGTTATTTACACAGAGGGATGGAAAAAATAACGGAAAATCGAACAATTATACAATATTTGTCTTATGTAACACGGTGGGATTATTTAGCCACTACGTTCACAGAAGCAATAATAGTAAATGCACCAAAATGATTGGAAAGTGTTCAAGTACCTAAAAAAGCCAGTTACCTTAGAGTAATTATGTTGGAATTGAGTCATATAGCTTTTCATTTGCTATGACTTGGACCTTTTATGGCGGATATCATTGCACAAACTCCCTTTTTTATATTTTCAGAAAATGGGAATCGTTGTATGATCTATTTGAAGTTGCTACGGGTATGCGAATGATGCATAATTATTTCCGTATTGGCGGAGTCGCTACTGATCTACCTTAAGGATGGATAGATAAATGTTTAGATTTCTGCAATTATTTTTTAACAGTAATTGTTGAATATCAAAAGCTTATTACGCGGAATCTTATTTTTTTTTGGAACGGGTTGAGGAAGTGGGCATTATTGGTGGAGAGGAAGCAATAAATTGGTGTTTATCAGGATCGATGTTATGAGCTTCTGGAACCAATGGGATCTTCGTAAAGTTGATCGTTATGAATTTTACAATAAATTTGATTGAAAAGTCTAATGGCAAATAGAAGTAGATTCACTAGCTCGTTATTTAGTACGAATGGTGAAATTAAAGAATCTATAAAAATTATTCAACAAGCTCTAGACGGAATTCCTCAGAGGGCCTATGAAAATTTAGTCAGATGCTTTGATAGAGCAAAAAATTCCAAACGGACTAATTTGAATATAGATTTATTGCTAAAAAACTTTCACCCAATTTGAATTGTCGAATAAGAACTTTATGTAAGAGTAGAAGCCCCAAAAGGAGAATTAGAAATTTTTTTGATAGGAGACAGTAGTGTTTTCCCCTGGAGGTGGAAAATTTGTCCGCTGGGTTTCATCAATTTCCAAATTCTCCCTCAACTAGTTAAAAGAATGAAATTGGCTGATATCATGATGATACTAGGTAGTATCGATATCATTAGGGGAGAAGTTGATCGTTGAAATGATAATTGATACGATAGAAGTAGAAGTACAAGCTATCAATTCTTTTTCTAGATCAAAATCCTTAAAAGAAGTCTATGGACTCATATGGATCTTTGTTCCTATTTCACCCTTATATTGGGAATCACTATAGAGTACTAGTAATTGTGTGGTTAGAAAGAGAAATATCCGCAGTAATACAACAATGTGTAACGCCCTGCTCCTAAAAATACGGAGACGTTATGGCGACGTACAGATGCGAGGTGAAAACACGCTCACGCGTACGTTAAGCCTCAGTATAGTACATTACCTCCATATAGACATGGGTCCCAGCAGGAAATAAGTACAAGAATACCTGCAGAAAGAGGTCAGTGATCACAACATATATGAAAAATGAGGACAAATAAGATAACAGAAATAAATCAACAAGATACCTATGAAGGGGCTCGACAAGGAATCTTCTATGTGACTCCAAGGCACTCTCGGATACTACGGTACGCGGATCTCCAATCTGGGCACGCAAACCCAGGGTCGTCAGAAAGCGACCTAGTGAGTGGTAAAATGAAGGAGGCAGTAATATATACAATAATAATACAAGCACGATAATAATATATAATACATAATGTTATAATAGTGATACCATATCATAAGCATATAATATGCAGTAGAATATATAACCATGTAAGAAGTAGAACTATAGAAACATGTCCTCTTTTAATACTATCACTACCTAACCGGTTATTATCAGGTCATGTGTCTAATCGTATTCAGTTTATATAATATATCATGTCTTCTAATGGTAACGTGATAGAAGTGAACATGCAGATGGGCATATGCAACAATTCTATAGCCAGGTGAGCATACGAGAATAATGTCCAGAGGATACAGGAACTAAAGGCATGCAATGCATGGTCTACGTGTACATGAAGAGTGTGTCACCACATGAAGTGTAACGAGCAGCAGGTAATGTAGCAAACAATACAAGTAACATGATGGCAGATAAATGATCAGGAACAGTAACAAGTACAACTAAACATGTAGCAGGCAAGTCATGTCAGAGTCCTGTTATTTAACAATAGTAGCCATCAGTACCACCTGATATTTTAATCAATCTATTCCAGTGTCCCATACCACTGGCAGTTCATACTGGAGCCCGCACTCCAGTCGAACCCTATCCGGACATGGCCTACGGGTACCATAATCCAAACGAGAGAGTGACCAAATAACAAGTGTTCCTGATGTCACTATTGTTAGGTTATCATGTACTGGGTCTGAATAGTTAGTGCACTGAGGATGCCTCCATCATGCCGACACCCCGCGATGTTGGATTCTAGAGGTGGCCCCACGGATTCAAGAGGTGGCCCCCACCATGTCTGTGGTGTGGCACTTTGTTCCGTGTGGCACTTAGTTCCACACACCATGTGCCGGACGCCAGCATGACCGTGCATATAACGGGAATACCATGTATAACAAGAATACTGAGTCTGGTCAGTAACAATATCAATAACAAGAACACCTGAGACATCCTCGTCACCCAACACCAGACGGAGGTGAGGATTCTAGAGGTGGCCCCCATGAATTCAAGAGGTGGCCCCCACCATGTCTGTGGTGTGGCACTTTGTTCCGTGTGGCACTTAGTTCCACACAAGTTCCGCCGGATGATGGCGTGACTGTGCTATAACTGGTGTACCAGAGGACAAGTATGAACTACACAGTATATCAAGTATTAGAACAATGCATGGTAGCATGATAACGGGGAAACAGGAAACAATAAATGTGGAATGCCACACATCTCATATCAACAGTTCATGTATCCAGTAACGGAAATACCAATATCAATAACAGGAAACAATCATAGAAAATGAATACAGTAACATGGAACAATAATACATGTAGCATGAACGAGTATCCATATGACACGAATAAAGATGCTATACATGCATGTGTTCCAGTGATATGTAACATGACAGGCATGTGTAACAGTGCTATGTAAACATGACATGCATGGGTACCAGTGATAAGTAAACATGACATAATTGTGCACCGGAATCCATGTAACGATGGTCACAATCATATGACATGCGGTAGGCCGTGCATTGGTCTAACCGTGTACCAGTGGAGCATGTATGTGTAGCTATAAGCCGTGTCATACCATCGTGATAATACATGTAATAACAGTGTCTACTATAAGACCATACCCCGTGACTTGACAGTATCCGTGTAATCGTAGCCATAACATGCTATAACAGTATCGGTGTCTCCGTCTCTTAGTCCTACTAACTCAAGCAATAACAGTGTCAGTGTGAATGACAATATATCATGTACTATATGGTACCAACATCTGGTTGTACTGGGTATATAGTGTTCAGTGTGCTTAGTATGTTCGGGTAATAATTACGGATACATATAGTTATGGTGTCCAATGTGAGGCAGGTACCGGTGATCAGATCTAATCTAGTATGTCGGCCACCATCTTATGATATTGATTATGTTTAATGAATCGTTATACTAGTCTTTTATTAATTACCATTTATTAACCGGTAATTACAGTTGTTACAATGAGTAAGATCAGCCAATCAATCAAGATACATGATAAAATATAATTTATAAAAGAAAAACACTCACAAACTGGCTATAAGACTGTAGCTCTCGTTCCCACGATCGCAACGGATCCAGAATCGCCCGAATTGGAGTCCGGATGCTCCAGATACCGCCTGAATACTAAACTAATATAAAAGGGTTAATTATGTAATATCTAAAAAGATTCAGGGGGCTATTTGCAAATTTACAGGGGCCTAAAAGTAATTAATAATTTTACAGTTTTACCTTAACGGGTCGGGTTTGGTGCAAATGGGTCGGGTTTAGAATTAAACCCGCACCCAAACCCGTTTGGGTTTTTACCCAAAAAAAGCAAGGGCAGCAGCAGCCGTGGGCTGCTGCTGCCGCCCGCCTGCGCCCGCCGCCCGCCTGCGCCCGCCGCCGGCGCCGCTGTCCCGCTGGCGCCGGCGCTGCTCCGGCGCCCAGGGCCGCCGGGGCAGCCAGCAGAGAGGAGGAGAGAGAGAGGGGTGGGGGCTGGCGCCCCCACCACATGCGCCGCCGGCCTCCTGCGCCGCCGGCGGTCGGCCTCCGGCGTGCCGTCGGCCACCTGGCCGGAGGTCCGCAGAGAGAGTGAGAGTGAGAGATAGGGAGAGAGAGAGAGAGAGAAAGAGAAAGAGAGGAAGAGAGAGTAGAGAAAGAGAGAGAGGGTTTGGAGAGAGAGAGAGAGAGAGTGTGTGGGAGAGTGAGAGAGAGAATAGAGAAGAGAGAGAGAGAAAGAAAAGAAAGGGGGGAAGGCGGTGGAGGAAACCACTGGAAGAAGGTAGAAGAGAAGAGAAGAGAAGAGAAGAAAAGAAAAGAAAAGAAAAGATTAAAAAAAAATTAATATTTTAATATTATTAAATTGGCCCGATATTCAACTAGCTCCGAACGGTGCCCTCCTGAGACGTAAGATGAAGACGGTTTGCAGAAACTCGATCCGATTTGCCAATTAAAAATCCCGGAGTGTCTCGCCGATACGGGCGACACCGGTTTGGCCGGATTTTCGATAAATTCAGAAAAAATCCCCAAAAATACCCGAACGTAGCTCATGTGATCCTAAGACATGTGGTGAAAGCCGATTCTCAAAATTATACTCCGTTTGTGAAATAAAAATCAGAAGGCCAGTTATCGGTATCGGTCGACACCGACTACGGAGATTTTCCAAACTAATCCAGAAAATTCCAGAAAATCCTGAAAAAATCTCAAATATTTGAAAATGAGTTTTGAAACTGAAATCGGCTCAAACAGACTACTACTGAGGTCAAATCAATTTTGTACGTCGTATCGCGTACTGATACGGTGATACGTACACCGGGGATTAGGGTGTTACACAATGTATTGGGCCTGAATATGCCGGCCCGTTAGGAATTCTTTATGCTCTAGCAGATGGGACCAAATTACTTTTTAAAGAGGGCCTCCTCCTATCTAGAGGAGATATTCGTTTGTTTAGCGTGGGGCGGTCTATAGCGGTCATATCAGTTCTACTAAGTTATTTAGTAATCCTTTTGGGTCTCGCCTTGTTTTAGCCAATCTCAGTATAGGTGTTTTTATATGGATCCCCATTTCAAGTATTGCTCCTATTGGACTTCTTATGTGAGGATATGGGTCGAACAATAAATATTCCTCTTCAGAAGGTAAAATCTCATTCCCTACGTACAAGAATAATAAACACAAGCAGTGTAAACTGTTGACCCCAAGATTAAGATTCTTTGACTAATTATCATATCTTGAAGCGGGTACAAAAGATCACTGTACGGGGTTTCTACTACTGTCTTATATGTATTATCATACTGGGGATCAATCAAAAATCAGTGGACAGTCAGGAACACCAAGGTACACAAAAGATTAGTAATGAAGATAATGTAAGGTATCAAAAAAAGAAATTTTTGCATAAAACTTTGGATAAAACGAATCATTATGAGGACTTTAAAGTGGTTTTTAACGTCGGTTCGAATAAAAAACCGGCATCTAAAATATTTGAAATTACTTACAAAATTGCCATCAAATATTTTTCAGGTCGTTTTTTAATGAAAAACGATGGATGACGTTTAATTTATATATTGTAGTAGTGTTGGCCCCTACCCCTCGATCATGATGTATGTTCGAGAACTTTCAAAATCTGCAGTTAAATTATATCTTGTCCTCGTTGCTCTTGTTTGATTGATTATCATATACAGACACAAACATGAGTTTGATTGATTATAAATTCCTATCATAATTATCCACATGGTTTCATACTGCTGAAGTCCAAGTTCACGAGCGCACCAACCATATATTATTATTACCCACACAAAAGCTTAGGATATGCACTTGGAAAAATTGTCTCAAAAGAAGACAAAATGCCATGTATAAAGTTACACCAAGCTTAATGCTCTCCAGTTGTCTTATGGACGTAGGAAAGCAAGTGATGATATAGTGATTGATAACTGACCCAACATGCATGAAATCTTGTTGCAAAAAAAAGGAAGACTGAGTCTTAATTGCATGCTACGGCTATGATATTGACTAAGCTCGCATATAATTGTAGTCGTGTTGGCTTGGCAAAGTAATGACATTTGTTTTTTTTTTTTTTTAATATGCATGATTCACAGCTACAGCTTACCTAACTTTGTGATGCATTCCCTTTTCTTCTCGTCTGCTTCCATTTTTGGTTCTAGCTATTAAACAATTTTTATAGACATGTTTACTTTCCTATAAAGTTGGTAATGAGAGGGAAAGTGGTGTTGATAATGCTAGAGACAAGGAGAACTACCTTCTATTTTTGTTGCTAGAACCAAGAAAGAGTAGATTGTAATCTTTTCATTTTATAATCTGAACTTTGTTGTAGTTAGGGTTGATTATGCCACCAACCATACGTTATTCTTGCTTCGATAGTAGCTCGATAGAATTAAACTGTTACATGCCAATAATCACTGTTCTGGAAATTTAAATGTCAGCAAGCTGTTCTAGAGAGAAGACCTGCAATGATCTATTCATTAGTCTTTCCTTTATCTGAATGCAATATTGTTTGTTTACAAATGACAGAAGATAGAATACAGAACATTATGTTCCTAATGCAGCAAAGATTGCATATTCTGCATGTTATGTACCGATAAAGTCTGATCCGATCATCTGAGCTTGTTTATGAGCGCCATTAAACTTGATCATAAACTAAGCAGCTAGCAGGGAATCTTACAAACATAGATCTGTGGTAGGAAGGCTCAATTCAGTGGTCCAAGGATGCTGCTGGTGTCTGAAATAGATACTTTTCAATTAGTCTAAGATACAGAATCTCAGAAAGGAACAGTCTTCTGGTTGCTTAAGAAAATAAACATCTCTCAGCCTTTATTAGTCTCTAAACATTACAACAGATACATAGTATATAAAGGTTTGCGCGAAGTTTTGCAAGAGAAACTGAAACTAGTACAAGAACTTGACTTCTCATTGACATGTTGATTAAAATCTATGTTTAGAAATGATGTAGGGAGAAATCACTCAGGAGCAGAGGCAAAACCATAAGCACGCCAAAATAACCTAATGTGTCGATAGACCTGTCTTTTAGCCTGTCGACATGCTTTTTTTGAAAGTTAGGGGTTTACAGTTTGTCTCATGACTGTCGATAGCACCCTTCAGCTGTCGACATTCCTATTGTGTATATTCGTATATGATTCTGTTTAGGAGTTTGTTTCAGGTTAGTCTTAGATTCCAAATTTTTTGTGTTTTTGTTTCTTTAGCTTTAGTTTTCCAGCTATATTAGCAGTCTTCTTTATTTCCCTATATAAGGCCATTGTATCTTTGTAATTGCAAAGAAACGAATATTACTTAAAAAACTTTAGGTTTTCCTCTTCAAATTTGCTCGTAGATTCGAGTTGTTTTCTTCAGCTTGTGAATTCGAGTCACTTGCTCGTGGATTCGAGTATTATCCCTACCTAAAAGCTTCTTTCAAGGTTTGTTGGCGTTAGAACAAAATCTAACCGGCGTTGTTTGCTTCCCAGTCCGCATCAAGTGGTATCAGAGTTTCGGCAATTTTCCGACGATGGCAGGAAACGGCGACAAATCACAAAGCCTTTCCTCAAAGAGGGGTACTATTGAAGAGAGGGTCAACACTCTTGAAATAACGTTAGATGTTGTAGTCCAAGAACTCAAGAAATTATCCCTTAAGATTGACGATTGAGGTCTAACCGGTGGTACAAAATGAAGCGGACGAATAATCCCGGATTGGTTAAACACGGGGATGGTCTTGAGTATATAAGTATTTGGGCAACTCCACCGAGAAGGCTAGTTTTTTGTGATGGTGCCCCAAGTCCTTACACCAGACTACTATAAGGGCCTTAAGGGCCCAGGTGGCTAGATTTATAAGCTTGTGTAACAATTCACTAGATACTGGATCTGTTCATGTGATGTAATGTGTCAGCTCATTCGTGCCTTAACCATACTTGTACTGTGTAGGTATATTCATACCCAATTTGAGCATCTACTTTGTATCTACTTCGTGTTTAATTGTGCCTAATTCCGGGGCTCAGACACGGTCTAGAGCACCGTTTTCATTATTCATGCACCAAATATTTTCGTGTAGGTCCATCGTGCCTGTAGCTTAGAGGATTAGAGCACGTGGCACGAACCACAGTGTCGGGGGTTCGAATCCCTCCTCACCCACAACTGTTCCAAAAGGGAAGGACCTTTCCTTTACCTGTGGGGGTAAGAAAATCATGATCGGAATAGCGGACGCAAAGCTATTGAACTTGGGTATGGTCTTTTGTCGAAATGAAATGGCCTTACTTTTTCTTTTTATTTATTTTATCGGGAAGGCTTTTACCGTTACATATAGGAAACTCGGCTGGAATCAGCATATTTATATTTTACTCCCCGTAATTCTTTCTCAGTCAGGGTTGAGCAGAATAGCAGAGCAAGTACAATTATTAGTAGCATAGCAAAAATGCGTTACTCGTCTTTAATATGTTTGATCGCGTTAATTGTGGCCTATTGGGAGAATCGATGACTGCATCATTGATGCACTGCTAGTACATCATGTGAGAATTCTTAATTGGCTAGTTGAAAATAGCCCCAGGGCTATTTACATATTTGCAAGAGATTACCCCGGATCTACGCCGAGGTATTGACGGTGATTCTCAAATATCATAGAACAAAATGTGATACAATGAGATAGAATGCAATAGTAACAAAGACACAGAACGGGTTACCTACCCATAATGGTCAAAACGAGCCCTTTAATTCAATTCTTCATTCTTTAATTAAATTTAAATTAAGAATCAAGCAAATCTCCCCAATGAGGATTCGAACCTACGACCAATCAGTTAACAACCGACCACTCTACCACTGAGCTACTGAGGAACAACGGGAGATTCGACCTCATTAAGTTCAACTCCCGTTCTCAACCTATGAGTCTAAAACTTTCTTCGTAACTCCCAGAACTTCTTCGTAGTGGCTCTGTTTCATGCCTTATTTCATAGGGAGCCTCAAAGTGGCTCTATTTCATTATATTCTATCTATATCCCATTCATTCATTTAATATCCCCTTTGGTGCCATTGACATAAGAAATGTCATTCAATCGAAGAAGATAGTATCATTGACATAAGAGATGTCATTTATAGTCTATCTCTTTCTATATATGGAAAGTTAAGAATCATCATATAATAATCGAGAAATTGAAATAGAAAAGAAAAAAAGGGAGGTTTCTGATGATTTTAAAATCTTTCTACTAGGTAATCTATTATCCTTATGCATGAAGATAATAAATTCGATCAGACTCTATTATGGATTTCTGACAACATTCTCCATAGGGCCCTCTTGTCTCTTCCTTCTCCAAGCTCGGGTTATGGAAGAAGGAACTGATAAGGAGGTATCAGCAACATCTGGTTTTATTACGTGGCAGCTCATGATGTTCATATTGATCTATTTTGCGCCTCTACATCTAGCATTGGGTAGAACTCATACAATTACTATCCTAGTTCTACCGTATCTTTGTTTCATTTCTTCTGGAACAATCACAAAAATTTTTTTTTTTATTATGAATCTACTACCAGAAATGCAATGCGTAATCTCAGCATTCAATGTGTATTCCTGAATAATCTATTTTTCAATATTCAACCATTTCATTTTATCAAGTTCAATGTTAGCAAGATTAGTTAACATTTATATGTTTTGATGCAACAACAAGATGTTATTTGTAACAAGTTGTTTTGTTAGTTGGTTAATTGGTCACGTTTTATTCATGAAATGGGTTGGATGGTATTATTCTAGATAAATCATTCGATTCGATCTAATAAGTACCTTGTGTCAGAATTGAGAAATTCTATGGCTCGAATCTTTAGTGTTCTCTTATTTATCACCTGTGTCGACTATTTAGGCAGAATGCCATCGCCTATTATCACTAAGAAACTGAAAGAAACCTCAGAAATAGATGAAAGGGGAGAAAGAAAGGAAGAAAGCGATGTAGAAACAACTTATGAAATGAAAAAGACTAAACAGAAACAAGAGGGATTCGTCTAAGAAGACAAAGATAGCCCATTTTATGAAGATTCTTATCTTGATACCCACCAAGATAATTTGGAATTGGGAAAACTTAAAGAAGAGAAAAATGAAAAAACTTATTTCTAGTTTGAAAAGCCTATTGTAACTTTTCTTTTCGATTATAAACGATGGAATCACCCATTGAGATATATAAAAAATGATCGGTTTGAAAATGCTGTACGAAATGAAATGTCACAATATTTTTTTTATATATGCCCAAGTAATGGAAAACAAATAATTGTAGGTCACCTAGAGGGGGGGTGAATAGGTGAGTAGCTAATCTAATGATGAATTATGCGGAATTAAAAACTATTTATGCAAACTAAACTTATTAAGCTAAAAACACAAGGTATAATATAAGAGTGTAGCCGAATTCTCGGTGAAGGGCTCTGAACTATCACCTCAAGATTTCTCTAGATTAAGAGTTGAGGTGCCACTATGACTCTCTTAGTTGAATACAAGTATGAACAAACAAACCCAAGCATATATCAATAAGGCACAAGATATATCAAACATATAAAGGCATAAGCAATGTAAGCATGCAAGATATAAACACATGTAAGAGACAGAGAGAGAGAGCAATCGCATTGTTTCGAGGTTCGAGCACCCTTACTCTACGTCCCCGCCTTCAACTCAATGAAGGATTTTCACTAAAAACGATCCCACCGGATCACTCAGTGCTGCAACACCTACAAGGAGTTCACACTAGAACTCTTGGACTCACTAGTCCTTCTCTTGTTCCCGCAAGAACAACACACGCAAGCATACTAGCTTGCCGAGGCCGCACCTCTACACCGAGCTCCCACAAGAACTCGAAACAATACGAACCCGCAAGTTCACCTCCTCAAATAAAAGATGAACACTTTGGTGATCTCAACACTTTGATCACTTAAAAATACTCTCACAATAAAGATCCCTAGAGGATTGATATAGCAATGGATGACTAAGTTTGTGTGAGAAAACTAGATAGAGTAGTGGAGGAAAAACTCAAGAAATCTCTTTTGAAAAACACTCTTGAAAACTATCCTTTTGATATGGAAGTATTTACTCTAAAACAAGTAGAGAAAACCTCCACAAGAGATGGGAAAAACTAGCTTGAAAACTCACTTCAAATCTCGTAGAAAATAGGCCAAGGCTACCATAATTTATAGATTCCCAAAACCTAACTGTTGGGGTCAAAGTCAGCAGAAAACTTTGCTGTCGGTCGGTCGACCGACCAACGGTCAAATTTCTAACCATTGCAGCCTGCCGATCGACCTCGCGGTCGACCGAGCCTGGGCTTTGACCTACTGGTCAACCGGGCGGTCGACCGAGGCGAGATCCCTCTCTAGTGGTCGACTGGGTCGGTCGACCGGCCCACCAGCCAAAAGACTTGTGCATGTCTGTGCACATCAGTTGACCAGTCGACCGTCCGGTCGACCGCCAGCATGGTCTGGCTGGGATATTCGGGATTTGAAAACTTATCTTTTTAACTTCAATATAATCCCATAAATTCTCATAAATTGTACAAAATAAGTTCATTGATATACTTTGATATACAAAAAAAATCAACACATGTTACAAATATCTTGAACCATTTTTGTGATATAGAAATTTTGTTTTAAACAAAAATCTGTATTTTTCAAAAATAATCTCCAAATTGAAAAACGATTTTTCAAAACTTCTCCAAATATAAAAACAAGATATTTTAAATAATTTTGAAGCTTAGTATGTATGGATATGATTCATTACACATATGAGATGAAATGTCTATGTTTTTGACAATAAGCTCTAAAATAAATTTTGATAAATCCAAAACAATATTTTTCTAAACACAAAACTATCTTATGAAAACACATATAAATTTTGTGTGTCTATAAATGAACTTGAGCGATCTACAACTAATCTATCATTCACATCTTATCTAAAAATAAATCTTAGCACTTACAAACATGACTCAAGTCTTTTGAAAATCTTCTCTTAAAAATCTTCTTCTCCTTCTTGACTTGGTCCAGATCTTAATCCAATGAGCGATGCAATCTTGATACGCGAGATCTTGAATCAACACGTGCTAGCTCCAAAACTTGACTTCGAATCCTTTATTGAAGCTAAACACCTACTAAGATCTTGATCAAATATCTGAAACTAAATAAGCACAAGATCATTAGTACTATAACTATATGAGTTAATCATCATCAAAATTAGACCGATGGGCCTTTCGGGCCAACAATCTCCCCCTTTTTTATGATGACAAAACTCATGGAGTTATATATGCATGGATTAAAGTTAAGATTCATAAAAGCTCCCCCTTAACTCATGCATAGCAATAAACAATAAAGATATTCAATAAAGCGCATAAATTAAAAAATATATATATGCACAAGTAATGAAATAAACTCACCAAATTCTTCTCCCCTTTTTTGCATAAACAAGAAAACAAGCATGCATATATAAACTCTCAAAATTCTTCTCCCCCTTTTTGTCAATTCATCAACAAAGGGGCGAAACAAATCAAACAATAAAGATATATATGCGCTATACATTCATGAAGAGGAGAGACGTAAAGTTAGCTCCCCCTGCATACATGCATTACATGAAGAAGGGATGACAAGATCCTAACCCACATAAAGCATAATATATAATGTATAAGCGGAGATGTTAAGCTCCCCCTACAGACGTTTACCACATAAAGAAGAGATATCAAGCTCCTCAATGTGAGATACACTAAACATGAATCTATATATAGAGAAGATGTTAAGCTTCCCTTGCATATAGGCAATATATATCAAAACAAATTTTGAAATCACTTTTAAGACAAATTTTTGAATTTTCTTGAAGTCAACAAAATCAACTTAGATACCAGTGAAATCAAATTGTAGTTGACAAAACAAAAGTTGGTATCACTTGTAAATAAACAAAATATTAAGATACCATTAGTAGAATTTTGATACATTGTAGGTTTGATACCAATTGAAAGGTAAAATATGAAGTACATTTTGATATCACAAAATACCAATTGAAATATCAATTGAAAATAATGCATAAGCTTAATAAGCATTTAAATTTAAGTCAAGCTTAGTATAAACATAATTTGTGCTTAAACATGAAGGGATATGGTAAAACAAGCACAATCAAAACATATATATGTATGAAAGAGAAAATACCAATTGAAATTGATATTAATTGAAATTTGAAGCATACATATATAAGAAACACATATGAGTATACAATAATAAAATGTTCATTAAAATCATGTATATCTCATAGCTACCTCCCTTTCATGCACATGTTTAAATAGATTTTCAACTTTGAGCATACAAGACATGGTCGCCTATCCAACCAGCCTTTTAGGGTAGAAGTTTTCAAAAATATGATTTGAAAATAGTTGTAAATTGAAAACACTACCAAATGAGGAATAAATAACTAGTTTAAAGTAAATTTAAAAAAACTAATTAAAGATCCTTCAAACATGAAACCAAGTCATATATATCTCATGAAACATGGCTAAGTACACAAAAATTGTCACTCAAGATCGATAAAGCTCATATAAAGCTCATGAAAATAATATCATGAGTAAACAAAAGAATAATGTGAGTGCACAAGAATCATGTGATTAGTATATTCATGAAAATAATCAATAAAACTCAAAATACCAAAAGCATATGAGAATCATAAAAAATTATTTTTCATTAAAAAATAAACTTCAAGGTATATGTATGTTTTATCAAAACTAAAAGTATACATACATATCCCAAACACAAAAGAGCCCATAATAGAATTTGTATGAAGGCAAGTGACTTAAGGGTATACATGTATATTTAGTAGTTTTAGACAAATATAACATATACATGAAGCAAAATATGTACAAGGATACGGACGACAAGTATAAATGAAAGAATCATCAAAACTAGGTTATACATGTACATGTAATGAGTACAAATGAGTATTGAATCATAAACATATAAGAATCAAGTGTAGCTCACTACTTGTACAAGTATATACACAAGTTTTAATGAAAGATACATCTAAACAAGTATTCACCACATGAAGTATAAAAATCAAAACATGCTAAAAATATTTATATAGAAGCATGTAAACTAAATTGGGAGTTTAGAGATAGTTACAAAACCATATGCACTATTCTCTAAGTCTCTAAAACATGGTGGTCCTCCCACCAAACTTCCTTGATAGTGATGCATCAATTGTAGTGTCCATCAAGCTCAACCGCATCCACCATCAAGGCACCATACCTCTCACGTCATGTAAGAGCCCACGAGGGTTAGTATTGTAAGAAACCCAAACATTATTATTTGCAATATTTATAGAATTTAATCTATCAAAGCAAAATCTTGCAAGATGGCCTTTGCGGCCACAATGTGTACATTTGTATACTCTAGCATGCATATAAGAATGAGTATGATCATGATGTGCATGGTGTGCATATGTATGCTGTGGGTTATGTGCATAAACATGTGGAGGTTATTTCTTTTGAAATAAGGTTTTCAATTTAGAATGGTTAAATGCACAATTTCTTAAAGTTGAGCTCAAATAATCAATTCTATTTTTCAAGACTTGAATCTCTTTTTTTATCAATAGTAGCATGAAGAGCATGGGAAGAAGAGAATCAACAATCTTTTTTTTAGAAATGTTTTCTTCTTCTTTTAAAACAATTTTTCTTTTCAAAGAGTTGTTTTCATCCAAAATAATTTCTTTTTATTTTTCCACCAAAGTGATTTTATTTTTCAAAGAATTATTTCCTTGACAAATATCATTTAATTTAGAAGACAAGAAAATATTCTCCTTTTTTAAAAATTCATTTTCTTTTGAAATGCATTCAATTTATTTTTCAATCTTTTATTATCCTTTTTAAGCACATCATACTTTTCAAGAATTTGTTAACAAAATAAAGCAAGATCATCATATGACATGTCAACATCCTCATCATGCTCAGATTCAGAATTTACCTCAAGGGGGTTATCCCCTTGGATCATGTAGCATATGTTGGAAGCATCACTTCCATCATCCGAGTCATTCCCCGCACAGTATTGCTTTTGTTCACCAAGGGAGATAAGAGTGTTTCATACTACAAAAGCCGAATCAAAATTAGCAACCCTAGATAAATATTCATCATTTAGGGTAGATCTTAAAGTATGAAGGGCTTTTGCATTGCCTCAAGGTTTTTGCCATTTAAACAATACGAATTTTTAATAGTGGCAAAATAAACATGAATACCTAGGGTTTTGAGGTACATTGACATCTTAACCTTCCAAATTTGGATGCTAAGAATATCAAACATGGGAGGTGTCATGAAATCCATGTGTGCGTAAATAAATATTGTGATTAGCTAAAATGAGGATCTTTAACTCAAGGTTGTTAGACCCAAATCAAGAGTACCAAGCTCTGATACCATTTGTAGGTCACCTAGAGGGGGGTGAATAGGTAAGTAGCTAATCTAATGATGAATAATGCGGAATTAAAAACTATTTATGCAAACTAAAATTATTAAGCTAAAAATACAAGGTATAACACAGGAGTGTAGCCGAATTCCCGTTGAAGGGCTCTGGACTATCTCTTCAAGATTCCTCTAGATTAAGAGTTGAGGTGCCACTATGGCTCTCTTGGTTGAATACAAGTGTGAACAAACAAATCCAAGCATATATCAATAAGACACAAGATATATCAAGCATATAAAGGTATAAGCATTGTAAGCATTCAAGATATAAACACAAGTGAGAGATAGAGAGAGCAATAGCAAACACGAGAGATTTGTTTCGAGGTTTGAACACCCTTGCTCTACGTCCCCGCCTTCAACACAATGAAGGATTTTCACTAAAACGATCCCACCGGATCACTCGGTGTCGCAACACCTATAAGGAGTTCACACTAGAACTCTTGGACTCACTAGTCCTTCTCTTGTTCCCGCAAGAACAACACACGCAAGCATAGTAGCTTGCCGAGGCCGCACCTCTACACCGAGCTCCCACAAGAACTCAAAACAATACGAACCCGCAAGTTCGCCTCCTCAAATACAAGATGAACATTTTGGTGATCTCAGCACTTTGATCACTTAAAAATACTCTCACAACAAAGATCCCTAGAGGATTGATATAGCAATGGATGGCTTAAGTTTGTGTGAGAAAACTAGATAGAGTACTGGAGGAAAAACTCAAGAAATCTCTTTGGAAAACACTCATGAAAACTCTCTTTTTGATATGAAAGTATTTGCTCCAAAACAAGTGGAGAAAACCTCTACAAGAGATGGGAAAAACTAGCTTGAAAACCCACTTCAAATCTTGTAGAAAAGAGGCCAAGGCAACCCCAATTTATAGATTCCAAAAACTAACTGTTGGGATCAAAGTCAGCAGAAAACTTTGCTATCGGTCGACTGGCCGGTCGACCGACCAACGGTCAAATTTCTGACTGTTGCAGCCTGCTGGTTGACCGCGCGGTCGACCGAGCCTGGGCTTTGACCTACCGGTCAACTGGGCGGTCGACCGAGGCCAGATCCCTCTCTGGCGGTCAACCGAGTCAGTCGACCGGCCCACCAGCGAAAAGACTTGTGCACGTCTATGCACATCAGTCGACCAGTCGACTGTTCAGTCGACAGTCGACCGTCCCGTCGACCGCCAGCATGGTCTGGCTGGGATATTTGGGATTTGAAAACTTGTCCTTTTAACTTCAATATAATCCCATAAATTCTCATAAATTGTACAAAAATAAGTTCATTAGTATACTTTGATATACAAACATGTTTGATCGAAAATCAACACATGTTACAAATATTTTGAACCAGTTTTGTGATATAGAAATTTTGCCTTAAACAAAAATCTGTATTTTTCAAAAATAATCTCCAAATTGAAAAACGATTTTTTTTCAAAAATTCTCCAAATAAAAAAAAAGATATTTTAAACAATTTTGAAGCTTAGTATGTATGGATATGATTCATTACACATATGAGATGAAATGTCTATGTTTTTGACAATAAGCTCTAAAATAAGTTTTGATAAATTCAAGACGATATTTTTCTAAACACAAAACTATCTTATGAAAACACATATAAATTTTGTGTGTCTGTATATGAACTTGAGTAATTTACAACTAATCTATCCTTTACATTTTATCTAAAAATAAATCTTAACACTTATAAACATGACTTAAGTCTTTTGAAAATCTTCTCTTAAAAATCTTCTTCTCCTTCTTGACTTGGTCCAAACTTTGATCCAATGAGCGATGCAATCTTGATGCGCGAGATCTTGAATCAACACGTGCTAGCTCCAAAACTTGACTTCGAATCCTTTGTTGAAGCTAAACACCTACAAAGATCTTGATCAAATATCTGAAACTAAATAAGCACAAGATCATTAGTACTATAACTACATGAGTTAATCATCATCAAAATTAGAGCGATGGGCCTTTGGGCCAACAATCTCCCCCTTTTTGATGATGACAAAACTCATGGAGTTATATATGCATGGATTAAAGTTAAGCTTCATAAAAGCTCCCCCTTAACTCATGCATAGCAATAAACAATAAAAATATTCAATAAAGTGTATAAATTAAACAAAAACATATATGCATAAACAATGAAATAAACTCACCAAATTCTTCTCCACTTTTTTGCATAAACAAAAAATAAGTATGCATATATAAACTCTCAAAATTCTTCTCCCCTTTTTTGTCAATTCATCAACAAAAGGGCGAAACAAATCAAACAATAAAGATATATATGCGATATACATTCATGAAGAGGAGAGACGTAAAGTTAGCTCCCTACATACATGCATTACATGAAGAAGGGATGACAAGACCCTAACCCACATAAAGCATAATATACAATGTATAAGCGGAGATGTTAAGCTCCCCCTACACACGTGTACCACATCAAGAAGAGATGTCAAGCTCCTCAATGTAAGATACACTCAACATGAATCTATATATAGAGAAGATGTTAAGCTTCCCTTACATATAGGCAATATATATAAAAACAAATTTTGAAATCACTTTTAAGACAAATTTTTTATTTTCTTGAAGTCAACAAAATCAATTTAGATACCAATACAATCAAATTGTAGTTGACAAATAAAAGTTGGTATCACTTGTAAATAAACAAAATTTTTAATATACAATAGTAGATTTTTGATACATTGTAGGTTTGATACCAATTGAAAGGTAAAATATGAAGTACATTTTGATATCACAAAAATACCAACTGAAATATCAATTGAAAATAATGCATAAGCTTATTAAGCATTTAATTTTAAGTCAAGCTTAGTATAAACATAATTTATGCTTTAAACATGTAGGGATATGGCAAAACAAGCACAATCAAATCATATATATGTATGAAAGAGAAAATACCAATTGAAATTGATATTAATTGAAATTTGAAGCATACATATATAAGAAACACATATGAGTATACAATAATAAAATGTTCATTAAAATCATGTATATCTCATAGCTACCTCCCTTTCATGCACATGTTTAAATAGATTTTCAACTTTGAGCATACAAGACATGGTCGCCCATCCAACCAGCCTTTTAGGGCACAAGTTTTCAAAAATATGATTTAAAAATAGTTGTAAATTGAAAACACTACCAAATGAAGAATAAATAACTAGTTTAAAGTAATTTTTGAAAAACTAATTAAAGATCCTTCAAACATGAAACCAAGTCATATATATCCCATGAAACATGGCTAAGTACACAAAAATTGTCACTCAAGATCGATAAAGCTCATATAAAGCTCATGAAAACAATATCATGAGTAAATAAAAATAATGTGAGTGCACAAGAATCATGATTAATATTCATGAAATAATCAATAAAGCTCAAAATATCAAAAGCATATGAGAATCATAAAAATTTATTTTTCATTAAAGAATAAACTCCAAGGTATATGTATGTTTTATCAAAACTAAAAGTATACATACATATCTCAAACACAAAAGAGTCCATAATAGAATTTGCATGAAGGCAAGTGAGTCAGGGGTATACATGTATATTTAGTAGTTTTAGATAAATATAACATATACAAGAAGCAAAACATGTACAAGGATACGGAAGACAAGTATAAATGAAAGAATCATCAAAACTAGGTTATACATATACATGTAATGAGTACAAATAAGTATTGAAGCATAAACATATAAAAATCAAGTGTAGCTCACTACTTGTACAAGTATATACACAAGTTTTATAAAAGATACATCTAAACAAGTATTCACCACATGAAGTACAAAAATCAAAACATGCTAAAAATATTTATATAGGAGCATGTAAACTAAATTGGGAGTTTAGAGATAGTTACCAAACCATATGCACTATTCTCTAAGTCTCCAAAATATGGTGGTCCTCCCACCAAACTTCCTTGATAGTGATGCATCAATTGTAGTGTCCATCAAGCTCAACTGCATCCACCATCAAGGCACCATACCTCTCACGTCATGTGAGAGCCCGCACCTATATCAAATACAAGTGGTGAAAATTTTGGTACCCATTTTCTTTTAGGTCCACGAGGGTTAGTGTTGTAAGAAACCCAAACACTATTATTTGCAACATTTATAGAATTTAATCTATCAAAGCAAAATCTTGCAAGATGGCCTTTACGGCCATAATGTGTACATTTGTATACTCTAGTATGCATATGAGAATGAGTGTGATCATGATGTGCATGGTGTGCATATGTATGTTGTGGGTTATGTGCATAAACATGTGGAGTTTATTTCTTTTGAAACAAGGTTTTCAATTTAGAATGGTTAAATGCACAATTGCTCAAAGTTGAGCTCAAACAATCAATTCTATTTTTCAAGACTTGAATCTCATTTTTATCAATAGTAGCATGAAGAGCATGGGAAGAATGAGAATCAACAATCTTTTTCTTTGTAGAAATATTTTCTTTTTCTTTTGAAACAATTTTTCTTTTCAAAGAGTTGTTTTCATCCGAAACAATTTCTTTTTCTTTTTCCAACAAAGTGATTTTATTTTTCAAAGAATTATTTCCTTCACAAATATCATTTAATTTAGAAGACAAGAAAATATTCACCTTTTTCAAAAATTCATTTTCTTTTGAAATGCATTCAAATTTATCTTTCAATCTTTTATTATCCTTTTTAAGCATATCATACTTTTTAAGAATTTGTTGACAAAATAAAGCAAGATCATCATATGACATGTCAACATCCTTATCATGCTCAGATTCAGAATTTACCTCAAGGGGGTTATCCCCTTGGATCATGTAGCATATGTTGGAAGCATCACTTTCATCATCCGAGTCACTCCCCGCATAGTATTGCTTTTGTTCACCAAGGGAGATAAGAGTGTTCTATACTATAAAAGCCAAATCAAAATTAGTAACCCTAAATAAATATTCATCATTTAGGGTAGATCTTAAAGTATGAAGGGCTTTTGCATTAGCCTCAAGGTTTTTGCCATTTAAACAATAAAAATTTTTAATAGTGGCAAAATAAACATGAATACCTAGGGCTTTGAGGTACATTGACATCTTAACCTTCCAAATTTGGATGTTAAAAATATCAAACAAGGGAGGTGCCATGAAATCCATGTGTGTGTAAACAAATATTATGATTAGCTAAAATGAGGATCTTTAACTCAAGGTTGTTGACCCAAATCAAGAGTTCCAAGCTCTGAAACCATTTGTAGGTCACCTAGAGGGGGGTGAATAGGTGAATAGCTAATTTAATGATGAATAATGCGGAATTAAAAACTATTTATGCAAACTAAAATTATTAAGCTAAAAACACAAGGTATAACACAAGAGTATAGCCAATTCCCAGTGAAGGGCTCTGGACTATCTCCTCAAGATTCCTCTAGATTAAGAGTTGAGGTGCCACTATCGCTCTCTTGGTTGAATACAAGTGTGAACAAACAAATCCAATCATATATCAATAAGGCACAAGATATATTAAGCCTATAAAGGTATAAGCAGTGTAAGCCTGAAAGATATAAAACAAGTGAGAGATAGAGAGAGCAATCGCAAACACGGGAGATTTGTTTCGAGGTTCGAGCACCCTTGCTCTATGTCCCCGCCTTCAACACTATGAAGGATTTTCACTAAAAACGATCACACCGGATCACTCGGTGCCGCAATACCTACAAGGAGTTCACAGTAGAACTCTTGGACTCACTAACCCTCTCTTGTTCTCGCAAGAACAACTCACGCAAGCACACTAGTTTACCGAGGCCGCACCTCTACACAGAGCTTCCACAAGAACTCGAAACAACACGAACCCGCAAGTTCGCCTCCTTAAATACAACATGAATACTTTGGTGATCTCAACACTTTGATCACCTAAAAATACTCTCACAACAAAGATCCCTAGAGTATTGATATAGCAATGGATGACTCAAGTTTGTGTGAGAAAATTAGATAGAGTAGTGGAGGAAAAACTCAAGAAATCTCTTTTGAAAAACACTCTTGAAAACTCTCTTTTTGATATGAAAGTATTTACTCTAAAACAAGTGGAGAAAAGCTCTACAAGAGATGGGAAAAACTAGTTTGAAAAATCACTTCAAATCTTGTAGAAAACAGGCCAAGGCAACCCCAATTTATAAATTCCCACAAACTAATCGTTAGGGTCAAAGTCAGCAGAAAACTCTGCTGTCAGTCAATCGATCGGTCGACCGGCCAACGGTCAAATTTCTGACTGTTGTAGCCCGCCGGTCGACCGCCCGGTCAACCGAGCCTGGGCTTTGACCTACCGGTCGACCGGGTGGTCGACCGAGGCCAGATCCAGAGAGCAGAGCTCTCTAACGGTCGATCGGGTCGGTCGACTAGCCCACCAGCCAAAAAACTTGGGTACGTCTGTGCACATCGGTCAACCGTCAGGTCGACTGCCAGCATGGTCTGGCTGGGATATTTGGGATTTGAAAACTTGTCTTTTTAACTTTAATAAAATCCCATAAATTTTCATAAATTCTACAAAAATAAGTTCATTGACATACTTTGATATACAATATGTTTGAACAAAAATCAACACATGTTACAAATATTTTGATCATTTTTCTGATATAGAAATTTTACCTTAAATAAAAATCTGTATTTTTCAAAAATAATCTCTAAATTGAAAAATAATTTTTTCAAAACTTCTCCAAATACAAAAATAAGATATTTTAAACACTTTTGAAGCTTAATGTGAATAGATATGATCCACTACACATATGAGATGAAATATCTATGTTTTTGACAATAAGCTCTAAAATAAGTTTTGATAAATCCAAAACGATATTTTTCTAAACACAAAACTATCTTATGAAAACGCATATAAATTTTGTGTGTGTGTATATGAACTTGAGAAATCTATAACTAATCTATCCTTTACATTTTATCTAAAAATAAATCTTAACACTTACAAACATGACTCAAGTCTTCTGAAATCTTCTCTTGAAAATCTTTTTCTCTTTCTTGACTTGGTCCAAACCTTGATCCAATGAGCGATGCAATCAGCGAGCTCTTGAATCAACACATACTAGCTTCAAAACTTGACTTAGAATCCTTTGTTGAAGCTAAACACCTACTAAGATTTTGATCAAATATCTGAAACTAAATAAGCACAAGATCATTACACTATAACTACATGAGTTATTCATCATCAAAGCTAGAGTGATGGGCCTTTGCGCCAACAATAATATCTTTTACATATCCACCCAGTTTATCGACTTTTTCAAAATTGGTAGAATGGAAAATTTCTTTGTACACGACAGAAAAACTATCCCCCAAGGACCTGTATAATTATTGGATTTATACTAACGAACAAAAAAATACAACTTGAATAATGAATTGATAAGTCGAATAAAAATTCTAGAAAAGGAGAAGGGATCGCTTAGTTTAGATATGCTAGAAAAAAAGACCAGATTGTGCGATGATGAGAATGAACAAGAATACTTATAAAAAATGTACGATCCTTTTTTGAACGGACCCTATCGAGGAATAATGAAAAAATGCAATTTACGTGCAATCATGAATGATTTAAGAACTTTGACAGTGGATTCCGCAAAAATGCTTTGGATAAAAAAGATTCATGGTCTATTTCATAATGATTCTCGAAAATTTGAACATCAAAAGAGCACATTCGACATTAGGAAGAAATTATTATTAAATTCGAGTTTAGTTGGGAATTTCTTAAACTCAATCGATGAATTATCTTTTGACCACGCACGAAGAATTGATTTAGATAGTCAAGCAAAACCTTTGAAATTTGTATTCAATGTAATTATAACTAATCCAAACAATTAGAAAGAAATCAAGTGGAATAGAAGAAATCAGTAAAAGGATTTCTCAATGGTCCTACAAATTGACAGACGATGCAGAAGAAGAGGAAGAAGAAAAAGAAGAAAAATGAACAGAGGATTCTGACATTCGTTCATGAAAAGGCAAGCGTGTGGTAATTTATAATGATGATCAGAGTACTAATTCCTATGGTAATAATAATGATACTAGCACTCGTGATGAAAAGAGGAAGTGGCTTTGATATGTTACTCACAACAATCAAATTTTCGACGGGGTATAATAAAAGAATCCATGCATACTAAAAGACGTAAAACAATTGTTTGGAAAATGTTTCAAGCAAACGTGCATTCTCCACTTTTTTTGGATCGAATAGATAAAACATTTTGTTTTCATTTTTTGATATCTCTGAAATGATTAATCTCATTTTTAAGAATTGGCTTGGGGAAATCCAGAATTGTAAATTTTTTATTTTGAGGAGGAAGAAATAAAAGAGAAAACAAATGAAGATAAAGAAGAGGAAAATGAACGGATAGCAATATAAGAAGCTTGGGATATCTTTATATTTACTCAAGCAATAAGAGTTTAATGTTAGTAACCTAATCTTTTCTTAGAAAATACGTTATATTATCCTTATTGATAATAGCTAAAAATATTGGTCGTATGTTATTATTGCAATTCCCCAAGTGGTACGAGGATTTGAAGGAATGGAATAGAGAATTGCATGTTAAGTGTACCTATAATGGTGTTCAATTATTAGAAACAGAATTTCCTCAAAACTGGTTAATAGATGGTATTCAGATAAATATTTTAATTCCTTTTTGTCTGAAACCTTGGTGAAGATCTAATATACGATCTCATCATAGAGATAAAAAATTAGTAAAAAGCGAAAAAAACACAATTTTGTTTGTAACGATCTGGGGAAGGGAAGCAGAACTGCCTTTTGGGTCTCCCCGATAACGACCTTCTTTTTTTGAACCTATTTTTCAAGAACTCAGAAAAAAATATAAAAGTGAAAAAAGCATTTTTTTAAAGATATAAGGCTTTCAAAGAAAGAATCAAATTGTTTTCAAAGATTTCAAAAGAAAAACAAATGAGTCACCAAAATAGTTATAGTTAGAAACCTAATAATAAAAGAACTTGAAAAAGTAAACCCCATTTTCTTATTGAAATTGAGAAAAGTGAAAGTATATGAGACAAATGAAAACAGAAAAGACTCCAATATAAATAATAATATTATCCAAGAATCGACCATTCAAATTTGATCCATGAATTGTGTAAATAAAAATTCTTCACTCTTAGAAACAAAAATGAAAGATCTTGCTAATAAGATAATTAAATTAAGGCTCAAATAAAAGGTATCACAAAAGACAAGATAAAAATAAAAGATCAGAATCACAAAAGGATATCTGGCAAATATTCAAAAGAAAAAATATCCGATTAATACGTCAATCACATTATTTTATGAAATCCTTCATTGAAAAAACATACATGGATATATTACTATGTATTATTAAGATTCTAAGGATCAATGCACAACTTTTCTTTGAATCAACAAAATAAATTATCAATAAATCCATTTACAACGACGAAACAAGCCAAGAAGGGGTTGAGAAACCAAATCAAAGTACAATGAACTTTATTTTGACTATAAAAAAGTCGTTTTCTAATACTAATATTAGTAATAAAAATTCTAATATTTATTGTGACTTATCTTCTTTGTCTCAAGCATATGTATTTTACAAATTATCACAAAATCAATTACTTAACATTTATCATTTGAGATTTGTACTTCAATATCACGACACCCATCCTTTTCTTAGAGATATAATCAAGAATTATTCTATGACAAGAATTATTCTATGACACAAGGAATATTAAATTCCAAATCAAGGCATAAAAAAATTCATAAGTATGGGATGAATAAATGAAAATTTTGGTTACGGGGTCATTATCAATACAATTTATCTCAGACCAAGTGGGCCCACTTAGTTTCAAAAAAATGACAAAATAGAGTCAATCAATGTCATACGATTCAAAAGAAAGACTCAATGAAATTGAATTTATCTAAAAAAGACCAATTAATTCATTACATGAAACAAAATGACCATGCAGTGGATTCGTTGATGAATCAAAAAGAAAATTTGAAAAAACATTATGGATATGATCTTTTTATCATATAAATATATAAATTATGCGGATAGTAGTGACTTATATATTTATGGATCAACGTTACACGTAAAGGACAAAAAAATTACATATAATTTAAATACACTGGAATCCGAATCATTTTATGGATTGATATGTATAGCTATTAGTGATTATCTAGAAAAAGGATCTATTATTGATACGAACAAAAATCTGGATAGAAATTTTTTTTATTATTGAATTCTCGATTTTGTCCTAGAAATAATATCGATATTGAAACCTCGACCAATACGTATATCGATGCCAAGTTTCATCAGAATGATAAAATAGAAACTCAAAATTCTAAAAAAAAAAATACTTTTTTGATTGGATGGGAATGAATCAAGAAAGGTTAACCCTGATTTTTCCCAGAATTTGTGCCACTTTGTGATACGTATAAGATTAAACCGTGGATCATACCAGTCAAATTACTTATTTTTCATTTTCATAGAAATGCAAATATTAGTCAAAGTGAAAAGATGGACGTAAATAAAAAAATGAACAACAAGGCCAAGGGGATCTTGTATTCTATGAAAACAAAACAAAAAGAAAGATGTTGAAGAAGATTACACAGGAAAAAACATTAAAAAGGGTAGAAAGAAAAAACAATACAAGAGCAAGAAAGAAGCAGAACTTGATTTCTTCTTCAAAAAGTATTTTCTTTTTCAATTAAGATGGGATTATCCTTTGAATCAAAAAATGATCAGTAATATCCAGGTATATTGTCTTCTACTTAGACTGATAGATCCAAGGGAAATTGCTATATCCTCAATTCAAAGAGGAGAGATGCATCTGGATGCAATGTTGATTCAGAAAGACCTAACTCTTACAGAATTGATAAAAAGGGGAATATATATTATCGAGCCAATTCATCTATCTATGAAAAGGGATGAAAAATATATTATATACCAAACCATAAGTATTTCATTGGTTGATAAGAATAAGTACCAAAATAATAGAAAATGCATAATAAAAAATAGATATGTTGATAAAAAGAATCTTGATGGATCTGTTGCACAAGACAACAATATGCTTGTGAATAGAAAAAATAATGATTATTATTTCCTTGTTCCTAAAAATATTCTATCTCCTAGACATTGTAGACAATTGAGAATTCTAATTTGTTTCAATTACCGGAACCAGAATTGGAATGTTGTGGATAGAAATCCAATATTTTCAATCAAAACAACATAAAAAATATTGGACAATTTTTGAACGAAGAAAAGCATCTTAAGACGGAAACAGATAAATTCTCAAATTATTTCTTTGGCCCAATTATCGGTTAGAAGATTTAGCTTGTATGAATTGTTATTAGTTTGATATCAATAATGGCAGTCATTTCAGTATGTCAAGAATACATATGTATCCGTGATTCAAAATTAGTTAATAGTAAATATTTCCTATATAGATATATTTAGTAGAGAAAATCGAAATATATACACATACGCTATATTACATTCTGGTACACGATACCGATTAAATTACATATCAATTGGATCTAGGAAATTTTTTTTTTAGTTAGGTAAAAAAAGAATTCTCTTTGGTGTTTGTGAATGCATAAATGTATCATCCCCTTCTATTCTATCCAAATCAAATTGCAAATTTGATTTGGATAGAATAAATTTAATTTAAATAAAATAAGAATGAATAAAGTAGTGTATATGAAGAAATCTAACTTTTTTTTGTACTAGATTCAAATAATTGGTATAATAATTATTATTATTTTTCCTGATCGGTAAAATCCACGTGAAAGAAAAAAAATGTTTTTTATGGTCAAAAAATCATTCATCTCGGCTATTCGACAAGAAAAAGAAAAAAACTGCGGATCTGTTGAATTTCAAATATTTAGTTTCACTGATAAGATACGAAGACTCACTTTACATTTGGAATTACATAAAAGAGATTTTTTATCGCAAAGGGGTCTACGAAAAATTCTGGGAAAACGTCAACGTCTGCTGGATTATTTGTCAAAGAAAAATAGTGTACATTATAAGAAATTAATTAGTCAGTTTGGAATTCGGGAATCAAAAACCCGTTAATTTTAAGATTGGTTTGAATTTTTTCCTCCAGTTATTAGTTAATAGTAGTAATTTGATTTTTCATTTTGATGAATCTCATTTTGATAAATTCATGAAATAATAAATTAAGGAAGAAAAGATATGACTTTACCGGCTACAAGAAAAGATCTCATGATAGCTAACATGGGCTCTCACAACCCATCAATGCATGGTGTTCTTCGACTAATCGTTACTCTCGATGGTGAAGATGTTATTGACTGTGAACCCATATTGTGGAGGAATGGAAAAAATAGCAGAAAATCGAACAATTATACAATATTTTTCTTATGTAACACGCTGGGATTATTTAGCTACTATGTCCATAGAAACAATAACAGTAAATGCACCAGAACCATTGAAAAGTGTTCAAGTATCTAAAAGAACCAGTTACATTAGAGTAATTATGTTGGAATTGAGTCGTATAGCTTCTCATTTGTTATGGCTTGGACCTTTTATGGCGGATATCGGTGAACAAACCCCCTTTTCCTATATTTTCAGAGAAAGGGAATTGTTATATGATCTATTTGAAGTTGCTAAGGGTATGTGAATGATGCATAATTATTTCCGTATTAGGGGAGTCGCTGCTGATCTACCTTCTGGATGGATAGATAAATGTTTAGATTTCTGATTATTTTTTAACAGGAATTGTTGAATATCAAAAGCTTATTACGCGGAATCCTATTTTTTTGGAACGGGTTGAGGAAGTGTGCATTATTGGTGGAGAGGAAGCAATAAATTGGGGTTTATCAGGACCGATGTTATGAGCTTCTGGAATCCAATGTTATGAATGTTATAAAAAATTTGACTGGGAAGTCCAACAGCAAAAAAGAAGGAGATTCACTAGCTCGTTATTTAGTACGAATCAGTGAAATGAAAGAATCTATAAAAATTATTCAATAAGCTCTAGAAGGAATTCCTGGGGGGCCCTATGAAAATTTAGAAGTTCGACGTTTTGATAGAGCAAAAAATTACAAATGGACTAAATTTTAATATAGATTTATTACTAAAATACTTTCACCCAATTTTGATATGTCGAAACAAGAACTTTATGTAAGAGTAGAAGCCCCAAAAGGAGAATTAGGAATTTTTTTGATAAGAGATAGTAGTATTTTCCCCTGGAGGTGGAAAATTCGTCCGCCGGGTTTCATCGATTTTCAAATCCTCCCTCAACTAGCTAAAAGAATGTAATTGGTTTATATCATGACGATACTAGGTAGTATCGATATCATTATGGGAGAAGTTGATCGTTGAAATGATAATTGATATGACAGAAGTAGAAGTACAAGCTATTAATTCTTTTTCTAGATCAGAATCCTTAAAAGAAGTCTATGGACACATATGGATCTTTGTTCCTATTTTCACCCTTAAATTGGGAATCACTATAGGGGTACTAATAATTATGTGGTTAGAAAGAGAAATATTCGCAGTAATACAACAACGTATTGGGCCTGAATATGCTGGCCCGTTAAGAATTCTTCAAGCTATAGCAGATGGGACCAAATTACTTTTTAAAGAGGACCTTCTCCAATTTAGAGGAGACCTTCTCCTATTTAGAGGAGATATTCGTTTGTTTAGCGTGGGCATGTCTATAGCGGTCAAATCAGTTCTACTAATTTATTTAGTAATCCTTTTGGGTCTCGCCTTGTTTTAGCCGATCTTAGTATAGGTGTTTTTTTATGGATCCCCATTTCAAGTATTGCTCCTATAGGACTTCTTATGCCAGGATATGGATCGAACAATAAATATTCCTTTTCAGGTGGTCTAAGGGCTACTGCTCAATCTATTAGTTATGAAATACCATTAACTCTATGTGTGTTATCAATATCTCTACGTGTGATTCGTTGGAACATGATTATTTTCCCTCCTCACTAGAAATAAAGTAAAGAGGTTGAATATATTGAATGGATATTTTCATTTTATATTCATCATTAGGGTCGATGAGTTAAACAAGATAGTTATATGAATAAAATAAAACTGCTTATAAATTTGCAGTAAGAAGGTAAAATCTCATTCCCTATGTACAAGAATAATAAACACAAGCAGTGTAAACTGTTTACCCCAAGATTAAAATTCTTTGACTAATTATCATATCTTGAAGCGGGCACAAAAGATCGACCGTATGGGGTTACTACTACTGTCTTTTATGTATTACCATACCGGGAATCAATCAAAAATCAGTGGACAGTTAGGAACACCAAGGTACACAAAAATTAGTAATGGAGATAATGTAAGGTATCAAAATAAGACATTTTTGCATAAAACTTTGGATAAAACAAAGCATAATCAGGACTTTAAAGTGGTTTTAACGTTGGTTCGAATAAAAAACCGGCGTCTAAAATATTTGAAATTACTTACAAAATTGCCACCAAATATTTTTCAGGTTGTTTTTAATGAAAAACGATAGATGTTGTTTAATTTATATATTGTAATAGTGCTGGCCCCTACCCCTCGATCATGATGTATGTTCGAGGCCTTTCAAAATCTGTAGTTAAATTATATCCTGTCCTCGTTGCTCTTGTTTGATTGATTGTCAATGCAGACACAAACTGGAGTTCGTTTGTGTAGTAGGTTCAATTCATATCATAATTATCCACACGGTTCCATACTGACTGCATTATCACCGACATGGTTTCATGCTGCTGAAGTCCAAGTTCATGAGCGCACCAACCATATACTATTATTACCCACTCAAAAGCTTAGGATATGCACTTGGTAAAATTGTCTCAAAAGAAGACAAAATACCACGTATAAAGTGAAAGTACACCTAGAGGGGGGTGAATAGGTTTACGGCTAATCTAATGAACAAAATGCGGAAATTAAAAAACTTAATGCAATGTATTTATTGTAACCAACGAGTGTAGCCGAATTCCCGGTGAAGGGCTCTGGACTAACTCCTCTTGATTCCTTTGAATAAGAGTTGAGGTGCTATATGAAGCTCTCGTGGTTAAACACAAGTGAGGCACACAAACAAACACAACCAAGCATATAAGTATGATATGGCAATATGAATGATGCAAGGCACAATATAAGAGAGAGTTAGAGAAAGTGGATCAAACGCAAACACCAAGATATGTTTCGAGGTTCGAACACCCAGCTCTACGTCCCCGCCTTCACACAGAAGGATTTTCACTATCTCGTCCGCACAGGACTTCCCACACAGGGAACCTCCACTGAGGATTTGGGGCAATAAAATAACCGAGAGTACACAGCTCCTCTCTCAAATACAACACAACCTCTACACTTAGAGACTAGGCACAAAGCCAACACAAATCAACCTCACAAATGAGGGATAGGCACAAAGTCAAACAAAGATCTCCTCTCACTAGAGGGATAGGGCACAAAGCCACCACTCCAATAATCAACCTCTACACAAGAGGGATATCACAAATAAGGAGGGTTTACAACTTGGTGGTTTCCACAACCACAAACTAATTTTCTCACAAATCAAGATCCTAATAGATAGATGGATATAATAAGCTCAAGTGTGAGAAAACAAAGTGTTTTGAACAAAGAAAATCACTTGGGAAAATCTCCAAATAGATATAGAATTTTTAGACAAAAAACCAATTCCCAAAAGACTATTTTCTTTGAATTATCAAACACTTTAAAAATAAATGAGGATTGATCTTTTAAACCCAAAAACTCTTTTGAAAAACTTGCTCTTAAAACACTTGAAAAGATCTAAAATTTTGCTCTTGAAAACTTGTTGAAAAACAGCCAAGGATTGGGGTTTAAATAGGCCCAATCAAAATCTGCCCGTTGGCAGCTGGCAGGGGCAAAATTGCCCTTCCGGTCGACCGGCCAACGGTCAAAAAATTGACTGTTGAGCCCTCCGGTCGACCGCCCGGTCGACCGTGCCTAGAACTAGAGAGCAACGGCTCTCTGGCCGGTCGACAGGGCCGACCCGAGAATGGGCTGACTTCAGGCGGTCGAACGCTCAGTCGACCGGCCAAACACACTGGCCTTTGTGCACGTCTCGTGCACATCGGTCGACCGGGTCGGTCGACCGCCAAAGCCTGGCAGGAGTATTTTCAGGACTTAAAAACTGGTCTTTTTATCCTTTATAAAATCCCATAAAAACACATAAATTCCACAAAAATCAGTTCAGTATAATACTTTGATATACAAACATGTTTGAGTAAAAATCAAATCATGTTACAAACATTTTGAACCATTTTTGTGACTTGAAAATTTTGCCTTAAACCAAATTCTGTATTTTACAAAACTAGGATTTTTCAAATGGAAATTCGATTTTTCAAAACACTTGCAAATACAAAAACATGATATTTAAACAGCTTTGAAGCATATAATATATGGATAGAATCCAATATACATGAAATATAGTATATCTATGTTTTTGACTTAAAAATCACGATCGGTTAAACCGAAAACCAAAAACCAACAAACATGAAACTTGAAACAAGTGTGTGTGTTGTGAACTTAAGCATATCACACTATCTAATCTTTACAATGGATCTAAACAAACTATACTAAACAAACCGAAGCCTTCTTGACGAACTCCGTCTTCAAGTCGACTCGATCCAAACGCGATCCTACGAGCTTGACTCCAACCGAGTGCTAGATATGAACTTTGACGTTCGAGCTCTTGAATCACCATGTGAAAGCTCCAAAACACCTTTGTTGAAGCTAATCACCTAGTAATATCTTGATCAAATATCTGAAACTAAATATCATAAGATTAATAGTAAACTATAACTACATGAGTTAATCATCATCAAAACTAGAGTGGAAGGCCTCTGGGCCAACAATCTCCCCCTTTTTGATGATGACAAAACTCATGGAGTTATATATGCATGAATTAAAGTTAAGCTTCAAAGAAGCTCCCCCTTAACTCATGCATAGCAATAAACAATAAGATATGCAATGAATGTTATAAAAATAAACATGCTTTTGATACCAAATTTTAAAATAAACATGCTCTTGATATCAATAAAAATTCTTAAAAACTGTTGCTCTTAATACCAATAAAAACTTCAATAATAACTCTTGATACCAAAAAAATAATATCACAAAACATGTTCTTAATACCAATTAAAAACAACAAAATAATATGCTTTTAATAAACATGCATATATATATAAAATACTTCTCCCCCTTTTTGTCAATCATCAACAAAGGGGTTAAAGTAAACAATAAAACAATGTTCTCCCCCCTTTTGTCCGAAAACAAAAATCAACAAGGGATGAAATCAAATCAAAACATTATGATACCAATTAAAAAATATATCAATTTAGTGCAAAGGTATACATAGAAACATCATGATACCAAATGATGATACCAATTGAAAATAAACAAAACATTTTGAAGATAACAAACAAAAATTTTGATATCAATTGAAAGATATAAACATAAAGATAATCTTGATACCAATTGTAAAAATTAGTACCAATTGAAAATATTTTGCACTTTTGATACCAATGAAAAGTATTTTACACTATTGACACCAATATTGAAATTGAAACATGTATCACTTGAAAATAATATTCATTAGGAGCGTATGATACCAAATTAGAAAACTAATATCATTTTTCAATCATTTTTCAACATAAAGTGTGGGAGTTAGATACCACATGTAAACAAAACTAAAACATACCAATTGAAAGGTAAAATATGAATTTTCTCCCCGTTTATGAAATACTAAACAAAATGATGCATAAGCTTGTAAAAGATACCAATTGAAAAATAATCAATTGAAATATAATTGTCATTTAAGGAATCAAGCTTATCATAACCAAAATTTGTGCTCAAAGATATAGAGATATAGTAAGCACAAATAAAAAATGTATATATGTATGAAAAATTAAATACCAATCGAAATTGATACTATTTGAAGTTTAAGCATACATATATAAAAACATATATGAGTATATAAAAAGAATGTCAATAGTGATACTAATTGAAAAGATGCAATGATATCAATTGAAAACACAATAAGATCAAGTGTATAACTCATACTTCCTACCACCCATTCATGTACATGTTTTAAATAGATTTTCAATAATAAGCATACAAGGCATGGTCGCCAAACCAACCGCCCTTTGATGGGTAGGGGTTTTCAAAAATAAGTCTAAAAATAATATAACACGTTTGAAAACTCTACCATATGAAGAATACCGCAACTAGTTTAATGATAAACTTGTAAACTAGTACGAAATCCTTCAAGTAAGAAATAAAACACAATATATTTCATAAAACATGAAAATTAATAAATCAATGTCACTCAAAATCTATATAGCACATATAATATTCATGAAAACAAAATCATGAGAAAACATCAAGTAATATGAGTGTACAAGTTTTGTGAAAGACATAGTCATGAAAATAGGCAATTTGGCTCAATATGAAATTCTGTAAAACATGAAAAACATGAAAATCTAATTTTCATTAAATTAATTTAATCTTCAAGGCATATGTATGTTTTGTACAAACTAGAGTATACATACATATTCAAACATGAACGAGTCCACAAAAGTATATGCATGAAGGCAAGTGGCTCAAGGATGTATATGTATAGCTAATAGTTTAGATAAAATAGACATATACATGAAGTTTAAACATAAACATGAAAAACATGTACAAAAATATGGAATACAAGTTAAAATGTATGAATCATCAAATTAGGCTATACTAGTACATCTAATGGGTACAAATGAACAAACATATAATAATCTATTTGTGGCTCACTAGTTGTACAAGTATATATCCAAATTTTAATGAAAATTAACATCTAAACATGTAATCAAAACATGAAGCATAGAAATCAAAACTAAACTCATATGATCATTATGTAAATGCACATGTGTTAGAACTAGGACATACATACTAGTTAAATTAAAGTGAGAACACTAAATATAAATCCATATAAACATGGGTGTCTCAAATACTAATCATGTATATCACTAATATAAATATCATGGCATATGGCATAATGAGCATTAAAATATGACATGCTAAAAATCAACAATATGAAAAGCATGTAAACATAATGGGAGTTAGAGATCGTTACCAAAACCATGATGGTACATCTCTATGTCTCCAAACTAAGGTGGTCCTCCCACCAAACTCCCCTTGAAAGTGATGCATCCAAATTGCCCTCTTTAAGCTCGGAACGCATCCACCTCAAGGCACCATCACTCTCACGTTAAGTGAGAGCCCACACCTACATCAAATAAAATAGGAATGGTCTTTGGTACCCATACTCTTTTGGGTCCATGGGGCTCAGCTCTTTTCCTAACCGAAACAAATTTATTTGCTAAATTTGAATCATGTATCCTATCAAAACAAAATTTAGTAAGGTGGCCCTTACGTCCACAATGTGTACAAGTGTACACATGAGTATACAAAGTGTTATGAGTGTGAACGTGAGAAGCATGTGTATGCCGTGGTTTGTGTGCATGCAAAGGAGGAACTTGTTTCTTTCGAAACATAGATTCCAACCATGAGTGGTTAATGGCACAATGGCTCAAAGTGAAGCCCAAACAATCAACACTCTTCTTAAGCATAGATATATCATTTTCAATTATAGAAGAGGTGCATGCCATAGGTAAGCTAGATGATGAAGCTACACTAGCATGGCAAACATGAGTGTCTAAATCATTTTTCAAAGTTTTATTTTCATTAGACATCAAATCCAAATCCTTTGAAATAGAAATATTTTGTTTTTCAAAGAATCATTTTCTTTTAAAACAAAAACAAGTTTTGAAGATAGAACTTCATTTTTCTTCAAAACTTCATTACAATCATTTTTATTTTTCAAAATCTTATTTTCATTTAAGACAAGTTCAAGTTAGGTTTTCAAAGAGTCACTCTCATTTATAATCTCAACCTTCTCTTGTAAAGCAATCTCAAGTCTAGAAGATAAATTTTTATTTTCTTCTTGTAATTCAAAACAATCCTTTTTCAAAAGTTTATATTTTGAAATCAAATTTTCACAATTTTTAGCTAGTTCATTATTTAAGGCATGTGCATCCATACACTCATTGCAATAGGTTATAGTACTAACATCTAGTTGAGTATCCGAATGTACCTCAAGGAGTCATTCCCTTGGACCATGAAGCAATGTTCGTCGGACTCGTCTCGACTAGATTTCCTCTTCTTATTGATAAGCGTTGGTAGCTCAGGAGATGTCAAAATGTTCCACACTGCAAAAGCGGAATCATAATGAGAAAACACATGTAAATATTTTTTATCAAGAGATGCTCTAAGTGCCTTTAGGGCTAGTGCATTGGCCTCTATATGCTTGCTATTACTAAGGTAGGATTCCTTGGTAATGGCAAAGTAAACTTTATAACCTAGGGCTTTTAAATGGTAACTCATCATAACCTTCCATATATCAAGTCTAGAGATATCAAACATGGGAGGGTTATCCATGAGTGCAAACTATATGTGTGCAAATGC
Source organism: Agave tequilana (assembly GCA_038442645.1). NCBI lineage: Eukaryota > Viridiplantae > Streptophyta > Magnoliopsida > Asparagales > Asparagaceae > Agave > Agave tequilana. The sequence continues at coordinate 142,359 of JAVJIF010031192.1, read as the reverse complement.
AAATGCAAATGTAGATTAGCAACCAAGATCACACTCCTAGGTGGTTAAACCTAATATCAGGAGCATAGGCTTTGATACCAATTGAAAGTACACCTAGAGGGGGGTGAATATGTGTATGGCTAATCTAATGAACAAAATGCGAAAATTAAAAAACTTAATGCAACACACTTATTGTAACCAACGAGTGTAGCCGAATTCCCGGTGAAGGGCTCTGGACTAACTCCTCTTGATTCCTTTGAATAAGAGTTGAGGTGCTATATGAAGCTCTCGTGGTTAAACACAAGTGAGGCACACAAACAAATACAACCAAGCATATAAGTATGATATGGCAATACGAATGATGCAAGGCACAATATAAGAGAGAGTTAGAGAAAGTGAATCAAACGCAAACACCAAGATATGTTTCGAGGTTCGAGCACCCAGCTCTACGTCCCCGCCTTCACACAGAAGGATTTCCACTATCTCGTCCACACAAGACTTCCTACACAGGGAACCTCCACTGAGGATTTGGGGCAATACAATAACCGGGAGTACACAGCTCCTCTCTCAAATACAACACAACCTCTACACTTAGAGGCTAGGCACAAAGGCAACACAAATCAACCTCACAAATGAGGGATAGGCACAATGTCAAACAACAATCTCCTCTCACTAGAGGGATAGGGCACAAAGCCACCACTCCAATAATCAACCTCTACACAAGAAGGATATCACAAATAAGGAGGGTTTACAACTTGGTGGTTTCCACAACCACAAACTAATTTTCTCACAAATCAAGATCCTAATAGATAGATAGATATGATAAGCTCAAGTGTGAGAAAACAAAGTGTTTTGAACAAAGAAAATCACTTAGGAAAAATCTCCAAATAGATATAGAATTTTTAGACCAAAACCAATTCCCAAAAGACTATTTTCTTTGAATTATCAAACACTTTAAAAACAAATGAAGATTGATCTTTTAAACTCAAAAACTCTTTTGAAAAACTTGCTCTTAAAACACTTGAAAAGATCTAAAATTTTACTCTTGAAAACTTGTTGAAAAACAGCCAAGGATTGGGGTTTAAATAGGCCCAATCAAAATCTGCTCATTGGCAGCTGGCAGGGGCAAAATTACCCTTCCGGTCGACCGGCCAACAGTCAAAAAATTGACCGTTGAGCCCTCCGGTCAACCGCCCGGTCGACCGTGCCCAGAACCAGAGAGCAACGGCTCTCTGGCTGGTCGACCGCCCGGTCGACTGGGCCACACACGAGAGTGGGCTTACTTCAGTCGGTCGACCGCTCGGTCGACCGGCCAAACACACTGGCCTTTGTGCACGTCTCGTGCACATCGGTCGACTGGGTCGGTCGACCGACTACTGGTCCGGTCGACCGTCCCGGTCGACCGCCAGAGCCTGGCAGGAGTATTTTCAGGACTTAAAAACTGGTCTTTTTATCCTTTATAAAATCTCATAAAAGCACATAAATTTCACAAAAATCAGTTCAGTATAATACTTTGATATACAAACATGTTTGAGTAAAAATCAAATCATGTTACAAACATTTTGAACCATTTTTGTGACTTGAAAATTTTGCCTTAAACCAAATTCTCTATTTTTCAAAACTAGTATTTTTCAAATGGAAATCTGATTTTTCCCAAAACACTTGCAAATACAATAACATGATATTTAAACAACTTTAAAGCATATAGTATATGGATAGAATCCAATATACATGAAATATAGTATATCTATGTTTTTGACTTAAAAATCAAGATCGGTTAAACTGAAAACCAAAAACCAACAAACATGAAACTTGAAACAAGTGTGTGTGTTGTGAACTTAAGCATATCACAATATCTAATCTTTACAATGGATCTAAACAAACTATACTAAACAAACCGAAGCCTTCTTGACAAACTCCGTCTTCAAGTCGACTCGATCCAAACGCGATCCAACGAGCTTGACTCCAACCCAGTGCTAGATATGAATTTTGACGCTCGAGCTCTTGAATCACCATGTGAAGCTCCAAAACACCTTTGTTGAAGCTAATCACCTACTAATATCTTGATCAAATATTTGAAACTAAATATCACAAGATAATTAGTAAACTATAACTACATGTGTTAATCATCATGAAAACTAGAGTGGAAGGCCTCTGGGCCAACATAAAGTTACACCAAGCTTAATGCTCTCCAGTTGTCTTATGGACGTAGAAAAGCAAGTGATGATATAGTGATTGATATCTGACCCAACATGCATGAAATCTTGATGCAAAGAAAGAAAGTCTTAATTGCATGCTACTGCTATGATATTGACTAAGCTCGCATATAATTTTTTTTAGTTATGACATTTTTTTTTTAATATGCATGATTCACAGCTATAGCTTACCTAACTTTGTGATGCATTCCCTTTTCTTCTTGACTGCTTCCATTTTGGTTCTAGCTAATAAACAATTTTTATAGACATGTTTAGTTTCCTATAAAGTTGGAAATGAGAGGGAAAGAGGTGTTGATAATGCTAGAGCCTAGCTAGAGAGACAAGGAGAACTACTTTTTATTTTTGTTGCTCTGGTTTATTAGCTAGAACCAAGAAAGAGTAGATCGAAGTCTATTGTTGTAATCTTTTCATTTTATAATCTGAACTTTGTTGTAGTTAGGGTTGATTATGCCACCAACCCTACGTTATTCTTGCTTCGATAGTAGCTCGATAGAATTAAACTGTTACACGCCAATAATCACTGTTCTGGAAATTTAAATGTCAGCAAGTTGTTCAAGACAGAAGATCTGCAATGATCTACTATTCATTAGTCTTTCCTTTATCTGAATGCAAGAATGTTTGTTTAATAATGACAGAAGATAGAATAAAAAACATTATGTTCCTAATGCAGCAATGATTGCATATTCTGCAGGTTATGTACTGAAAAGTTTGATTCAGCCATCTGAACTTGTTTACGAGCGCCATTAAACTTGATCATAAACTAAGCAGGGAATCTTGCAGACATAGATCTGCGGTAGAAAGGCTCAATTCAGTGGTCCAAGGATGCTGCTGGTGTTTGAAATAGATACTTTTCAATTAGTCTAAGATACAGAATCTCAGAAAGGAACAGTCCTCTGGCTGCTTAAGAAAAAAAACATTTCTCAGCCTTTATTAGTCTCCAAACATTACAACAGATACATAGTATATAAGGGTTTGCGCGAAGTTTTGCACCAAAACTGAAACTAGTACAAGAATTTGACTTCTGATTGATATGTTGATTAAAATCTATGTTTAGAAAATGATGTAGGAAGAAATCACTCTGGAGCAGAGGCAAAATCATAAGCACGCCAAAATAACCTGATGTGTCGATAGACCTGTCTTTTAGCCTGTCGACAGGCATTTTCTGAAAGTTAGGGGTTTACAGTCTGTCTCATGACTGTCAACAGCACTCTTCAGCTGTCGACATTCCTATTGTGTATATGCGTATATGATTCTATTTAGGAGTTTGTTTTCAGGTTAGTCTTGGATTCCAATTTTTTTGTTTTTGTTTCTTTAGCTTTAGTTTTCCAGTTATATTAGCACTCTTCTTTATTTCCCTAGATAAGGCCATTGTATCTTTGTAATTATAAAGAAACGAATATTACTTAAAAAACTTTAGGTTTCCCTCTTCAAATTCGCTTGTGGATTCGAGTTGTTTTCTTCAGCTTGTGGATTCGAGTCGCTTGCTCGTGGATTCGAGTATTATCCCTACCTAAAAGCTTCTTTCAAGGTTTGTTGGCGCTAGAACAAAATCTAACCGGCGTTGTTTGCTTCCCAGTCCGCATCAAGTGGTATCAGAGCTTCGGCAATTTTCCGACGATGGCAGGAAACGGCGACAAATCACAAAACTTTTCCTCAAAGAGGGGTACTATTGAAGAGAGGGTCAGCACTCTTGAAATAACGTTAGATGTTGTAGTCCAAGAACTCAAGAAGTTATCCCTTAAGATTGACGATTAAGGTCTAACCGATGGTACAAAACGAAGCGGACAAATAATCCCAGATCGGTTAAACATTGGAATGGCCTTGGGTATATAAGTATTTGGGCAACTCCACTGAGAAGGCTATTTTTTTGTGAAGGTGCCTCAAGTCCTTACACCAGACTACTATAAGGGCCTTAAGGGCCTAGATGGCTAGATTTATAAGCTTGTGTAACAATTCACAGGATACTGGATCTGTTCATGTGATGTAATGTGTCGGCTCATTCGTGCCTTAACCATACTTGTACTGTGTAGGTATATTCATACCCAATTTGAGCATCTACTTTGTATCTACTTCGTGTTTAATTGTGTCTAATTCTGGGGCTTAGACACGGTCTAGAGCACCGTTTTCATTATTCATGCACCAAATATTTTCGTGTAGGTCCATCGTGCCTGTAGCTAAGAAGATTACAGCACGTGGCACGAACCACAGTGTCGGGGGTTCGAATCCCTCCTTGCCCATAACTGTTCCAAAAGGGAAGGACCTTTCCTTTACCTCTGGGGGTAAGAAAATCATGATCGGAATAGCAAACGCAAAGCTATTGAACTTGAGTATGGTCTTTTGTCAAAATGAAATGGCCTTACTTTTTCTTTTTATTTATTTTATCGGGAAGACTTTTACCGTTACATATAGGAAACTCGGCTGGAATCAGCATATTTATATTTTACTCCCCGTAACTCTTTCTCAGCCAGGCTTGGACAGAATAGCAGAGCAAGTACAATTATTAGTAGCATAGCAAAAATGCGTAACTCGTCATTAATATGTTTGCTCGCGTTAATTGTGGCCTATTGGGAGAATCGATGACTGCATCATTGATGCACTGCTACTACATCATCTGAGAATTCTTAATTGGCTAGTTGAAAATAGTCCCAGGGCTATTTACATATTTGCAAGAGATTATCCCGGATCTACACCGAGGTATTGAAGGTGATTCTCAAATATCATAGAACAAAATGTGATACAATGAGATAGAATGCAATAGTAACAAAGACAGAGAACGGGTTACCTACCCATAACGGTCAAAGCGAGCCCTTTAATTCAATTCTTCATTCTTTAATTAAATTTAAATTAAGAATCAATCAAATCTCCCGAAGTAGGATTCGAACCTACGACCAATCAGTTAACAGCTGACCACTCTACCACTGAGCTACTGAGGAACAACGGGAGATTCGACCTCATTAAGTTCAACTCCCGTTCTCAACCTATGAGTCTAAAACTTTCTTCGTAACTCCCGGAACTTCTTCGTAGTGGCTCTGTTCCATGCCTCATTTCATAGGGAACCTCAAAGTGGCTCAATTTCATTATATTCTATCTATATCCCAATTTCATTCATTTAATATCCCATTGGTGTCATTGACATAAGAAATGTCATTCAATTGAAGAAGATAGTTTCATTGACATAAGAGATGTCATTTATAGTCTATATCATTCTATATATGAAAAGTTAAGAATCATTATATAATAATCGAGAAATTGAAATAGAAAAGAAAAAAGGGAGGTTTGTGATGCTTTTAGAATCTTTCTACTAGGTAATCTATTATCCTTATGCATGAAGATAATAAATTCGGTCGGACTCTATTATGGATTTCTGACAACATTCTCCATAGGGCCCTCTTGTCTCTTCCTTCTCCGAGCTCGGGTTATGGAAGAAGGAACCGATAAGGAGGTATCAGCAGCATCTGGTTTTATTACGGAGCAGCTCATGATGTTCATATTGATCTATTATGCGCCTCTGCATCTAGCATTGGGTAGAACTCATACAATTACTGTCCTAGTTCTATCGTATCTTTGTTTCATTTCTTCTGGAACAATCACAAATTTTTTTTTTATTATGGATCTACTACCAGAAATGCAATGTTTAATCTCAGCATTTAATGTGTATTCCTGAATAATCTATTTTTCAATTATTCAACCATTTCATTTTATCAAGTTCAACGTTAGCAAGATTAGTCAACATTTATATGTTTCGATGTAATAACAAGATGTAATTTGTAACAAGTTGTTTTGTTAGTTGGTTAATTGGTCACGTTTTATTCATGAAATGGGTTGGATGGTATTATTCTAGATAAATCATTCGATTCGATCTAATAAGTACCTTGTGTCAGAATTGAGAAATTTTATGGCTCGAATCTTTAGTGTTCTCTTATTTATCACCTGTGTCTACTATTTAGGCAGAATGCCATCGCTTATTGTCACTAAGAAACTGAAAGAAACCTCAGAAACAGATGAAAGGGGAGAAAGAAAGGAAGAAAGCGATGTAGAAACAACTTACGAAATGAAAAAGACTAAACAGAAACAAGAGGGATCCGTCTAAGAAGACAAAGATAGCCCATTTTATGAAGATTCTTATCTTGATACCCACCAAGATAATTGGGAATTGGGAAAACTTAAAGAAGAGAAAAATGAAAAAACTTATTTCTGGATTGAAAAGCCAATTGTAACTTTTCTTTTCGATTATAAACGATGGAATCACCCGTTGAGATAAATAAAAAATGATCGGTTTGAAAATGTAGTTTGAAATGAAATGTCACAATATTTTTTTTATATATGCCCAATTAATGGAAAACAAATAATTGCAGGTCACCTAGAGGGGGGGTGAATAGGTGAGTAGCTAATCTAATGATGAATAATGCGGAATTAAAAACTATTTATGCAAACTAAAATTATTAAGCTAAAAACACAAAGTATAATACAAGAGTGTAGCCGAATTCTCAGTGAAGGGCTCTGAACTATCTCTTCAAGATTCCTCTAGATTAAGAGTTGAGGTGCCACTATGACTCTCTTGGTTGAATACAAGTGTGAACAAACAAACCCAAACATATATCAATAAGGCACAAGATATATCAAGCATATAAAGGTATAAGCAATGTAAGCATGCAAGATATAAACACATGTGAGAGACAGGGAGAAAGCAATCGCAAAGTACGAGAGATTTATTTTGAGGTTCGAGCACCCTTGCTCTACGTCCCCGCCTTCAACACAATGAAGGATTTTCACTAAAAACGACCCCACCGGATCACTCGGTGCCGCAACACCTACAAGGAGTTCACACTAGAACTCTTAGACTCACTAGTCCTTCTCTTGTTCCTGCAAGAACAACACACGCAAGCATACTAGCTTGCCGAGGCCGAACCTCTACACCGAGCTCCCACAAGAACTCGAAACAATACGAACCCGCAAGTTCGCCTCCTCAAATACAAGATGAACACTTTAGTGATCTCAACACTTTGATCACTCAAAAATACTCTCATAACAAAGATCTCTAGAGGATTGATATAGCAATGGATGGCTCAAATTTGTGTGAGAAAACTAGATAGAGTAGTGGAGGAAAAACTCAAGAAATCTCTTTTGAAAAACACTCTTGAGAACTCTCCTTTTGATATGAAAGTATTTGCTTTAAACAAGTGGAGAAAACCTCTACAGGAGATGGGAAAAACTAGCTTGAAAACTCACTTCAAATCTTGTAGAAAACAGGCCAAGGCAACCCCAATTTATCAATTCCCAAAAACTAACTGTTGGGGTCAAAGTTAGCAGAAAACTTTGCTGTCGGTTGACCGGCCGGTCGACCGACCAACGGTCAAATTTCTAACCGTTGCAGCCTGCCGGTCGACCGCGTGGTCGACCGAGCCTAGGCTTTGACCTACCGGTCAACCGGGTGGTCGACCGAGGCCAGATCCCTCTATGGCGGTTGACCGGGTCGGTCGACCAGCGCACCAGCCAAAAGACTTGTGTACGTCTGTGCACATCAGTCGACCAGTCGACCGTCCGGTCGACCGCCAGCATGGTCTGGCTGGGATATTTGGGATTTGAAAACTTGTCTTTTTAACTTCAAGTTAATCCCGTAAATTCTCATAAATTGTACAAAAATAAGTTCATTGATATACTTTGATATACAAACATGTTTGATCAAAAATCAACACATGTTACAAATTTTTTGAACCATTTTTGCGATATAGAAATTTTGCTTTAAACAAAAATCTGTATTTTCCAAAAATAATCTCCAAATTGAAAAACGATTTTTTCAAAACTTCTCCAAATACAAAAACAAGATATTTTAAATAATTTTGAAGCTTAGTGTGTATGAATATGATTCATTACACATATGAGATGAAATGTCTATGTTTTTGACAATAAGCTCTAAAATAAGTTTTGATAAATCCAAAACGATATTTTTCTAAACACAAAAACGATATTTTTCTAAACACAAAACTATCTTATGAAAATACATATAAATTTTGTGTGTCTGTATATGAACTTGAGCAATCTACAACTAATCTATCCTTTACATTTTATCTAAAATTAAATCTTAATACTTACAAACATGACTCAAGTCTTTTGAAAATCTTCTCTTGAAAATCTTATTCTCCTTCTTGACTTGGTTCAAACCTTGATCCAATGAGCGATGCAATCTTGATGCACGAGATCTTGAATCAACACGTGCTAGCTCCAAAACTTGACTTCGAATCCTTTATTGAAGCTGAATACCTACTAAGATCTTGATCAAATATCTGAAACTAAATAAGCACAAGATCATTAGTACTATAACTATATGAGTTTATATCATCAAAATTAGAGCGATGGGCCTTTCGGCCAACAATCTTCCTCTTTTTGATGATGACAAAACTCATGGAGTTATATATGCATTGATTAAAGTTAAGCTTCATAAAAGCTCCCCCTTAACTCATGCATAGTAATAAACAATAAAGATATTCAACAAAGTGCATAAATTAAACAAAAACATATATGCGTAAACAATGAATAAAACTCACCAATTATTCTCCCCCTTTTTGTCAATTCATCAACAAAGAGGCGAAACAAATCAAACAATAAAGATATATATGCGATATACATTCATGAAGAGGAGAGACGTTAAGTTAGCTCCCCCTACATACATGCATTACATAAAGAAGGGATGACAAGACCCTAACCCACATAAAGCATAATATATAATATATAAGCGGAGATGTTAAGCTCCTCCTACACACGTGTACCACATAAAGAAGAGATGTCAAGCTCTTCAATGTGAGATACACTCAACATGAATCTATATATAGAGAAGATGTTAAGTTTCCCTTGCATATAGGAAATATATATCAAAATAAATTTTGAAATCACTTTTAAGACAAATTTTTGAATTTTCTTGAAGTCAACAAAATCAATTTAGATACCAATGAAATCAAATTGTAGTTGATAAAACAAAAGTTGGTATCACTTGTAAATAAACAAAATTTTAAGATACCAATAGTAGATTTTTGATACATTGTAGGTTTGATACCAATTGAAAGGTAAAATATGAAGTATATTTTGATATCACAAAAATACCAATTGAAATATCAATTGAAAATAATGCATTAGCTTATTAAGCATTTAAATTTAAGTCAAGCTTAGCATAAACATAATTTGTGCTTTAAACATGTAGAGGTATGGTAAAATAAGCACAATCAAATCATATATATGTATGAAAGAGAAAATACCAATTGAAATTAATATTAATTGAAATTTGAAGCATACATATATAAGAAATGCCTATGAGTATACAATAATAAAATGTTCATTAAAATCTTGTATATCTCATGGCTACCTCCCTTTCATACACATGTTTAAATAGATTTTCAACTTTAAGCATACAAGACATGGTCGCCCATCCAACCAGCCGTTAAGGGTAGAAGTTTTTAAAAATATGATTTGAAAATAGTTGTAAATTGAAAACGCTACCAAATGAAGAATAAATAACTAGTTTAAAGTAATTTTTGAAAAACTAATGAAAGATCCTTAAAATATGAAACCAAGTCATATATATCTCATGAAATATGGCTAAGTACACAAAAATTGTCACTCAAGATCGATAAAGCTCATGAAAACAATATCATGAGTAAACAAAAAAAATAATGTGAGTGCACAAGAATCATGTGATTAGCATATTCATGAAAATAATCAATAAAGCTCAAAATATCAAAAGTATATGAGAATCATAAAATTTTATTTTTCATTAAAAAATAAACTCCAAGGTATATGTATATTTTATCAAAACTAAAAGTATACATACATATCCCAAACACAAAAGAGTCCATAATAGAATTTGCATGAAGGCAAGTGACTCATGGGTATACATGTATATTTAGTAGTTTTAGACAAATATAACATATACATAAAGTAAAACATGTACGAGGATACGGAAGACAAGTATAAATGAAAGAATCATTAAAACTAGGTTATACATGTACATGTAATGAGTACAAATGAGTATTGAAGTATAAACATATAAAAATCAAGTATAGCTCACTACTTGTACAAATATATACACAAGTTTTAATATAAGATATATCTAAACAAGTATTCACCACATGAAGTACAAAAATTAAAACATGCTAAAAATATTTATATAGAAGCATGTAAACTAAATTGGGAGTTTAGAGATAGTTACCAAACCATATGCACTATTCTCTAAGTCTCCAAAACATGGTGGTCCTCCCACCAAACTTTCATGATAGTGATGCATCAACTGTTGTGTCCATCAAGCTCAACCGCATCCACCATCAAGGCATCATACCTCTCACGTCATGTGAGAGCCCGCACCTATATCAAATACAAGTGGTGGTAATTTTGGTACCCATTTTCTTTTGGGTCCACGAGGTTTAGTATTGTAAGAAATCCAAACATTATTATTTGCAACATTTATAGAATTTAATCTATCAAAGCAAAATCTTACAAGATGGCCTTTGCGGCCACCATGTGTACATTTGTATACTCTAACATGCATATGAGAATGAGTGTGATCATGATGTGGATGGTGTGCATATATATGCTGTGTGTTATGTGCATAAAAATATGGAGGTTATTTCGTTTGAAATAAGGTTTTCAATTTAGAATGGTTAAATGCACAATTGCTCAAAGTTGAGCTCAAACAATCAATTCTATTTTTCAAGACTTGAATCTCATTTTTATCAATAGTAGCATGAAGAGCATGAGAAGAATGAGAATCAACAATCTTTTTCTTTTTAGAACTGTTTTCATTTTCTTTTGAAACAAATTTTCTTTTCAAAGAGTTATTTTCATCCAAAACAATTTCTTTTTCTTTTTCCACCAAAGTGATTTTATTTTTCAAAGAATTATTTTCTTCACAAATATCATTTAATTCTGAAGACAAGAAAATATTCTCCTTTTTCAAAAATTCATTTTCTTTTGAAATGCATTCAAATTTATTTTTCAATCTTGTATTATCCTTTTTAAGCACATCATACTTTTTAAGAATTTGTTGACAAAATAAAGCAAGATCATCATATGACATGTCAACATCCTCATCATGCTCAGATTCAGAATTTACCTCAAGGGGGTTATCCCCTTGGATCATGTAGCATATATTGGAAGCATCACTTCCATCATCCGAGTCACTCCCCGCATAGTGTTGCTTTTGTTCACCAAGGGAGATAAGAGTATTCCATACTATAAAAATCGAATCAAAATTAGCAACCCTAGATAAATATTCATCATTTAGGGTAGATCTTAAAGCATGAAGGGCTTTTGCATTAGCCTCAAGGTTTTTGCCATTTAAACAATATGAATTTTTAATAGTGACAAAATAAACATGAATACCTAGGGCTTTGAGGTACATTGACATCTTAACCTTCCAAATTTAGATGTTAAGAATATCAAACATGGGAGGTGTCATGAAATCCATGTGTGTGTAAACAAATATTGTGATTAGCTAAAATGAGGATCTTTAACTCAAGGTTGTTAGACCCAAATCAAGAGTACCAAGCTCTGATACCATTTGTAGGTCACCTAGAGGGGGGTGAACAGGTGAGTAGCTAATCTAATGATGAATAATGCGGAATTAAAAACTATTATGCAAACTAAAATTATTAAGCTAAAAACATAAGGTATAACACAAGAGTGTAGCCGAATTCTCGGTGAAGGGCTCTGGACTATCTCCTCAAGATTCCTCTACATTAAGAGTTGAGGTGCCACTATGGCTCTCTTGGTTGAATATAAGTGTGAACAAATAAATCCAAGCATATATCAATAAGGCACAAGATATATCAAGCATATAAAGGTATAAGCAATGCAAGCATGCAAGATATAAACACAAGTGAGAGATAGAGTAAGCAATCGCAAACATGGGAGATTTATTTCGAGGTTCGAGCACCCTTGCTCTACGTCCCCGCCTTCAACACAATGAAGGATATTCACTAAAAATGATCCCACTGAATCACTCGGTGCCGCAACACCTACAAAGAGTTCACACTAGAACTCTTGGACTCACTACTCCTTCTCTTGTTCCCGCAAGAACAACACACGCAAGCAATCTAGCTTGCCGAGGCCGCACCTCTACACCGAGCTCCCACAAGAACTCGAAACTATACGAACCCATAAGTTCGCCTCCTCAAATACAAGATGAACACTTTGGTGATATCAACACTTTGATCACTTAAAAATACTCTCACTATAAAGATCCCTAGAGGATTGATATAGCAATGGATGGCTCAAGTTTGTGTGAGAAAACTAGATAGAGTAGTGGAGGAAAAACTCAAGAAATCTCTTTTGAAAAACACTCTTGAAAACTCTCCTTTTGATATGGAAGTATTTACTCTAAAATAAGTGGAGAAAACCTCTACAAGTGATGGGAAAAACTAGCTTGAAAACCCACTTTAAATCTTGTAGAAAAGAGGCCAAGGCAACCCCAATTTATAGATTCCCAAAAACTAGCTGTTGGTGTCAAAGTAAGCAGAAAACTTTGCTGTCGGTCGACCGACCAACGGTCAAATTTCTGACTGTTGCAGCCTGCTAGTCGACCGCGCGGTCGACCGAGCCTGGGCTTTGACCTACCGGTCAACCGGGCGGTCAACCGAGGCCAGATCCCTCTCTGGCGGTCGACCGGGTCAGTCGATCGGCCCACCAGCCAAAAGACTTGTGCACGTCTGTGCACATCAATCGACCAGCCGACCGTCCGGTCGACCGCCAACATGGTCTAGCTGGGATATTTGGGATTTAACAACTTGTCTTTTTAACTTCAATATAATCCCATAAATTCTCATAAATTGTAAAAAAATAAGTTCATTAATATACTTTGATATACAAACATGTTTGATCAAAAATCAACACATGTTACAAATTTTTTGAACCATTTTTGTGATATAGAAATTTTGCCTTAAACAAAAATCTGTATTTTTCAAAAATAATCTCCAAATTGAAAAATGATTTTTCAAAACTTCTTCAAATACAAAAACAAGATATTTTAAATAATTTTGAAGCTTAGTATGTATGGATATGATTCATTACACATATGAAATGAAATGTCTATGTTTTTTACAATAAGCTCTAAAATAAGTTTTGATAAATCCAAAACGATATTTTTCTAAACACAAAACTATCTTATGAAAATACATATAAATTTTGTGTGTCTGTATATGAACTTGAGCAATCTACAACTAATCTATCCTTTACATTTTATCTAAAAATAAATCTTAACACTTACAAACATGACTCAAGTCTTTTGAAAATCTTCTCTTGAAAATCTTCTTCTCCTTCTTGACTTGGTCCAAACCTTGATTCAATGAGCGATGCAATCTTGATGCACGAGATCTTGAATCAACACGTGCTAGCTCCAAAACTTGACTTCGAATCCTTTGTTGAAGCTAAACACCTACTAAGATCTTGATCAAATATCTAAAACTAAATAAGCACAAGATCATTATTACTTTAATTACATGAGTTAATCATCATCAAAATTAGAGCGATGGGCCTTTTGGCCAACAATCTCCCCCTTTTTGATGATGACAAAACTCATGGAGTTATATATGCATGGATTAAAGTTAAGCTTCATAAAAGCTCCCCCTTAACTCATGCATAGCAATAAACAATAAAAATATTCAATAAAGTGCATAAATTAAACAAAAACATATATGCATAAACAATGAAATAAACTCTCCAAATTTTTCTCCCCATTTTTTGCATAAACAAGAAAACAAGCATGCATATATAAACTCTCAAATTCTTCTCCCCCTTTTTGTCAATTCATCAACAAAGGGGCGAAACAAATCAAACAATAAAGATATATATGCGATATACATTCATGAAGAGGAGAGACGTAAAGTTAGCTCCCCCTACACACATGCATTACTTGAAGAATGGATGACAAGACCCTAACCCACATAAAACATAATATACAATGTATAAGCGAAGATGTGAAGCTCCCCCTACACACGTGTATCACATAAAGAAGAGATATCAAGCTGATCAATGTGAGATACACTCAACATGAATCTATATATAGAGAAGATGTAAAGCTTCCCTTGCATATAGGCAATATATAAATATCAAAACAAATTTTGAAATCACTTTTAAGACAAACTTTTGAATTTTCTTGAAGTCAACAAAATCAATTTAAATACCATTGAAATCAAATTGTAGTTGGCAAAAAAAAAGTTGGTATAACTTGTAAATAAACAAATTTTTACGATACCAATAGTAGATTTTTGATACATTGTAGGTTTGATACCAATTAAAAGGTAAAATATTAAGTACATTTTGATATCACAAAAATACCAATTGAAATATCAATTGAAAATAATGCATAAGTTTATTATGCATTTAAATTTAAGTCAAGTTTAGTATAAATATAATTTGTGCTTTAAACATGTAGGGATATGATAAAACAAGCACAATCAAATAATATATATGTATGAAAGAGAAAATACCAATTGAAATTGATATTAATTGAAATTTGAAGCATACATATATAAGAAACACATTTGAGTATACAATAATAAAATGTTCATTAAAATCATGTATATCTCATAGCTACCCCCTTTCATGCACATGTTTAAATAGATTTTCAACTTTGAGCATACAAGACATGGTCGCCCATCCAACCAGCCTTTTAGGGTAGAAGTTTTCAAAAATATGATTTGAAAATAGTTGTAAATTGAAAACACTACCAAATGAAGAATAAATAACTAGTTTAAAGTAATTTTTAAAAAACTAATTAAAGATTCTTCAAACATGAAACCAAGTCATATATATCTCATGAAACATGGCTAAGTATACACAAATTGTCACTTAAGATCGATAAAGCTCATATAAAGCTCATGAAAACAATATCATGAGTAAACAAAAAAATAATGTGAGTGCACAAGAATCATGTGATTAGTATATTCATGAAAATAATCAATAAAGCTCAAAATATCAAAAGCATATGTGAATCATAAAAATTTATTTTTCATTAAAAAATAAATTCCAAGGTATATGTATGTTTTATCAAAATTAAAAGTATAAATACATATCCCAAACACAAATGAGTCCATAATAGAATTTGCATGAAGGCAAGTGACTCAAGGGTATACATGTATATTTAGTAGTTTTAGACAAATATAACATATACATGAAGCAAAACATGTACAAGGATACAGAAGACAAATATAAATGAAAGAATCATCAAAACTAGGTTATACATGTACATGTAATGAGTACAAATGAGTATTGAAGCATAAACATATAAAAATCAAGTGTAGCTCACTATTTGTACAAGTATATACACAAGTTTTAATAAAAGATATATCTAAACAAGTATTCACCGCATGAAGTACAAAAATCAAAACATGCTAAAAATATTTATATAGAAGCATGTAAACTAAATTAGGAGTTTAGAGATAGTTATCAAACCATATGCACTATTCTCTAAGTCTCCAAAACATGGTGGTCCTCCCACCGAACTTCCTTGATAGTGATGCATCAATTGTAGTGTCCATCAAGATCAACCGCATCCACCATCAAGGCACCATACCTCTCACGTCATGTGAGAGCCCGCACCTATATCAAATACAAGTGATGGAAATTTTGGTACCCATTTTCTTTTGGGTCCACGAGGTTTAGTATTGTCAGAAACCCAAACATTATTATTTGCAACATTTATAGAATTTAATCTATCAAAGCAAAATCTTACAAGATGGCCTTTGTGGCCACAATGTGTACATTTGTATACTCTAGCATGCATATGAGAATGAGTGTGATCATGATGTGCATGGTGTGCGTATATATGCTGTGGGTTATGTGCATAAACATGTGGAACTTATTTCTTTTGAAATAAGGTTTGCAATTTAGAATGGTTAAATGCACAATTGCTCAAAGTTGAGCTCAAACAATTAATTCTATTTTTCAAGACTTGAATCTCATTTTTATCAATAGTAGCATGAAGAGCATGGGAAGAATGAGAATCAACAATCTTTTTCTTTTTAGAAATGTTTTCTTTTTCTTTTGAAACAATTTTTCTTTTCAAAGAGTTGTTTTCATCCAGAACAATTTCTTTTTCTTTTTCTACCAAAGTGATTTTATTTTTCAAAGAATTATTTCCTTCACAAATATCATTTAATTTAGAAGACAAGAAAATATTCTCCTTTTTCAAAAATTCATTTTCTTTTGAAATGCATTCAAATTTATTTTTCAATCTTTTATTATCCTTTTGAGCACATCATACTTTTCAAGAATTTGTTAACAAAATAAAGCAAGATCATCATATGACATGTCAACATCCTCATCATGCTCAGATTCAGAATTTACCTCAAGGGGGTTATCCCCTTGGATCATGTAGCATATGTTTGAAGTATCACTTCCATCATCCAAGTCGCTCCCCACATAGTGTTGCTTTTGTTCACCAAGGGAGATAAGAGTATTCTATACTATAAAAGCCGAATCAAAATTAGCAACCCTAGATAAATATTCATCATTTAGGGTAAATCTTAAAGCATGAAGCGCTTTTGCATTAGCCTCAAAGTTTTTACCATTTATACAATATCAATTTTTAATAGTGGTAAAATAAACATGAATACCTAGGGCTTTGAGGTACATTGACATCTTAACCTTCCAAATTTAGATGTTAAGAATATCAAACATGGGAGGTGTCATGAAATCCATGCGTGTGTAAACAAATATTGTGATTAGCTAAAATGAGGATCTTTAACTCAAGGTTATTAGACCCAAATCAAGAGTACTAAGCTCTGATAGCATTTGTAGGTCACCTAGAGGGGGGTGAATAGGTGAGTAGCTAATCTAATGATGAATAATGCAAAATTAAAAACTATTTATGTAAACTAAAATTATTAAGCTAAAAACACAAGGTATAACACAAGAGTCTAGCCGAATTCCTGGTGATGGGCTCTAGACTATCTCCTCAAGATTCCTCTAGATTAAGAGTTGAGGTGCCACTATGGCTCTCTTTGTTGAATACAAGTGTGAACAAACAAATCCAAGCATATATCAATAAGGCACAAGATATATCAAGCATATAAAGGTGTAAGCAATGTAAGCATGCAAGATATAAACACAAGTGAGAGATAGAGAGAGCAATCGCAAACACAGGAGATTCATTTCGAGGTTCGAGCACCCTTGCTCTATGTCCCCGCCTTGAACACTAAGAAGGATTTTCACTAAAAACGGTCACACCGGATCACTCGGTGCCGCAATACCTATAAGAAATTCACGCTGAAACTCTTGGACTCACTAACCCTCTCTTGTTCCCGCAAGAACAACACACGCAAGCACACTAGCTTGCCGAGGCCGTACCTCTACACCGAGCTTCTACAAGAACTCGAAACAACACGAACCCGCAAGTTCGTCTCCTCAAATACAAGATGAATATTTTGGTGATCTCAACACTTTGATCACCTAAAAACACTCTCACAACAAAGATCCCTAGAGGATTGATATAGCAATGGATGGCTCAAGTTTGTGTGAGAAAACTAGATAGAGTAGTGGAGGAAAAACTCAAGAAATCTCTTTCGAAAAACACTCTTGAAAACTCTCCTTTTGATATGGAACTATTTACTCTAAAACAAGTGGAGAAAAGCTCTACAAGAGATGAGAAAAATTAGCCTGAAAACCCACTTCAAATCTTTTAGAAAACAGGCCAAGGCAATCCCAATTTATAAATTCCCAAAAACTAGCCGTAGGGTTAAAGTCAGCAGAAAACTCTGCTATCGGTCGACTGTCAGTCGACCGGCCAATGGTCAAATTTCTGACTATTGCAGCCTGCCGGTCGAACGCCCGGTCAACCGAGCCTGGGCTTTGACCTACCGATAGACCGGGCGGTCGACCGAGGCAAGATCCAGAGAGCAGAGCTCTCTAGCGGTCGACCGGATCGGTCGAACGGTCCATCAGCCAAAAAACTTAGGCACGTCTATGCACATCGGTCGACCGTCCGGTCGACTGCCAGCATGGTCTGGCTGGGATATTTTGGATTTGAAAACTTGTCTTTTTAATTTTAATAAAATCCCATAAATTTTCATAAATTCTACAAAAATAAGTTCATTGACATACTTTGATATACAGCATGTTTGATCAAAAATCAACACATGTTACAAATATTTTGAACCATATTTGTGATATAGAAATTTTGCCTTAAACAAAAATCTGTATTTTTCAAAAATAATCTCCAAATTGAAAAATAATTTTTTCAAAACTTCTCAAAATATAAAAATAAGATATTTTAAACACTTTTAAAGCTTAATGTGTATAGATATGATCCACTACACAAATGAGATGAAATATCTATATTTTTGACAATAAACTCTACAATAAGTTTTGATAAATCCAAAACGATATTTTTCTAAACACAAAACTATCTTATGAAAACACATATAAATTTTGTATGTGTGTATATGAACTTGAGCAATCTACAACTAATCTATCCTTTACATTTTATCTAAAAACAAATCTTAACACTTACAAATATGACTCAAGTCTTCTAAAAATATTCTCTTGAAAATCTTCTTCTCCTTCTTGACTTGGCCAAACCTTGATCCAATGAGCGATGCAATCAGCGAGCTCTTGAATCAACACATGCTAGCTCCAAAACTTGACTTAGAATTTTTGTTGAAGCTAAACACGTACTAAGATTTTGATCAAATATCTGAAACTAAATAAGCACAAGATCATTGTACTATAACTACATGAGTTAATCATCATCAAAACTAGAGTGATGGGCCTTTGGTCCAACAATAATATCTTTTACATATCCACCCAGTTTATCGACTTTTTCAAAATTGGTAGAAGGGAAAATTTCTTTGTACACGACAAAAAAACTATCCCCCAAGGACTTGTATAATTATTGGGTTTATACTAACGAATAAAAACAATACAACTTGAATAATGAATTGATAAGTCAAATAAAATTCTAGAAAAGGAGAAGGGATCTCTTAGTTTAGATATGCTAGAAAAAAGGACCAGATTGTGTGACGATGAGAATGAACAAGAATACTTGCCAAAAATGTACGATCCTTTTTTGAACGAACCCTATCGAAGAACAATGAAAAAATGCAATTTACGTACAATCATGAATGATTTAAGAACTTTGACAGTGGATTCCGTAAAAATGCTTTGGATAAATAAGATTCATGGTCTATTTCATAATGATTCTCGAAAATTTGAACATCAAAAGAACACGTTTGACATTAGGATGAAATTATTATTGAATTCGAGTTTAGTTGGGAATTTCTTAAACTCATCGATGAATTATCTTTTGAACACGCACGAAGAATTGATTTAGATAGTCAAGCAAAACCTAATTTGTATTCGATGTAATTATAACTAATCCAAACGATCTAACAACAATTAGAAAGAAATCAAGTGGAATGGAAGAAATCAGTAAAAGGATTTCTCAATAGTCATACAAATTGACAGACGATGCGGAAGAAGAGGAAGAAGAAAAAGAAGAAAAATGAACAGAGGATTCTGAAATTCGTTCAAGAAAAGGCAAGCGTATGGTAATTTATAATGATGATCAGAGTACTAATTCCTGTTGTAATAATAATGATACTAGCACTCGTGATGAAGAAGAGGAAGTGGCTTTGATATGTTACTCACATCAATCAGATTTTCGATGGGGCATAATCAAAGAATCCATGCATACTAAAAGACGTAAAACAATTGTTTGGGAAATGTTTCAAGCAAACGTGCATTCTCCACTTTTTTTGGATCGAATAGATAAAACATTTTTTTCATTTTTTGATATCTCTGAAATGATTAATCTCATTTTTAGGAATTGGCTAGGGGAAATCCAGAATTGCAAATTTTTTATTTTGAGGAGGAAGAAACAAAAGAGAAAACAAATGAAGAGAAAGAAGAGGAAAATGAACGGATAGCAATATCAGAAGCTTGAGATATCTTTATATTTACTCAAGCAATAAGAGGTTTAATGTTAGTAACCTAATCTTTTCTTAGAAAATACGTTATATTATCCTTATTGATAATAGCTAAAAATATTGGTCGTATGTTATTATTGCAATTCCTCGAGTGGTACGAGGATTTGAAGGAATGGAATAGAGAATTGCATGTTAAGTGTACCTATAATGGTGTTCAATTATCAGAAATAGAATTTCCTCAAAACTGGTTAATAGATGGTATTCAGATAAAGATTCTATTTTCTTTTTGTCTGAAACCTTGGTGAAGATCTAACATACGATCTCATCATAGAGATCAAAAATTAGTAAAAAGCGAAAAAACACAATTTTTGTTTGTAACAGTCTGGGGGAAGGGAAGCAGAACTGCCTTTTGGGTCTCCCCGATAACGACCTTCTTTTTTTGAACCTATTTTTCAAGAACTCAGAAAAAAATATAAAAGTGAAAAAAGCATTTTTTTTTAAAGATATAAGGGCTTTCAAAGAAAGAATCAAATTGTTTTCAAAGATTTCAAAAGAAAAACAAGATGAGTCACCAAAATAGTTATAGTTAGAAACCTAATAATGAAAGAACTTGAAAAAGTAAACCCCATTTTCTTATTGAAATTGAGAAAAGTGAAAGTATATGAGACAAATGAAAACAGAAAAGACTCCAATATAAATAATAATATTATCCAAGAATCGACCATTCAAATTTGATCCATGAATTGTGTAAATAAAAATTCTTCACTCTTAGAAACAAAAATGAAAGATCGTGCTAATAAGATAATCACAATTAAGACTCAAATAAAAGGTATCACAAAAGACAAGATAAAAATAAAAGATCAGAATCACAAAAGGATATCTGGCAAATATTCAAAAGAAAAAAATATCCGATTAATACGTAAATCACATTATTTTATGAAATCCTTCATTGAAAAAACATACATGGATATATTACTATGTATTATTAAGATTCTAAGGATCAATGCACAACTTTTCTTTGAATCAACAAAATAAATTATCAATAAATCCATTTACAACGACGAAACAATCCAAGAAGGGGTTGAGAAACCAAATCAAAGTACAATGAACTTTATTTTGACTAAAAAAAGTCATTTTCTAATACTAATATTAGTAATAAAAATTCTAATATTTATTGTGACTTATCTTCTTTGTCTCAAGCATATGTATTTTACAAATTATCACAAAATCAATTACTTAACAATTATCATTTGAGATTTGTACTTCAATATCACGACACCCATCCTTTTCTTAGGGATATAATCAAGAATTATTCTACGACACAAGGAATATTAAATTCCAAACCAAGGCATAAAAAATTCATAAGTATGGGATGAATAAATGGAAAATTTGGTTACGGGGTCATTATCAATACAATTTATCTCAGACCAAGTGGGCCCACTTAGTATCGAAAAAATGGCAAAATAGAGTCAATCAATGTCGTACGATTCAAAAGAAAGACTCAATGAAATTGGATTTATCTAAAAAAGACCAATTAATTCATTACATGAAACAAAATGACCATGCAGTGGATTCGTTGATGAATCAAAAAGAAAATTTGAAAAAACATTATGAATATGATCTTTTATCATATAAATATATAAATTATGGGGATAGTAGTGACTCATATATTTATGGATCAATGTTACAAGTAAAGGACAAAAAAATTTCATATAATTTAAATACACTGGAATCCGAATCATTTTATGGATTGATATGTATAGTTATTAGTGATTATCTAGAAAAAGGATCTATTATTGATACGAACAAAAATCTGGATAGAAAAATTTTTTATTATTGAATTCTCCATTTTGTCCTAGAAATAATATCGATATTGAAACCTCGACCAATACGTATGTCGATGCCAAGTTTCATCAGAATGATAAAACAGAAACTCAATTCTCAAAAAAAAAATACTTTTTTGATTGGATGGGAATGGATCAAGAAAGGTTATATCGTACCATATCAAATCTAGAACCCTGATTTTCCCCAGAATTTGTGCCACTTTGTGATGCGTATAAGATTAAACCGTGGATCATACCAATCAAATTACTTATTTTTCATTTTCATAGAAATGCAAATATTAGTCAAAATGAAAAGATCGACGTAAGTAAAAAAAAAATGAACAACAAGGCCAAGGGGATCTTGTATTAGATCTACGAAAACAAAACAAAAAGAAAGATTTTGAAGAAGATTACAAAGGAACAAACATTAAAAAGGGTAGAAAGAAAAAACAATACAAAAGCAAGAAAGAAGCAGAAATGGATTTCTTCTTCAAAAAGTATTTTCTTTTTCAATTAAGATGGGATTATCCTTTGAATCAAAGAATGATCAGTAATATCCAGGTATATTGTCTTCTACTTAGACTGATAGACCCAAGGGAAATTGCTATATCCTCAATTCAAAGAGGAGAGATGCATCTGGATGTAATGTTGATTCAGAAAGACCTAACTCTTACAGAATTGATAAAAAGGGGAATATATATTATCGAGCCAATTCATCTATCTATGAAAAGAGATGAAAAATATATTATATACCAAATCATAAGTATTTCATTGGTTGATAAGAATAAGTACCAAACTAATGAAAAATGCATAATAAAAAATAGATATGTTGTTAAAAAGAATCTTGATGGATCCGTTGCACAAGACAGCAATATGCTTGTGAATAGAAACAAAAATGATTATTATTTCCTTGTTCCTAAAAATATTCTATCTCCTAGACATCGAAGACAATTGAGAATTCTAATTTGTTTCAATTACCGAAACCAGAA
The DNA here is from genome assembly GCA_038442645.1 of Agave tequilana. Lineage (NCBI taxonomy): Eukaryota > Viridiplantae > Streptophyta > Magnoliopsida > Asparagales > Asparagaceae > Agave > Agave tequilana. The sequence goes on along the minus strand of JAVJIF010031192.1, from coordinate 119,443 downwards.
TTGGAATGTTGTGGATAGAAATATAATATTTTGCATTCTAAACAACATAAAAAACATTGGACAACTTTTGAACGAGGAAAAGCATCTTAAGATGGAAACAGATAAATTCTCAAATTATTTCTTTGGCCCAATTATCAGTTAGAAGATTTAGCTTGTATGAATTGTTATTGATTTGATATCAATAACGACAGTCATTTCAGTATGTCAAGAATACATATGTATCCGTGATTCAAAATTAGTTAATAGTAAATATTTCCTATATAGACATATTTAGTAGAGAAAATCGAAATATATACACAAACGCTATATTACATTCTGGTACACGATACCTTTTAAATTACATATCAATTGGATCTAGGAAATCTTTTTTTTAGTTAGGTAAAAAAAGAATTCTCTTTCATGTTTGTGAATGCATAAATGTATCATCCCCTTCTATTCTATCCAAATCAAATTGTAAATTTGATTTGGATAGAATAAATTTAATTTAAATAAAATAAGAATGAATAAAGTAGTGTATATGAAGAAATCTAAATTTTTTGTGTACTAGATTCAAATAATTGGTATGATAATTATTATTATTTTTCCTGATCGGTAAAATCCACGGAAAAGGAAAAAAAATGTTTTTTATGGTCAAAAAATCATTCATCTCGGCTATTCGATAAGAAAAAGAAAAAACTGCGGATCTGTTGAATTTCAAATATTTAGTTTCACTGATAAGATACGAAGACTCACTTTACATTTGGAATTAAATAAAAGAGATTTTTTATTGCAAAGGGGTCTACGAAAAATTCTGGGAAAATGTCAACGTCTGCTGGATTATTTGTCAAAGAAAAATAGTGTACATTATAAGAGATTAATTAGTCAGTTGGGAATTCGGGAATCAAAAACCCGTTAATTTTAAGATTGGTTTGAATTTTTTCCTCTAGTTATTAGTTAATAGTAGTAATTTGATTTTTCATTTTGATGAATCTCATTTTGATAAATTCAAGAAATAATAAATTAAGGAAGAAAAGATATGACTTTACCAGCTACAAGAAAAGATCTCATGATAGTTAACATGGGCTCTCACAACCCATCAATGCATGGTGTTCTTCGACTAATCGTTACTCTCGATGGTGAAGATGTTATTGACTGTGAACCCATATTGTGTTATTTACACAGAGGAATGAAAAAAATAGCAGAAAATCGAACAATTATACAATATTTGTCTTATGTAACACGCTGGGATTACTTAGCTACTATGTCCACAGAGACAATAACAGTAAATGCACCAGAACTATTGAAAAGTGTTCAAGTATCTAAAAGAACCAGTTACATTAGAGTAATTATGTTGGAATTGAGTCGTATAGCTTCTCATTTGTTATGGCTTGGACCTTTTATGGCAGACATTGGTGAACAAACCCCCTTTTCCTATATTTTCAGAGAAAGGGAATTGTTATATGATCTATTTTAAGCTGCTAAGGGTATGTGAATGATACATAATTATTTTCGTATTGAGGGAGTCGCTGCTGATCTACCTTATGGATGGATCGATAAATGTTTAGATTTCTGTGATTATTTTTTAACAGAAATTGTTGAATATCAAAAGCTTATTACGCGGAATCCTATTTTTTCGGAATGGGTTGAGGAAGTGGGCATTAATGGTGGAGAGGAAGCAATAAATTGGGTTTTATCAGGACCGATGTTACGAGCTTCTGGAATCCAATGTTATGAATGTTATAATAAATTTGAATGGGATGTCCAACAGCAAAAAGAAGGAGATTCACTAGCTCGTTATTTAGTACGAATCAGTGAAATGAAAGAATCTATAAAAATTATTCAACAAGCTCTAGAAGGAATTGCTGGGGGGGCCCTACGAAAATTTAGAAGTTTGACGTTTTGATAGAGCAAAAAATTATGAATGGACTAAATTTGAATATAGATTTATCACTAAAATATTTCACCCAATTTTGATATATCGAAACAAGAACTTTATGTAAGAGTAGAAGCCCCAAAAGGAGAATTAGGAATTTTTTTGATAGGAGACAGTAGTATTTCCCCCTGGAGGTGGAAAATTCGTCCGCCGGGTTTCATCAATTTTCAAATTCTCCCTCAACTAGCTAAAAGAATGCAATTGGTTTATATCATGACGATACTAGGTAGTATCGATATCATTATGGGAGAAGTTGATCGTTGAAATAATAATTGATATGACAGAAGTAGAAGTACAAGCTATCAATTCTTTTTTTAGATCAGAATCCTTAAAAGAAGTTTACGGACACATATGGATCTTTGTTCCTATTTTCACCCTTAAATTGGGAATCACTATAAGGGTACTAGTAATTATGTGGTTAGAAAGAGAAATATCCGCAGTAATACAACAACGTATTGGGCCTGAGTATGCTGGCCCGTTAGGAATTCTTCAAGCTCTAACAGATGGGACCAAATTACTTTTTAAAGAGGACCTTCTCCCATCTGGAGGAGATATTTGTTTGTTTAGCATGGGCCCGTCTATAGCAGTCATATCAGTTCTACTAATTTATTTAGTAATCCCTTTTGGGTCTCGCCTTGTTTTAGCCGATCTCAATATAGGTATTTCTTTATGGATCCCTATTTCAAGTATTGCTCCTATTGGACTTCTTATGCCAGGATATGGATCGAACAATAAATATTCCTTTTCAGGTGGTCTAAGGGCTACTGCTCAATCTATTAATTATGAAATACCATTAACTCAATGTGTGTTATCAATATCTCTACGTGTGATTCGTTGGAACATGATTATTTTCCCTCCTCACTAGAAATAAAGTAAAGAGGTTGAATATATTGAATGGATATTTTCATTTTATATTCATCATTAGGGTCGATGAGTTAAACAAGATAGTTATATGAATAAAATAAAACTGCTTATAAATTTGCAGTAAGAAGGTAAAATCTCATTCCCTATGTACAAGAATAATAAACACAAGCAGTGTAAACTGTTTACCCCAAGAGTAGGATTCGTTGACTAATTATCATATCTTGAAGCGGGCACAAAAGATCAGCCGTATGGGGTTACTACTACTGTCTTTTATGTATTACCATACCGGGAATCAATCAAAAATCAGTGGACAGTTAGGAACACCAAGGTACACAAAGATTAGTAATGGAGATAATGTAAGGTATCAAAATTAGACATTTTTGCATAAAACTTTGGATAAAACGAAGCATAATCAGGACTTTAAAGTGGTTTTTAACGTTGGTTCGAATAAAAACCGGCGTCTAAAATATTTGAAATTACTTACAAAATTGCCACCAAATATTTTCCAGGTCGTTTTTAATGAAAAACGATAGATGTTGTTTAATTTATATATTGTAATAGTGCTGGCCCCTGTTGGAATATCAAATAAAATTGTTTTTTTGGAAGATGATGAGTCATCAATCATCATCAAATTAGGAGTCATGATCAAATTAGGAGTCATCATCAAATTAGGAGTCATCATCTATTTAGGAGTTGTAATTCTTAAATTTGGAGGTTTCTATTCTTGTAAGTTTTGAAGCCTATAAAAGGCCATGTACCTCTTTATTTTTTGCATCAAGCAATCAAGCAATAAAGCAAGCAAGCAAGTAAGAAAAATTGCTCTCCTCTTAAAATTTTAGATTATAGTAATTAGTCCGTAGACTAGTATACAACAATTGGTATCAGAGCCAGTTCAATTCTTGTTTCTTCTTCTCCTCATGGCCTCCACCAACAATCTCATCAATCCACAAGTGCCCAAGTTATTGAAAGATAACTATGAGAGTTGGTCAATTCAGATGAAAGCTCTATTTGGTTCTTAAGAGTTGTGGGAGCTGATCGTTGATGGGTTTAAGGAACCCACACCGGAGGTAGAAGCCGCCTACACCGCCGAAGAAAAGAAGGCTCTTAAAGAGTAAAGAAAGAAGGATAGCAAGGCTCGTTTTCTACTCTATCAAGGGTTGGACGAGTCTACCTTCGAGAGAGTTGCCGAAGCAACGACGAGCAAGTAAGCATGGGAATCCTTGCTACCATCTACAAAGGAGTCGAGCGGGTGAAGCGAATTCGCCTTCAAACTTTGAGGGGCGATCTTGAAGCCACTCAAATGAAAGATGAAGAAAAAATCTCCGATTATTATTCACGATTACTTCTAATTGTGAATAAAATGAGAAAAAACAGAGAGAAGATGGAGGACATCCGGGTGATGGAGAAATTGCTGCGATCTCTCACATCAAAGTTCGAGCACGTGGTGGCGACAATTGAGGAGTCCAAGAATTTGGAGGAGATCTCAATAGAGGAGCTTTTGGGATCTCTCCAAGTTCATGAGCAACGCATGCAAAAGAAGACTGGTTCCATAGCCTTGGAACAAGCATTAGAGTCAAAGCTGACTCTAAATGATCGTGGCTCACATAGTAGAGGTCGTGGTCGTGGCAGAGGCAGGGGACGTGGTCCCCAACAACGAACCACTCAAAATCAAGTGGAGTTCCAAAGCTTCAGAGGTCGAGGACGGGGAAGATTTACATCTGGACGTGGAAACAACAAGAACGTCCAATGCTATAACTGTCAAAAATTTGGACACTATGCCTCAGATTGCTGGCACAGAACTGAAGATCTTACCAATCTTGCTGAAGCAACAAATGACGTGGGTAAGAATTCTACTCTTCTTCTTGCTCATGATGATTCAAGTGTTGGCCCAATGGCCTTCCACTCTAGTTTTGATGATGATCAACACTCATGTAGTTATGTTTACTAATATTCTTGTGTTTCTAAGTTTCAGATCATTAACAGGATATTAGTTGGTGATTAGCTTCAACAAGGAGTTTAGAAGCTATTCATGGTGATTCCAGGGCCAAAGCTTCAAGTTCACACTTTGTCTAGCCCATGGATGGAGTTTTGGAGCAAGTCTACTTGAAGATGATGATCGTCAAGAAGACTTAGGTATCCTAGTTTAGATAGAGTTTTTAGATCCATTTGTAAAGCTTAGTTTAGTTGATATGCTCAAGTGAACACAAAACACACACGTTTTATGATTTGATATTTGGTTTTTATGAATAGTTGATCAAAACAAGTTTACATATGTTATATGTATAGTAGATGTTTTCTATTTATACATTCATGCTTTAACTTGATAAACAAACTTATTTTGATATCCCTATTCATGTTTTGAAAAAATCAAGTTTGACAAAAATACAGGTTTTGTTTTTGATAAAATTTGCAAGACACAAAAATGAATTGATATGATTGATATATGTCTTGAAATTTTTATCACAAGTTTGGTTATCAAAGTAAAATGATAAAACAAGTTTTAGAAAAACATATTTTTAGAAAAACAGTTTTTATTGTGATTAAAACTATTTTTTAGATTTACTGTGATTTTATGGGATTCTTATTGAGTGAAAAGACCTATTTTCAAATCCCGTATCTGTGCAGAACTGAGGACTGGCTGACAGGCCAAGTCGGTCGACCGGACCGGTCGACCGCACCATAGGCCGGTCGACCGGGACGGTCGACCGACGTGCACAAGTCTGTGCACGTTTTGGAGTCTCTGGGACGGTCGACCGGGCCGGTCGACCGAGATGAGAGTTCTGCTCTCAGGATGCTTCGGTCGACCGGGCCGGTCGACCGCTATTGCCCAACGGTCACATTTTTGACCGTTGGCGGTCGACCGGACCGGTCGACCGGCAGTCTGTCAGACTGCCAACTCAGCCTAACGGCTAGTTTTGTATAGGGGCTATATAAACCCCATCTCTTTGGGGATTTTGGCCAAGTTTTTTAAGGAGAAAAATTTCTGGTTTCTAGAGTTTTTAAAACAAGTTTTCAAAAGTGTTTGGGGCTTTAATTCTTCAATCTTTATTGTTTTAGGTTTTTGAAAAAATCAAAGAAAAGAATATTTTGGGAGATTTGTCTTGGTTTTCATTCTATATCTTTTGGAAGGATTTTCCCAAGTGATTTTCTTTGTTGCTAGTTTTTGAAACACCTAGTTTTTCCACACTTGAGCTATATTTTCTATCCTAAACTATTAGGATCTTGTTTTTGTGGAAAAAGATAAGAGAAAAAGAAAGAGAAGTGTTTGAGGTTGTTTGTTGTAAACCTCATTGTTGTAAACCCTCCTTTATTTGTTGTATCCCTCTTCGGTAGAGGTGATCGGAGTGGTATTGGTTTGCTCCCTCTTCGGTAGAGGTGGAGTTTGGTTGTGAGCCTCTTCGGTAGAGGTGTGTGGATTGGTTGTTGTATTGGCTACGGGCCTAACCCCTCGGTTGTGAGGAGGTTGTTGTTGAGAGAGGAGTTTGGTACTCCTAGAGTTGTAAGAAATCCTCTTCGGTAGAGGTTCCCTCGGTGGGAGTTGAGATAGTGGAAATCCTACACTGTGGTGTAGGCGGGGATGTAGAGCAAGGTGCTCGAACCTCGAAACAAATCTTGGTGTTTGCGTTTTGATCCATTGTCTCTCTAACTCTCTCTCTTATAATTGTACAAAGCATCATACTCATCATCATATCATACTTGCTTGTGTTGAGCATTGATTCATTCATATCATATATTGCTTGTGTTGTGCCTTGCATTTCTTATTGTCATATCTATTATATGCTTGGCTTGATTGTGTGTATTTCATATTGCTTGGATTGCTTGTGTGTGTGTGCCTAACTTATACTCATCCAACAAGAGCTTCACATAGCACCTCAACCCATTTCAAGGGGAATCAAGGGGAGTTAGTCCAGAGCCTCGCAAGGGGAATTCGGCTGCACTTGTTGTATTGTATTAGTTTGTGCATAATTTGCATTAGCTTCCGCATTTAGCGCACTTAGTTTGCATTTAGTTTCTTAGATTAGCACTTACACCTATTCACCCCCCCTCTAGGTGTTTTTCAATTGGTATCAGAGCTAGTGCTCCTGATACTTAGGCTTAACATCCTAGGAGTGATCCTTTGATTGCTAATCTTATTTGCATTTGTTTGCTTGTTTGCACACATATAGTTTACCATGGACTTCATGACCCCACCTAGCTATGATCCTTCCAACATTGATGTTTGGAAGTATAGGATGTCCATGTACCTAAAGACCCTAGGTTTGCATGTCTTCCTTGCCGCCACCAAGAGATGTTATCTTGGTGATTGCAATCATATAGGGGCCAATGCACAAGCCCTAGAGGCCATTAGAAGCACTTTATCTAAAGATTATCTTTTATGTGTTTCTAACTTTGATTCCGCTTTTGTAGTGTGGAACAAATTGACAACAACCACCACCTCCAAGCTTCAATTGCCAATCCAAGAAGAGGAATCTAGCGGAGAATCCGAGCCACAATAATGCTATATGGTCCAAGGGAATGACTCCCTTGAGGTACATTCGGAATCTCAACTAGATAGTAATGATTGTGCTAGTTCTTCAAATGATTATGTTGATCCCCATGCCTTAAATGAAGAACTATCTATTGTGTGTGAAAAGTTAATAGAAAAATATAACGTGTTGAAAAAGAAAAGTCTAGATATTGAAAAGAAAATAAATGTTTGCATTCTAGACTTGATTGTGTTTTGCAAGAGAAAGTTGAGGTCTATAATGAAAGGGATTCATTGAGATCTCAATTGGAACTTGCACTTAAAGAAAATGAATTTTTAAAATCTAAAAATGATTGCCATGTTCTTTTGAAGAAAAATGAAAATTTGTCTTCAAAAGTTGATTTTGTTTTAAAAGAGAATGTTGATTTGAAAAATAAAATTATTTCTATTTCAAATGATCTAGATGTTTGTTTAAAGAAAAACATTGTTTTGCAAAATAAGATTGATGCACATGTTTGCCATGATAGGGTAGTATCACACACTTCACCTATTGCATGCCACACTTCTTCTTCTAAGATTAATGATGATATTTGTTTGCTTAAGAAGAAGGTTGATTGTTTGGGCTCCACTATGAGCCAATGTGCCTTGAACCACACTCGGTTGGAAACCTTGGTTCGAAAGAAACAAGTTCCATCCTTTATGCATGCACACCCTTCACGGCATACACATGCTCCTCACGGACACACCCATCACCATATGTATGCTCATGTGTACACATGTACACATTGTGGACGTAAGGGCCACCTTGCTAAATTTTGTTATGATAGATTACATACTCCTAATTTAGCAAAGAATTTTGTTTGGGTTAGAGAAGGTACTAACCCCCATGGACCCAAGAAGATATGGGTACCAAAGACCACCCCTCCTATTATTTTTGATGTAGGTGTGGGCTCTCACATGACGTGAGAGTGATGACACCTTGGAGTGGATGCGTTCCGTACTTAAAGGAAATCATATGGATGCATCACTTTTAAGGGAAGAGACGGTGGAGAGGACCACCATGTTTTGGAGACAAGGAGAGTTGCTTCTTCGGTTTTGGTAACAATCCTTTACTCCCATTTATTGTTTACATGCTTTCCATGTTTTAATGTTTATAGCATGTTTTTGATGTCTATGGATTAGTATGTTCATTCCATGTTTATTAGATCCTTGACATACATGTATAGTATTTGAGACACACATGCTTATTTGATTCACATTTAGTGTTCTCACCGTTTGTTTAAGCTATAATGTACATCATGAATCTAATACATGTGAATTTACATAGTAATCATGTCTTAGTTTTATCATGATGATTTTTATATTGTGTTTTGATGCTTCATGTTAAGGTTACTTGTTTAGATGTTAGTTTTCATTAAGACTAGGAATTATACTTGTACATATAGTGGGGTACAAATAAATCTATATATGTTGAGCTTGATTGCTTATTTGAACCCATTAGATGTGCTAGTATAGTCTAGTTTTGATGATTCATACATTTCAAACTTGTATTCCATTTTGGATTTGTTTTATGATTGTGTGTTTCACTTCATGTATATGTTTGTATTGCCAAACTTTAAGATATACATGTATACCCCTTGAGTCATTTGCCTTTCATGCAAATCTATATTTGGACTCAATTGTGTTTAGGGATATGTATGTATACTTCATATTTGACAATTCATACATATACCTTGAAATGAAATCTGTTGTGATGAAAATTTAGTTTTTCATGTTTCATGTATTTATGTTTAACTTCATGTATATGTCTATCTAGTTCAAACTAATCTTATACATATACATCTTTTTGAGCCACGTGCCTTCATGAATATTCATTTAGTGGACTCGTTGAGTTTTGGATATGTATGTATACTATAGTTTGTATTAGACATACATATGCCTTGAAGATTAGATAGTTTTGATGATTTCGTGTTGTTAAGAAATAATTGAGCTTAATTGAACAGGTTTTCATGATTATGATCTTCATATTTTATGAGAAACTATTTTGTTTTATTCCTTGCTTGAAGGATTTCGTACTAGTTAATAAGTTTTTCCATTTTAACTAGTTCGTATTCTTCATTTGGTAGTGATTTTCAAACTAAACCTAATTTTCAAATCTATTTTTGAAAACCCCTACCATCTAAGGGCGGTAGGATGGGAGATCATGTTCATGTATGCCCTAAATTGAAAATCTTTAAAACTTGAATTATGATTGGGTGGTAGATAATATGATGTATACACTTGAGCTTATTGTTATGTCAATTGGTATCATTGAACTCTTTCAATTGGTATCATTTTGACCTTTTGTATACTCATATGTTTATTGTGTATGTATGTTTTCATTTGGTATCATCCATTGGTGATTGATACTCATTCTATTTCATACACATATACTTGTTTTATTTGTGCCTACTATATTCCTATATCTTAGAGCACAAATAGTTGTTTATGTTTAACTTGTTAAAATAAAAGTATTCAATGTTTCCTTTGGTATTTCATAAAGGGGGAGAAAATGAGTATTTCATATTTTGTCTTTCAATTGGTATTTGTACTCCCATACTTTATGATTGACATTTCGAATTTGGTATCATATGTTTTCAAAATGAAATATATTCTTACAATTGGTATCAAAATTTGTGTTTAGACATTCAAAATTTGTTATGTTGTTTTACAATTGGTAATTTGTTATGTTTAATTACAATTGGTATCTCAAAATGTTGTTTAAAGAAAATATTCAAAGTTTTGATTTGTATTTCCTATATGCAAGGAGAGCTTAACATCTCTCTTACATATAGATTCATGTTGAGTATATTATAAATTGAGGAGCTTGACAACTCTTCTTTATATGATATACGTGTGTAGGGGGAGCTTCACATCTCCTCTTATTCATTACATAATATGTGTTATGTGAATTGGGGCTTGTCATCCTTTCTTCATGTAATGCATATGTGTAGGGAAGCTAACTTAGCGTCTTCCTCTTCATGAATGTATATAGCATATAACATATATTGATCCTTATTTATTGGTATCAAGATGCTTCATTGACATATTTTTTAATTGATATCATGTTTGTAGTCACCCCTTATTGATTTTGTTTTTGTTTTAGACAAAAAGGGGGAGAACATTGTTTGCATTGTTTTGATTGACAAAAGGGGGAGAAAGATTTTTACCCCTCATTTTATCTATGGTTTGATTGTTTACCCCTTTATTGATGATTGACAAAAAGGGGGAGAATTATTTGAGAGTTTAACATGCATACATAAAACTCAAATTACTTCTATGCATGATTGGTACATGTTTTTTTTTATATGCATGTTTATGTTTTATATGCATATATTATGTTTTAATCTCAAGAATATTAAGTTTAATTGATATATAGAGTTTGCTTTGTAATTGGTATCTAGAGCTTATTTTGTTTTGAATATTTCATTTGATATCTAGAACCATTTATTGTTTATGCATACGCATGTTTCATGTTTAACATTCATTGCATATATTTATTGTTTATCCCTATGCATGAGTTAAGGGGGAGCCTCCTTGAAGCTTATCTTTAATCCATGCATATATAACTCCATGAGTTTTGTCATCATCAAAAAGGGGGAGATTGTTGGCCCAATGGCCTTCCACTCTAGTTTTGATGATGATCAACACTCATGTAGTTATGTTTACTAATATTCTTGTGTTTCTAAGTTTCAGATCATTAACAGGATATTAGTTGGTGATTAGCTTCAACAAGGAGTTTAGAAGCTATTCATGGTGATTCCAGGGCCAAAGCTTCAAGTTCACACTTTGTCTAGCCCATGGATGGAGTTTTGGAGCAAGTCTACTTGAAGATGATGATCGTCAAGAAGACTTAGGTATCCTAGTTTAGATAGAGTTTTTAGATCCATTTGTAAAGCTTAGTTTAGTTGATATGCTCAAGTGAACACAAAACACACACGTTTTATGATTTGATATTTGGTTTTTATGAATAGTTGATCAAAACAAGTTTACATATGTTATATGTATAGTAGATGTTTTCTATTTATACATTCATGCTTTAACTTGGTAAACAAACTTATTTTGATATCCCTATTCATGTTTTGGAAAAATCAAGTTTGACAAAAATACAGGTTTTGTTTTTGATAAAATTTGCAAGACACAAAAATGAATTGATATGATTGATATATGTCTTGAAATTTTTATCACAAGTTTGGTTATCAAAGTAAAATGATAAAACAAGTTTTAGAAAAACATATTTTTAGAAAAACAGTTTTTATTGTGATTAAAACTATTTTTTAGATTTACTGTGATTTTATGGGATTCTTATTGAGTGAAAAGACCTATTTTCAAATCCCGTATCTGTGCAGAACTGAGGACTGGCTGACAGGCCAAGTCGGTCGACCGGACCGGTCGACCGCACCATAGGCCGGTCGACCGGGACGGTCGACCGACGTGCACAAGTCTGTGCACGTTTTGGAGTCTCTGGGACGGTCGACCGGGCCGGTCGACCGAGATGAGAGTTCTGCTCTCAGGATGTTTCGGTCGACCGGGCCGGTCGACCGCTATTGCCCAACGGTCACATTTTTGACCGTTGGCGATCGACCGGACCGGTCGACCGGCAGTCTGTCAGACTGCCAACTCAGCCTAACGGCTAGTTTTGTATAGGGGCTATATAAACCCCATCTCTTTGGGGATTTTGGCCAAGTTTTTTAAGGAGAAAAATTTCTGGTTTCTAGAGTTTTTAAAACAAGTTTTCAAAAGTGTTTGGGGCTTTAATTCTTCAATCTTTATTGTTTTAGGTTTTTGAAAAAATCAAAGAAAAGAATATTTTGGGAGATTTGTCTTGGTTTTCATTCTATATCTTTTGGAAGGATTTTCCCAAGTGATTTTCTTTGTTGCTAGTTTTCCAAACACCTAGTTTTTCCACACTTGAGCTATATTTTCTATCCTAAACTATTAGGATCTTGTTTTTGTGGAAAAAGATAAGAGAAAAAGAAAGAGAAGTGTTTGAGGTTGTTTGTTGTAAACCTCATTGTTGTAAACCCTTCTTTATTTGTTGTATCCCTCTTCGGTAGAGGTGATCGGAGTGGTATTGGTTTGCTCCCTCTTCGGTAGAGGTGGAGTTTGGTTGTGAGCCTCTTCGGTAGAGGTGTGTGGATTGGTTGTTGTATTGGCTACGGGCCTAACCCCTCGGTTGTGAGGAGGTTGTTGTTGAGAGAGGAGTTTGGTACTCCTAGAGTTGTAAGAAATCCTCTTCGGTAGAGGTTCCCTCGGTGGGAGTTGAGATAGTGGAAATCCTACACGGTGGTGTAGGCGGGGATGTAGAGCAAGGTGCTCGAACCTTGAAACAAATCTTGGTGTTTGCGTTTTGATCCATTGTCTCTCTAACTCTCTCTCTTATAATTGTGCAAAGCATCATACTCATCATCATATCATACTTGCTTGTGTTGAGCATTGATTCATTCATATCATATATTGCTTGTGTTGTGCCTTGCATTTCTTATTGTCATATCTATTATATGCTTGGCTTGATTGTGTGTATTTCATATTGCTTGGATTGCTTGTGTGTGTGTGCCTAACTTATACTCATCCAACAAGAGCTTCACATAGCACCTCAACCCATTTCAAGGGGAATCAAGGGGAGTTAGTCCAGAGCCTCGCAAGGGGAATTCGGCTACACTTGTTGTATTGTATTAGTTGGTGCATAATTTGCATTAGCTTCCGCATTTAGCGCACTTAGTTTGCATTTAGTTTCTTAGATTAGCACTTACACCTATTCACCCCCCCTCTAGGTGTTTTTCATCAAGTGTGCAGAATGATGCTTGGTATCTTGACTCGGGTGCTAGCAACCACATGTGCGGGAAGAAAGAACTATTCATGGAACTCGCAGAAGGAGTTCATGGAAGTGTGAGCTTGGGAGATTCTTCAAAACTCTCCGTTGTAGGCAGAGGGAAGATCAAAATCTATCAAAAGGATGGTAAACCCGAGTTTATTTTCGATGTTTATTATATTCCTAACATGAAAAGTAATATTCTCAGCATCGGTCAATTACTCGAAAAAGGATATAAAGTATATATGGAGAACAAGCACCTTTGGTTGAAAATGCAAAAGGAGGTCTTATAGCTTGTATTAAGATGACAAGGAACCGCATGTTTCCCTTACATCTAAACACAAAAGTTGAGAAGTGTTTTCAAAGACTCATAGAGAATGAGTCTTGGAGGTGGCATCTTCGCTTCGGTCATCTAAATTTCAGCGGCCTGAAGCTACTATCTACAGCCGGCATGGTACGAGGTTTACCAATAATCAATCCACCAAGTCATACTTGTGAAGCTTGCATAATTGGCAAGCAAACACGACTTCCTTTTCCCAATGGAAAGTCATGGAGAGCGAAGGCACCATTACAACTTGTTCATACTGACATCTGCGGACCGCTAGATCCCGTCTCTTTAGGAGGTAATAGATATTTTATTACTTTCATTGATGATTTCAGTGGAAAGTTATGGGTGTACGTTCTTAAAGAAAAATCTGCTGCCTTTACTACCTTAAGAATTTTAAAGCTCTTGTTGAAGCAGAGAGTGGCTATAAGCTAAAAACTCTCCGATCTGATCGAGGTGGTGAGTACACCTCAAATATTTTTCAAGAATATTGCAGAGAGCAAGGCATAAAGAGGCAATTTACTACTGCCTATACACCACAGCAAAATGGCATCACAGAAAGAAAGAACCGCACTATTCTTGACATGACAAGAACCATGCTTAAAGAAAAGGGACTGCCAAAACAGTTTTGGGCGGAAGCTGTGGCATGTTCAACCTACTTGCTCAACCGGTGCCCGACGAAGCAAGTGAAGGGCAAGACGCCTCAAGAAGCATGGAGCGGCTATACACCTAATGTCGCACACCTACGAATTTTTGGGTGTGTTGCATATGCTCAAGTACCTGAAGTCAAAAGGAAGAAGCTTGACAATCATGGTGAAAAATGCATTTTCATCGGATATAGCGAGGAGTCGAAGGCATACAAGCTTTACAATCCACTAACTAAGAAACTAGTGGTTAGTAGAGATGTTGTCTTCAATGAAGCTGAAGCATGGAGTTGGAGCAATGAAGAGACTGTCAAAGAGCAACCCATGGTGAATGAACCTGACGAGCCCCTCCAAGAGGATCCACCACCAACTACACCACCATCTCCTCAACATGCTACACCGTCTCCTGCAAGAGGTTCTCTATCTTCTGGGGAAAGTAGTAGTAGCGAATACTCCGTGCAACGAGGTCCAATCAAAATGAGAAGCCTCAGGGAGATCTATGAGCAGATAGAAGAAGATGGAGAAACTAATCTCTTTTGTTTATATGCCGATCATGAGCCTCTCACTTTCCAAGAGGCTAAGAAAGAAGATCGTTGGCGATCAGCAATGAAGGAGGAGATGCATGCCATCCAGAAGAACGACACATGGGAGTTGACAACACTTCCACAAAATCACAAGGCGATAGGTGTCAAATGGGTGTACAAAATCAAACGCACAGCAGATGGTGAGGTTGATCGGTACAAGGCCAGGCTTGTGGCGAAAGGCTATAAACAAAAATACGGTATCGACTATGAAGAAGTCTTTGCACCAGTTGCTCGATTAGATACGGTGAGATTATTAATTTCACTTGCAGCTCATCACAGGTGGAAGTTATATCATCTAGATGTCAAGTCAGCATTTCTCAATGGTATTCTTGAAGAAGAAGTGTATGTACAACAACCAGAAGGTTTTCTGATAAAAGGGCAAGAAGACAAAGTATATCACCTAAAGAAAGCCTTGTACGGCTTAAAGCAGGCACCACGGGCATGGAACGCCCGAATTGATGGTTATCTTCATCAAAACGGCTTCAACAAATGTCCTTATGAGCATGTCATCTACATGAAGAGGAACCATCAAGGTGAATTTCTAATAATTTGCCTTTATGTTGATGACTTGTTATATACAGGAAGTTGCGCAGAGATGCTTGCTGAATTCAAGGTGGCGATGTTTAATGAATTTGAGATGACAGACAATGGATTGATGTCCTACTTTCTTGGTATCGAAGTGAAGCAACAACAAGATGGGATATTTATATCTCAAAAGAAGTACATGAAGGAGATCTTGGAGAAATTCAAGATGAGTAACTGCAACCCAATGAACACCCCAATAGCCACAGGAATGAAGCTATCAAGAGAAGGAATTGGAGATTTTGTAGACTCGACTCTTTTCAAAAGTCTCGTCGGTAGCCTGAGGTACTTAACAATCACAAGGCCTGATATTGTCTACGGAGTCGGACTTGTGAGTCGCTATATGGAGACACCGAAGGAGTCTCATTGGCTAGTCGCAAAGAGAATTCTAAGGTATATCAAAGGCACACTCAACCTTGGTCTATTTTATACTTATGGTGAAACTGCAGAGTTAGTAGGCTATTCAGATAGCGACTGGGGAGGTGACCAAGATGAGAGGAAAAGCACCACTGGCTATGTCTTCTATCTTAGATCAACTGCATTTTCATGGACCTCAAAGAAGCAAGGAGTTGTGGCCTTATCTTCATGCGAAGCAGAGTATGTTGCAGCTTCATCTACTGTATGTGAAGCTATTTGATTGCGGAACATTTTAAAGGAATTGGATCATCTACAAGAAGAAGCAACTGTAATATTTGTGGACAACAAATCAGCCATCCAACTTGCAAAGAACCCAGTACATCATGGGAGGAGCAAACATATAGATACACGGTTTCATTTTCTCAGAGACCATGTAAAGCAGAAAACTGTGGAGCTGGAGTATTGTTATACCATGGAGCAAGTAGCAGATATTTTTACCAAGCCATTTGCCTATTGAACCTTTCAGAAGGCTAAAAGAAATGCTCGGTATGAAAACATTTTGATTTGAGGGGGTGTGTTGGAATATCAAATAAAATTGTTTTTTTGGAAGATGATGAGTCATCAATCATCATCAAATTAGGAGTCATGATCAAATTAGGAGTCATCATCAAATTAGGAGTCATCATCAATTTAGGAGTTGTAATTCTTGAATTTGGAGGTTTCTATTCTTGTAAGTTTTGAAGCCTATAAAAGGCCATGTACCTCTTTGTTTTTTGCATCAAGCAATCAAGCAATAAAGCAAGCAAGCAAGTAAGAAAAATTGCTCTCTCTTAAAATTTTAGATTATAGTATATTAGTCCGTAGACTAGTATACAATAGCCCCTACCCCTCGATCATGATGTATGTTCAAGGACTTTCAAAATCTGTAGTTAAATTATATCTTGTCCTCGTTGCTCTTGTTTGATTGATTGTCAATGCAGACACAAACTGGAGTTTGTTTGTGTAGTAGGTTCAATTCATATCATAATTATCCACACGGTTCCATACTGACTGCATTATCACCCACATGGTTTCATGCTGCTGAAGTCCAAGTTCATGAGCGCACCAACCATATTGTTGGAGCAGTGGGCTTCAAATACAAGAGATGGCAAGTATAGAGAGACAGATAGCAATATAAAAGATAGAAACAGAGAGAACAGCACACCAGTATTTAACGTGGTTCGGTCAGTGTGACCTACGTCCACGGAGAAGACAGCAAGAGGAATCCACTAATCAAAAGAGGGGAGAATACAAGAGATTACAACTCAAATCTCACTCACCCAAGCCCAATGAAACCCAAACTCACAAAAGGAAGATGAATGACAAGAGAAAGGAGAGTACACTACAAAATTTGACTTCTTACTTCCTTGCTACTACCAATCTCATGCAATATGGTGCCTATTTATAGGCAAAACCTTCAAACCCCTTCATCATTTCACACATCAAAATCATAGGGTGGTTATGATCTTCATAGGGTGGCTAAGATCTTCATAGGGCGGCTAAGATCTTCATAGGGCGGCTATGATCTTTATAGGGCGGCTATGATCTTCTTAGGGTGGCTAAGATCTTCATAGGGCGGCTATGATCTTCTTAGGGCGGCTAAGATCTTCATAGGACGGCTATGATCTTCTTAGGGTAGCTATTGGTGGCTTTTAGGGTGGGTATTCATTAAAGACATATTAACAAATCTCCACCTTGTCTTGAATGAATAGAAAAAAATCTCTCCACCTTAACTTGAACTGTATCAAGCGTCCTTTGGATTCTTGCTGTCTTCTCTAGCCTCGACAGGCTCAACCTTCGCCACTTTGAACACCAAGCAATTCGAGACAATACTCGAACTTGTGCGAAGGTACAGGCTTTGTCATCATATCTGCTGGATTATCTGCAGTACCAATTTTCTTAACTTTGATGACTTCAATTTCTCGAATAAAGTGATACCTGACATCAATGTGTTTGGTTCTCTCATGATACATCTGGTGCTTCGTCAGATGTATAGCACTCTGGCTGTCACAAAACACCGTAGTTACTCCTTGGTGTAAGCCGAGATCTTCAACCAAGCCTCTTAACCAAATAGCTTCTTTCACTGCCTCTGTAACTGCCATATACTCTGCCTCCGTAGTAGACAAAGCAACTGTCGACTATAAAGTCGCCTTCCAACTAATGGCACTACCTGAAAGAGTGAAAGCATAACCTGTCAGAGATCTTCTTCTATCTAAATCGCCCGCAAAATCTAAATCTGAATATCCTGCAATTTTACAATCAGAATTAGTTCCCCTGGCAAAACACAGACCAATATTAGTAGATCCTTTTAAATATCTCAAAATCCATTTCACTGCCTGCCAATGGCCTTTGCCTGGCCTGTCCATATATCGACTTACGACACTAACTGCATGTGAAATGTCCGGTCGAGTGCACACCATAGCATACATAATGCTTCCAACTGCACTGGCATAGGGAACATGAGACATGTACATCTCTTCTTCATCACTTTGAGGAGACAAATCTGCTGAAAGTCGAAAATGAGCAGCAAGTGGAGTTTTCACAGGTTTGGCATCAAGCATGCCAAATCTCTCTAACACCTTCTCGATGTATTTCTTCTGAGATAGGAACAATTTTCCTTCTTGCCTGTTCCTGTAAATTTCCATTCCCAAAATCTTCTTCGCCGCTCCCAAATCTTTCATATCAAACTCTTGTTTGAGTAGAGCTTTCAACTTATCAACTTCAGACATGTCTTTAGCTGCAATCAACATGTCATCAACATATAAAAGCAAATATACAAAAGAACCATCATTAAGCTTCCGATGATAAACACAACTATCATATTTACTCCTAGAGTAGCCATGCTCAATCATGAAAGTATCAAACCTCAAATACCATTGCCTAGGTGACTGCTTCAAACCATAAAGAGATTTCTTTAACCTGCACACATGGTCTTCTTTGCCTTCAATAACAAATCCTTCTGGTTGATGCATAAAGATTTGCTCTTCAAGCTCGCCATGAAGAAAAGCTGTTTTCACATCAAGTTGCTCGAGCTCTAGATCGAACCAAGAAACCATGGCTAGCAACACACGGATAGAGGTGTGCTTCACAACTGGAGAGAATACTTCATTGAAGTCGACCCCCTCTATTTGACTGTAGCCTTTGGCTACCAAGCGTGCTTTGTATCTTACAGACTCAGCACCAGGAATTCCTTCTTTCTTCTTAAAGACCCATTTGCAGTCAATAATTTTCTGTCCCCTCAGCGGCTTCACTAACTCCCATGTTTGGTTCTTGTGAAGAGATTCCATCTCTTCAGTCATAGCAACAGTCCATTCTGCAGCTTCATCAGAACTGATAGCCTCATTGTAGGTAGAAGGCTCTGGAATCTCAATAGATTCTGCCACACTTAGAGCATAAGCGACCATATCTGTATAGGCGTATCGCTTAGGTGGACGGATCTGCCTTCTTGCTCTCCCGGTGGCAATACTGTACTGTTGTTCTTGCAGTGTATCACCTGAAGTTGAACCTTGAGCATCATTGACTGGTTCAACGCGAGTGCTCTCCTGCACTCCTTCTGTAACTTTGCTCTCAAGCTCCACCTGCTTGCTTACTTCCTCTCCTGAACCTGTAATATCAACAACAGACTCCTTTCTCGGTTGAAGCATGTAATTTTCATCAAAAGTAACATCCCTACTAATAATAAATTTAGGTGACTTAGGATCAGGAAGCCACAACCTGTATCCTTTCACCCCAGTAGCATAACCAAGAAATATAGCTTTCTTTGCCCTAGGTTCAAGCTTACCATCATTTACATGAAAATAAGCAGGGCAACCAAATACTCGTAAATGAGAGTAATTAGCAGGGGTACCAGACCATACCTCTTCAGGAGTCTTAAAATCAATAGCTGTAGAGGGAGACCGATTTACCAAATAGCAAGCTGTATTTACTGCCTCGGCCTAAAAACATTTTGACAAACTGGCATTAGAGAGCATGCACCGAGCTCTCTCCAACAGTGTCCTGTTCATCCTTTCTGCAACTCCATTCTGTTGTGGTGTGTATCGAACTGTACGATGCCGCACAATTCCTTCATTTTTGCAGAATTGATCAAACTCCATGGAACAGAACTCCATTCCATTATCGGTCCTGAGGTGCTTCACCTTCTTTCCTGTTTGCTTTTCGATCATAGCCTTCCACTGCTTGAAGGTAGCAAACACATCGCTCTTATGCTTGAGAGGATACACCCAAACTTTTCTGGAATAATCATCAATTAAAGTTAGAAGATAACTAGCTCCGCCTTTTGATGGAACCTGAGAGGGACCCCAAACATCTGAATGGATGTACTCTAAGGTATCTTTAGTCCTGTGAACACCTGTACCAAAAGAAACTCTGTGCTGCTTGCCAAAAATACAATGTTCACAAAAGTCAAGTTTTCTTATTTTCTGGCCACAAAGCAAACCTTGCTTACTCAACATGTGTAGTCCTCTCTCACTCATATGCCCTAACCGCATATGCCACAAACGAGTGGTATCTAAGTCTGGGTCTTCTAACATTGACACAGCGACATCACCTGTCATCGTGCTACCTTGAAGGATATAAAGGGTATCCATCTTCTTTCCTTTCATCACAACAAGAGAGCCTTTGCTAACTCTCAAAACTCCACCTTCAGCTGAAAACTTATAGCCGTTGGAGTCAAGGGTGCCCAAAGAAATTAAATTTTTCTTCAAATCCGGCACATGCCGAACATTACTCAATGTCCTAACAATACCGTCATGCATTCTAATCTTGATTGACCCAATACCAATTGTCTTGCAGGGCATGTTATTTCCCATTAGGACATTACCACCATCAATTGGTTGGTAAGTCACAAACCAGTCCCTGTGAGGACATATGTGATAAGAACAACCTGAATCAAGAACCCACTCATCTCGTGAACGGGCATCAAGGACAGTAACTGAAAGAACCTCATGTGATGTGGAGGATTCTTCTGCAACACTAACAACTGAAGATTTCTCATCTTGAGATTTACTCCTTACATCTTCTTTTTCTTTGAGCTTAAAACAATCTTTTTTATAGTGTCCAAACTTATGACAATAGTGACACTCAACATTTTTTCTTAACCTAGATTTAGATCTGAATTTTCCTCGAGATTTTTCTCGACCCTTCTCCATACGACCACGGACGAACAAGCCTTCAGCTTGATCCTCACTTCCTACAACTGACACCTTTTGTCTTAACTCCTTAGAATGTAAAGCTGATTTGACATCTTCTAAAGAGAGTGTATCTGTACCATAGAGCATACTATTAACAAAATTTTCAAAGGAAGGAGGTAATGAGCACAATAAGATGAGAGCCTGATCTTCTTCATCTATTCTAACATCAATATTTTTTAAATCCATGAGAATTTTATTGAGCTCATCTAAGTGGTCTTTAATTGGCGTACCTTCCTTCATGCGAAGAGTGAAGAGGCGCTGCTTCAAGTAGAGCTTGTTGGTCAGGGACTTTGTCATATACAAGCTCTCTAATTTGAGCCACAAACCAGCGGCAGTATCTTCATCGGCAACCTCCCGCAAAACTTCGTCAGCTAGACAAAGTTGTATGGCACTATGCGCCTTCATCTCGAGTTCTTCTTTTTCATCCTCGGACATGGATTCTGGCAACTTGTCCTTACCGGATAAGACTTTCAACAAGCCTTGTTGCACCAAGAGAGCCCGCATTTTGACTCTCCACAAACTGAAGCTATTTCTCCCGTCGAATTTCTCTACTTTGTACTTTGCCGAAGCCATCAGGAAACCCACAAGAAGATAACACTAGCTCTGATACCAGTTTGTTGGAGCAGTGGGCTTCAAATACAAGAGATGGCAAGTATAGAGAGACAGATAGCAATATAAAAGATAGAAACAGAGAGAACAGCACACCAGTATTTAACGTGGTTCGGTCAGTGTGACCTACGTCCACGGAGAAGACAGCAAGAGAAATCCACTAATCAAAAGAGGGGAGAATACAAGAGATTACAACTCAAATCTCACTCACCCAATCCCAATGAAACCCAAACTCACAAAAGGAAGATGAATGACAAGAGAAAGGAGAGAACACTACAAAATTTGACAACTCTCTTCTCACTTCCTTGCTACTACCAATCTCATGCAATATGGTGCCTATTTATAGGCAAAACCTTCAAACCCCTTCATCATTTCACACATCAAAATCATAGGGTGGTTATGATCTTCATAGGGTGGCTAAGATCTTCATAGGACGGCTATGATCTTCATAGGGCGGTTAAGATCTTCATAGGGCGGCTATGATCTTTATAGGGCGGCTATGATCTTCTTAGGGTGGCTAAGATCTTCATAGGGCGGTTATGATCTTCTTAGGGCGGCTAAGATCTTCATACGGTGGCTATGATCTTCTTAGGGTAGCTATTGGTGGCTTTTAGGGTGGGTATTCATTAAAGACATATTAACACATATACTATTATTACCCACTCAAAAGCTTAGGATATGCACTTGGTAAAATTGTCTCAAAAGAAGACAAAGTACCACGTATAAAGTTACACCAAGCTTAATGCTCTCCAGTTGTCTTATGGACGTAGAAAAGCAAGTGATGATATAGTGATTGATATCTGACCCAACATGCATGAAATCTTGATGCAAAGAAAGAAAGTCTTAATTGCATGCTACTGCTATGATATTGACTAAGCTCGCATATAATTTTTTTTTAGTTATGACATTTTTTTTTTAATATGCATGATTCACAGCTATAGCTTACCTAACTTTGTGATGCATTCCCTTTTCTTCTTGACTGCTTCCATTTTTGGTTCTAGCTAATAAACAATTTTTATAGACATGTTTAGTTTCCTATAAAGTTGGAAATGAGAGGGAAAGAGGTGTTGATAATGCTAGAGCCCAGCTAGAGAGACAAGGAGAACTACCTTTTATTTTTGTTGCTCTGGTTTATTAGCTAGAACCAAGAAAGAGTAGATCGAAGTCTATTGTTGTAATCTTTTCATTTTATAATCTGAACTTTGTTGTAGTTAGGGTTGATTATGCCACCAACCCTACGTTATTCTTGCTTCGATAGTAGCTCGATAGAATTAAACTGTTACACGCCAATAATCACTGTTCTGGAAATTTAAATGTCAGCAAGTTGTTCAAGACAGAAGACCTGCAATGATCTACTATTCATTAGTCTTTCCTTTATCTGAATGCAAGAATGTTTGTTTAATAATGACAGAAGATAGAATAAAAAACATTATGTTCCTAATGCAGCAATGATTGCATATTCTGCAGGTTATGTACTGAAAAGTTTGATTCAGCCATCTGAACTTGTTTACGAGCGCCATTAAACTTGATCATAAACTAAGCAGGGAATCTTGCAGACATAGATCTGCGGTAGAAAGGCTCAATTCAGTGGTCCAAGGATGCTGCTGGTGTTTGAAATAGATACTTTTCAATTAGTCTAAGATACAGAATCTCAGAAAGGAACAGTCCTCTGGTTGCTTAAGAAAATAAACATTTCTCAGCCTTTATTAGTCTCCAAACATCACAACAGATACATAGTATATAAGGGTTTGCGCGAAGTTTTGCACCAAAACTGAAACTAGTACAAGAATTTGACTTCTGATTGATATGTTGATTAAAATATATGTTTAGAAAATGATGTAGGAAGAAATCACTCAGGAGCAGGAGCACGAGCAAAAACATGGCTTTTTCCAAATTTTAGGGGATTACAGTTTGTCTCATGACTGTCGATAGCACCCTTCAGCTGTCGACATGTATATTGTGTATTTGCGTATTTGATTCTTTTTAGGAGTTTGTTTTCAGGTTAGTCTTGGATTCCAAATTGTTTCGTTTTTATTTCTTTAGTTTTAGTTTTCTAGATTAGCACTCCTTTATTTCCCTATATTAGACCATTGTATCTTTGAAATTGTAAAGAAATTAATTTTACTTAAAAATAACTTTAGGTTTTCCACTTCAAATTTGCTCGTAGATTCGAGTTGTTTTCTTCAGCTCGTGGATTCGAGTATTATCTCTACCTGAAAGTTTCTTCAGGCTTCGTTGGCTCTAAATCGAGATCTAACCGGCGTTATTCGCTTCCCAGTCCACGTCAAGTGGTATCAGAGCTTCGGCAATTTTTCGATGATGACAGAAAACGGCGACGAATCACAAAACCTTTCCTCAAAAAAGGGAACTATTGAAGAGTGGGTCAGTACTCTTGAAATAATGTTGGATGTTGTAGTCCAAGAACTCAAGAGGTTATCCCTTAAGATTGACGATTGAGATCTAACCGATGATACATAACAAAGTGGACGAATAATCCCAGATTAGCTAAACATGCGGATGGTCTTGGGTATATAAGTATTTGGGTAACTCCACCGAGAAGGCTAGTTTTTTGTGATGGTACCCCAAGTCCTTACATCAGACTACTATAAGGGCCTTAAGGGCCTAGATGGCTAGATTTATAAGCTTGTGTAACAATTCACTGGATACTGGATCTTCATATGATGTAATGGGTCGGCTCATTCGTGCGTTAACCATACTTGTACTGTGTAGGTATATTCGTACCCAATTTGAGCATCTACTTTGTATCTACTTCGTGTTTAATTGTGTCTAATTCCAGGGCTCATACACGGTCTAGGGCGCCGTTTTCATTATTCATGCACCAAATATTTTCGTGTAGGTCCATCGTGCCTTGGTCCGAGCTCGAGCCCATTACCAACCCTATAGACACAACAATAGACACACACACACACATCAACATGTATAAGTACTGTATAAATACTTATTTAAGCATGTATAAAATGAAGTATATATATCATATAAATGGGCAAGTTTGGACAAGTTTGCGTTCGGCTTTGGTCTTGTTTTTGTCGAGTATGAATCGGACAGGTTTTGAAGAAAATGAAAACTTACCCAATCAAATATTTTTTTTTTTGTTTAGATATCTTTTGAGCTTTGTCATGTATTCTCCAATTTGATGTAGTGGTACCGAAATTGACAAGTATGCATGCTTTATGTTCCGATGCGTGCAAATATATCTGAAGAAAAATAAGTCTTTTTTTTTGTTTGTCAATCTCTAAATTGTTACCAAGTCTTACTTTGTCCTGCAAACACACAGATGGAATGATCTACTAAATTTATGTAAACAAAAGAAACAGAAAAGACTATGGTTTGCATAATTTTAACTTGCGATGCATAATTTTGACTTGTGAAAACCTCATTTAGACAAATTAAAAAGATGATGGTTCATGCGAAGGGACACTGTAGATAAACTTAGCCCGTAGGAAAGAAGTGGGCCGCTAATGCTTTTCTTAGGGCCTGTTTGTTTCACCGCAAAACGTCACAAATCGTAAGTCGTAAAATGAGTATGAGAAAAACGAACTATAGCAAAGAAAATATATTGTGTTTTATGGTGGATAAAGTGAAAGTGTAAATAGGAAAGTGTATTGTGTCTTACGGTGTTTGATTGGTAAAGTGAAAGTGAAATTGGGAAAGTATATTGTGTTTTACGCTGTTTGATTGGTAATGTAAAAGTGTAAGTGGAAAAGTTGACTACAAAATTAACTGTAACAGTAATTTAAATATTATAAATACAATTAAATTAAATCTACTATTGTAAATTAAATTGTATTAATAAATTTGAGATAAAATATTAATAATCTTAATATTTTATTTATAACAATAATATTAATAAAATATTAATACAATTAGTAAAATATTACTAAAATATTAACTAAATATATAATTATAAAATTTTAAGAAAATATAAAGAACATTAATAAAATTTTAAGATTACTAATAAAACATAAATATTCAAAAACATTTAAGAAAAATAATAAAATATAGTTATAATAATATTATAAAATACTAAAAAATTATTATAATAATAATTTTTTATTATAATATTATTTTAATGTTATAAAATATAAAACTAAGAAAGTAAATATAATTAAAAAATTAATAAAAATTATAATTATAATATTATTATAATGAATTATTATTACGATATTAACATTATGAAATATTAATATAATAATAAAATATATTATAATATTAATAAAGTGATTATTTATATTAAAAAATAAATAAATTAAATATGTAGTAGTTTTATATTAAAGCATAATATTGTTATATGAATAAATATTAACTCTAAATAAAATATTAAAAAAATTAATAAGTATTAATAAATAATAAAGTATTAAATAACAATATAAAATAAAAATATTAAATAAAAATATTAAATATTAAAATAATATTAAAAATAATAAAAAACTAAAGATTAAAAATGTAAAATAATTAAATAATTAAATTATAAATTACACTATTAAAATATTTAAAAATATTAAATATTTAATAATGTTAAATTATATATTGATTACCAAGTAACTACTTTGGACTGCAAGTATACTACAAGTGAGATTTACATGACTACAAAATTAACTGTAGCAGCTGCAGGTGGGAAAATGTGGGTGTAAAAGTGAAATTTACATGACCACAAAATTAACTGTAGCAACTACAGGTGAGAAAATGAGAGTTACATTTTGCAAGTAATTTTTTAGCGAAACAAATAATGAAAAATGGAAACAAAGTTATACGACTTACGATTTGCAGCGTTTCGCGGCGAAACAAACACGCCCTTAATCAAAAATTAAAGGAAAACATTAGTGGATAATTAATTTGGGGATTTGAACCCGACTTGAATCGAACATGCGACCTTTTGATCTGAAGCCAGACGCTCTACCATTGCGCCATGGAGAGTATGATAATTTTAAATTAATAAATGGAGGATTTTGTTTTTTCCAACAAATTCAGGTGTTAAGTTTCACTAGCAAGTAAATAGTTCGGATACAATCAAATATAGAGGCACAGATATGTTGGCCCAAAGACCATCGCTCTAATTTTGATGATGATTAACTCATATAGTTATAGTACTAATGATCTTGTATTTAAGTAGTTTCAGATATTCAATCAAGATTTTAGTAGGTGTTTAGTTTCAACAAAAGATTCGAAGTCATGTTTTGAAGCTAAGACGTGTTAATTCAAGAGCTCGCGTGTCAAGATCACATCAAGTACTTAAAGAGGAGTCTAACTCATGGATCAAGTTTTGGACCAAGTCAAGATGAAAAAGAAGATTTCTAAGAAAACTTGTGTCGTATTTGTAAGTGTTAAGATTTTTATTTTAGATAAAATGTAAAGGATAGATTAGTTGTGGATTGCTCAAGCTCATAACACACACAAAATTTACATACCATTTTCATAAGAAATAATTTTAGTTTTGGTTTTGGTTTTGATTTTGAGTTTCAATATATCAAGTATACATCTTTTCGTTTTCATGAATAGATTGCATCAAAACAAGTTTACATGGTTTATATATGTATTAAATTCCATCCATATACACTATTACTTCATATTGTTTAAATAACTTATTTTTATGAGTTTATATCATGTGTTTAAGTTTTGTATTTATCAAAACTTATTTTAGATCTTATTATCAAAAATAACTATATTTCAACTTCTTTGTGTTTTAGATTCTATTCATACACACTATGCTTCAAATGCGTTTAGATATCTTATTTTTGTATTTGTACAAGTTTAGATAAATAGATTTTTTCATTTCAAAATTTAGTTTTGAAAAATACGATTTTCAGTTTAAGCTTTAAATTCTATGCCTAAATAATAGTTCAAATTATTTGTAATATGTGTTAATTTTTGATCACACATATTTGTACTTCAAAGTATCTATTTTTGTGGAATTTATGGGATTTAATAAAATTTTTAAGGATTTTTACAAATACTGCTGGCGATCGACCGACTGGTCGACCGAATCAGGGCTCGGTCGATCGGTCGGTCAACCAATGTGCACAAGCGTGCACAAGCCCTTGCTTTAGGGCCGGTCAATCAAGCGGTCGACCGACTGGATCAAACCCACTCTTGGGTTTGGTCGGTTGACCGGGCAGTCGACCGACGGGGCAAGTGGTTTGGGCGCAGTCGACCGGGCGGCCGACCGACAACCCCAACGGTCTGAAATATGATCATTGGTCGGTCGACCGGCCGGTCGACCGACAGGTCATCTGGCCACAAAATAGAGCCCAACTACTAGTTTTCTGAAGCCCTATTTAAAGGACTATTTTTTGCCAGTTTTACATAAAGATTTTTAGAGAGTTTTAGAGCTAGTTTTTCTAATCTTTCTCAGAAGTTTTTCAACAAGTTTTAGTGCTTAAACTTTCATATCAAAAAGAGAGTTTTTCAAGAGAGTTTATCTTGAATTTTCTAAAGCATTCTCTTGAGTTTTTCCACCACAATTCTATCTAGTTTTTCTTACACAACCTTGAGCTTTTCCATTGCCATATATATCCTCTAGGGATCCTTGCTTATGAGATTTTATTTATGATCAAGAGAAGTAATCGCATGTGTTCCACCCCTTATATTGAGAAGTTGTAGAGGTTGCGGTTTCGACGAGCTTGCGGGTTCGCGTGTATTATTCTTGTAGGAACAAGTGAGGGACTTGCGGGTCCAAAAGTTCTTGAGGGAGCTTGTTGTAGGTGTTGCGACACCGAGTGATCTTGCAGGATCGATTATCCTTCATAGTGGTGAAGGCGGGGACGTAGAGAAGTGGCTCAAATCTTGAAACAATTCTCCGATATTTGCGATTGCTCATCTCTCTCTCTCTCACTTGTGCTTTATATCTTGCATGCTTATATTATTAATATCTTTATATGCATGATATTTACTTGTACTTCATTGATATACTTTCTTGGGATTGTTTAGTATTTTGCATGTTCTTATTCCTTGTACATTCATTGCATCCTTGTATTTGTGCTCACACTGGTATTCAACCAAGAGAGCTATAGTTGCACCTCAACTCTTAATCTAAAAGGTTTTTGAGCAGAAAGTCTAGAGTCCTTTACCGGGAAATCGGCTTTACTCTTTGGTTATGCATTGTGTTAGCAAAATAGTTTTAGTTTGCATAATAGTTTTAATGCCGCATTTTTTGTCACTAGATTAGCTAGTCACCTATTCACCCCCCTCTATGTGACCTACAAGTGGTATCAGAGCTTGGTGCTCTTGATTTGGGTCCAATAACCTAGATTTGGGTCCAACAACCTAGAGTTAAAGATCTTTGTTTTTGCTAATCATAAATATTTGTGTGCACACATGGATTTCATGACATTTTTCATGTTTGATATTCTTAACTTCCAAATTTAAAAATTTAAGATGTCTATGTATCTTAAAGCTTTAGGAATTCATATTTATTTTGCCACTATTAAGTATTCATATTTATTAATGGAAAACATCTTGAGGCTAATGCAAAAGCCATTCATGCCTTAAAGTCTACCCTAAATGATGATTATTTATCTAGGGTTTCTAACATTAAATCGGCTTGTGTAGTTTGGAACAATCCCATCACTCTCGGTGAATAAACCACATGACAAGGAGAGTGACTCGGCTGAAGGAAGTGATGCTTCCAACACATGCTATATGGTCCAAGGGGATGACCCCCTTGAGGTAAATTCTGATTTCGAGCTTAAAGAAGAGATGCCATATAATGGTCTTGCATTGCTTTCCAAGATGCTTCTTAAAAAATATGATTTGTTAAAGAATGAAAACAAAAGTTTGAAAAATGAAAATGTTCTTATTTTAAAAGAAAAAATTCTCTCCAAAACAAATTTGAAATTATTTGAAAAGAAAGTGAATTTTTAAAAAAGGAGAATATTTCTTTGTCTTCAAAATTGAATGATATTTGTGAAGAAAATAATTCATTAGAAAAGAAAATTGTTTTGGACGAAAAGATTTTTATTTCTAAAAGAAAAAATGATTTTGATTCTCATTCTTGTCATGTTTCTCATGCTAATAATATTGCATCTTCTTTTGATATAAATGAGACTCATATTTTGAAAATAGAATTGATTGTTTGGGCTCCAATTTCAGCCAGTGTACTTTAATCATAATAAATTGGAATATATATTTCGTAAGAAATATGTTTCACATATTCATGCACACCATCCACATCATACATGAAATGCACACCATGCTCATGCTCATAACACTCATATGTATGCTATAGTGTACACATGTGCACATTGTGACCGCAAGGCCATCTTGCAAAATTTTGTTCTGATAGATTATATTTTTCAAATTTTATAAATAAAAATTTTTAAGTTCCTACTGCTACTAATTCTCATGGACCCAAAAAGAAAATTTGGGTACCAAAATTCAGACATCTTATTTTGATGCAGGTATGGGCTCTCACAAGACGTGAGAGGATTAGAGCCTTGGTAATAGATGCAATCGGAACTTGATGGGCATATCATAGATGCATCACTATCAAGGAGTTTAGGTAGGAGGACCACCTCGTTTTGAAAAAATGGATTGGTTAATTCATTTTGGTAACCATTTCATGCTCCACTTTTAATTTTTTTTTTAATGCTTATATGGTAGTGTAATAACCTAGACACTCAATCATATATTATTTTGAGCTTAATTTTGAGTTGCTTGGTTGTATGCTATGCATATATTTTTGAAAAAAAATTTTATTTATGTTTTCAAATGAATTACATGTCTATCTTTTTTATTCATGTTTTTATATGCTTTAGCTAAAGCATATTTTGATTCATATATTTATATCATGTATTGATATGCAAAATTTTGTTAAAACTTATGTTATACATATACAATTTTTGAGTTATATGCTATACATACTTTATTTCATTTGTGTACTAAATTTTATATTTGATTGTACATTGTATGTGCTAGTTTTGATGATTCTTACATGATTATATGATATATATCATGTTTTTGAGAAAAAGAATTTCATGAGTTTTTGTTTTGAGCTTTATTAGTTTATCTTCATGAATGTGTATTCACATGACTATTGTACACTCACCTTTTTATTTACACTTTGAATTCATAAGCCTATACGTGCTTTATGTACTTTGAGTATCAATTCTTGTATAAAATAGTATGTTTCATGAGATATTTAATTTGGTTTCATGTTTGAAGGATCTTTAACTAATTTTTCAAAAACTATTTTAAACTAGTTATTTATTCTTCACTTGGTAGTATTTTCAATCTATAATTATCTTCAAAACTTTATGTTTTAAAATTTTTATCCTAAAAGGGCGGTTGGTTGGGCGACCATACCTTGTATGCTATTATTGAATATCCTTTTAAACATGTGCATGAAATGGTGGATGTTATGAGTTATACATGATTTTAATGATATTTCATTTTTGTATACTCATACGTGTTTTCTATATATGTATGCATCATATCTCAATTGGTATTTTGTATGATTTCTTGTGCTAAATTAAAAATGTTCAACTTATTCTTTATAGCGCAAATTATTTTATGCTAAACTTGATTTAGTTCTAATGTTAATTAATATCTTAATATTATATTTATTGGTTTAACAAAATTTGTTGATTACAAGTGGCATCAAAATTTGGTGTTTTGTTTTAATTGTTTTAAGGTACTAAATTATTTTAAGTGATTTTCAAAATTTGTCTTGATATGTATTGCTTATATGCAAGGGGAGCTTAACATCTTCTCTATGTATAGATTCATTTTGAGTATATTTTATATAAAGAAGAACTTGACCTCTTTTCTTTATATGGTACATGTGTGTAGGGGGAGTTTAACATCTCTGTCTATGCATTGTATATTATGCTTATATGGGTTAGGGTTTAGTCATTCCTTCTCCATGTAATGCACGTATAAAGGGGAGTTAACTTGACGTGTCTCCTCTTCATGAATTTATATTGCATATACATTTATCTTGTTTGTTTTTCTTCATCCCTTTGTTGATGAATTGACAAAAAGGGAGAGAAGAATTAAGAGAGCTTATATATGCATTTAATATTTTTGTTTATGCATATATGTTTTTATTTAATATTTTGTTTATGAGCTTTCATTGAATATCTTTACTATGCATGAGTTAAGAGGGAGCTTCTATGAAGCTTATCTTTAATTCATGCATATATAACTCAATGAGTTTTGTCATCATCAAAAAAGAGGAGATTGTTAGCCCAAACGCCTATCACTCTAGTTTTAATGATGATTAACTCATGTAGTTATAGTACTAATGATCTTGTGTGTATATAGTTTCAAATATTCAATCAAGATCTTAGCCGGCCTTTAGCTTCAATAAATGATTCAAAGTCAAGTATTGAGGCTAACACATGTTGATTCAAAAGCTCGCGTGTCATGAACACATCAAGTATTCAAAGAAGAGTCTAACTCATGGATCAAGTTTTGGACCAAGTTAAGATGAAG
This sequence comes from Agave tequilana, assembly GCA_038442645.1. Taxonomy (NCBI): domain Eukaryota; kingdom Viridiplantae; phylum Streptophyta; class Magnoliopsida; order Asparagales; family Asparagaceae; genus Agave; species Agave tequilana. The sequence goes on along the minus strand of JAVJIF010031192.1, from coordinate 87,573 downwards.
AAGAAGATTTTCAAGAAGACTTATGTCGTATTTGTAAGTGTTAAGATTTAGATAAAATATAAAGGATAGATTAGTTGTGAATTGCTCAAGCTCATAACATACACATAAAATTTACATACCGTTTTCATGAGAATTAGTTTTAGTTTCAGTTTGATTTTGAGTTTAGATATATCAGGTATACATCTTTCCATTTTCATGAATAGATTGCATCAAAATAAGTTTATATGGTTTATATGTGTATTGAATTCCATTCATATACACTATTGCTTCATATTGTTCAAGTAACTTATTTTGATGAGTTTATATCATCTGTTTAAGTTTTATATTTATCAAAACTTATTTTAGAGCTTATTGTCAAAAACAAGTATATTTCAACTTCTTTACGTATTGGATTCTATTCATACACTATGCATTAAATATGTTTAAATATCTTGTTTTGGTATTTGTACAAGTTTTGAAAGAAATCGATTTTTCATTTCAAAGTTCAGTTTTTAAAAAATACGATTTTCGTTTTAAGCTTTGAATTCTATACCTCAAAAATAGTTCAAATTGTTTGTAATATGTGTTAATTTTTTATTACACATATTTGTTCTTCAAAGTATTTATATGAACCTAATTTTGTGAAATTTATGAGATTTAATAGAACTTTTAAGGGTTTTTAGAAGTCAAATTTTCAATCTTTAAAACCCTGATTTGGGCTGCTGGCGGTCGACCGACCGGTCGACCGAAGCACAAGGATGTGCACAAGCCATTGCCTTTAGGGCTGGTCGACTGACTAGATCAAACCCACTCTCGGGTTTGGTCGGTCGACCGGGTAGGGCAAGTGGCCTGGGTGCGGTCGACCGGGTGATCGACCGGCAAACCTAACGGTCTGAAATTTGATCGTTGGCCGGTCGACCGGCCGGTCATCTGGCTAGAAAACAGAGCCCAACAGCTAGTTTACTGAAGCCCTATTTAAATAACTGTTTTGGCCAGTTTTACACAAGATTTTTTAAGAGTTTTGGAGCCAGTTTTTTCATCTTTCTCAGAAGTTTTTTAACAAGTTTTAGAGCTTAAACTTTTATATCAAAAAGAACGTTTTTCAAGAGAGTTTATCTTGAGTTTCTAAAGCATTCTCTTGAGTTTTTTCACCATAATTCTATCTAGTTTTTTTCACACAAGCTTAAGCTTTTCCATTGGTATATATATCCTCTAGGGATCCTTGTTTGTGAGAGTGTTTGTGATCAAGAAGTGATCACAAGTGTTCCACCCCTTATATTAAGGAGTTGTAGAGGTTGCGGCCTCGGCGAGCTTGCGACTTCGCATGTGTTGTTCTTGTGGGTCCAAGAGTTCTTGAGGGAGATCGTAGTAGGTGTTGCGACACTAATTGATCTTGCGGGATCGATTATAGTGAAAATTCTTCATAGTAGTGAAGGCGGGGATGTAGAATAAGTGGCTCTAACCTCGAAACAATTCTCTTGTGTTTGCGATTGCTCATCTCTCTCTCACTCACTTGTGTTTTATATCTTGCATGCTTATATTGTTCATATATTTATATGCTTGATATTTACTTGCGCCTTTTTGATATACTTTCTTGGGATTGTTTAGTATTTTGCATGCTCTTATTTGTAGTACATTCATTGCATGTTTGTGTTTGGGCTCACACTAGTGTTCAAGCAAAAGAGCTATAGTAACATCTCAACTCTTAATTTAGAGGAATCTTGAGGAGAAAGTCCAGAGTCTTTCACCAAGAATTCAGTTTTACTCTTTGGTTATACCTTGTGTGTTAGCAAAATAGTTTTAGTTTTGCATAATAGTTTTAATTCCACATTTTTTTACATTAGATTAGATAGTCACCTATTCACCCTCTTCTAGGTGACCTACAGGATATTGGCACACACAAAATTAATTAATTAAAATTTGAAACAAATTAATAGACTATAATAATCCTTCATTAAATAACTAAACTAACTTTTAATTTATATAAAATTATTGTCTTTCATATTGATTAATGCACACACTTATTCAGCTAACCTTACATATGGATTGCCGCAAGAATACTTAGGATAGACAACCACAAATTTTTCCAACATCAGATTGTTATGAGTAGTGTGTGCGTGTATCTTGAATAATATTGAGATTTTTTTTGTCTTTTTGGATGATGAGAATAGTTGCCACTACAGTGCTGTGCCATAAAATCGTATTAGGAAACAAATTGTAGAGTTTCAATCATAAATTGAGGGAATGAATTTTAATATGTTAGATAAGATGCCTCAAATATTTTATTTTTGATGTAGCCTTCTTTTTGACATCTCGTACGTTGTTTGTGATAAAAATTGACCAGAAACATAAAAGAGTAATTTTGAAATTAGTTAAAAATTTTAAGAAGTGAGATAAAAAGAGTATTTCTGAGAATTTGTGTGTATGCTTTAATCAAATTTAAGGGTGTACTAATTTAATGTGTGACTTACTCAACTTATTGTGTGCCAATATCCATGCCTCGCAAATATAGTCTTTATCATATTATTATCTGCAATTATTTATCAAATACAGATTTAGATACGTATATTTTATGAAAGAAAACCGAATTCATATCCAATGAAACTAGAAACAGATACGAATATAGACAATAATAATAATATCCGTCATGAAAAAATACAAATCTGAATACGATATAAACACATAGATACAAGGGGATACGCAAAAAAGTCTAACTTTCCTATTTTTATTTAAAAAAAAATATGTAGTCGAATGTGAATGTTGTTAACATTGGAATACTACAGAGTAGTAACTCCTTTCCACTTGGCTGAGAAGCCGTCTGCCTTTTTATTTCTATAAGAGCACTTCCATCCCTTCCCCTATTGCCCAGGTAGCAACAATAACAACTAAGCCATTTGTCCGAAGTATTTGGGGTGGACTACATGAACCAAGGGAGAATTACGCCGGATCGGGCACATGGATCAACTTTCTCCACTTATTCCTGTCGAGCAATATGCCTTCATTAAGATCTTTAGCATGTATATCTTGTCGTATCTCCTCCATCCATGCTTTCTTCTGTCTCTCCTGTGCTCTTTTAACTTGCCCTAATTTGATACACTCTACTCTACGAGCTGGCGTATTCGTAGGTCAACGTCGCACATGACCAAACCATCTAGGCAGATTTCTTTCATCTTCTTTTTTATAGGGGCTACACCTATCTTAGTACGAATATTCTCTTTTCCCACCTTATCTCTCCTCGTGTTACCACACATCCAAGAAGCATGCGTATCTCTGCTACACTGATCTTCTGGACATGATATCTTTTTATAGTCTAATATTCTGTGTCATATAACAAAGCTGGTCTAATAGCAGTCCAATAAAACTTTTTCTTCAGCCATAATGGAATGTTACGGTCGCATAAAGCTCCTGTTGCACTCTTCCATTTCAGCCAGCCGGCTTGAATTCTATGATTGACATCACTATTGATCTCTCCATCCTTTTAGATAATAGAACCCAAGTACTTAAAATGACTGCTCATCGGTATTTCTTATCCTAGTGTCACAATACTATAATCTCGTATTCCCTGTTTACTGAATTTACACTCATATACTCTGTTTTAGGCCGACTTAATATTAAACCTCGAGATTTTAGAGTTTGCCTCCATACCTTCAATTTGGCATTTACCCCAGCTTTCGTCTCATCGATTAGGATAATATCATCAGCAAATAGCATACACCATGATATCTCATCTTGAATAGCTCTAGTAAGCTCATCCATCATTATAGCAAATAAGAATGAACTCAATGCAGATCCTTGATGCAACCAATTGTGATAGAAAAATCTGTTATGCCTCCACAAGTTCTGACATTTGCCACTACTTCATCGTACATGTTTTTGATTATGTCAATATATTTGATGGGAACTCTCTTTTCATTAATGTCCACCATAATATCTCTCTTGGCACCTTATCATAAGCTTTTTCTAGATCAATAAATACTACAAGCAAATTTCTCTTCCTCTCTCAAAATCGCACTATAAGTTGACGAAGCAAATGAATAACCTCTGTCATCAATCGCTCCGGTATGAACCCAAACTGATTCTCTGATATTTTAACATTCTGCATTAACATGTGTTCAATTACCCTTTCCCAAAACTTCATGGTGTGACACATGAGTTTTATTTCATGGTAGTTTAAACAATTCTGGATATCACTCTTGTTCTTATAGGGAGGTACTAGGGTACTCTTCCTCCATCCATTTGGCATCTTTTTACTTAGCCAGATCTTGTTAAAGAAGTTTTTCAGCCATCTCACGCCCATCTCTCCTAAGGATTTCCATACCTCAATAGAAATTACTCGGGCCACCAGCTTTCCTCGACTTCAACCCCTTCAAGGCCTTTTTAATTTTAGATTCGCTAATTCTGTGCATATAATCACAGTTCATATCCTGACGCTGAATGGTAAGGTCACCTAAATCTTGAATAGAACTACCATTGAGCAAACTGTCAAAATACTCTCTCTATCTTTCTTTGATTTCTTCCTCTCGAACTAAAAGCTTCTGATCCTCATCTTTGACACACCTTACAGTACATAAGTCTCTAGTCTTTCTTTCCCTTATTTGAGTAATTCTATATATATTCTTTTCAACCACTTTGGGGGTTTAACTTCTCATACACTTCTTTATACATTTTACCTCTTGTATTCTGAACAGCTTTCTTAGGCTCTTTCTTGGCTAGCCTTATACCTCTCAAAACCCACTCTATCATAATTTTTCTTCAAATCTTTGTAAGTCTTGTTTAATCTTAATGGCAGGTTTTACCTCTTCATTCCACCAGGGAAAAGACAAAGAAAAAGAAGTGGGCAGCCTCCACCGCCCACTTTTTACCTAGGCAAAAAATGGGGCCCACCGAGCCCGACTTGAGGGGCGTGTTCCCCTTGCCTATGCTCATGCCTGCGGGCAAACACTGTTTTGAATTTTTTTTATTTTTTATTGAAACCTCCAATGAAATCTTGCCACATGGGAGCTCTTGCTTTTTGCCTGGGTATGAGGGATGTGATAGGGTCTTTAAAAATTACAAAGACAATTACTATTTAATATGAATAGTAACTGCATAGAGACCCTTGCCTTTTGCCTGGGCTTGAGGGTGGAAGTGCTCTAATAACAACTTAGGATTTTTTTCCTGTTAATTAATTTATGTTGAAGTATTTTTTTCGGATTTTGGACAGTTAAAGATATCATTTACGCTGAGATCAAATATTTATACGAATAACGAACCTTAATGTTAAGTAAATTAACCCCAAACTCAATAAATTATGTTTAATTGTCCACAAAACTGATCTTACGAAAATTGAATGGTGAGAGCAAATAAGAAAATAGTTTTCAACTCTCTGATCACATAATAAACATTTAGGATCTCTACAAATATATATATTCTCTCTAACAGTTTTGTAATATTAAACCTATCCATAATAACTAGCTTGTCAAAACTAAGCCTGAGGTGACACTGGACATCTTTAAACCATTTTTTGATACATAAACAGATATCTTTAAGCCTCAGAAGCAAAAGCAACAACCACCTCTAGTAAGTGAAGGACTCGGGGCTCCATCCCAAAAGACTAGCCTTTTAGGTGGAGTTGCCCAAATCCTTATATTCCCATGACCATCCCACGTCTAGCCGATGTGGGACTATTTGTTCGACCCAAATCCCAACAATCCCCCCTCGAATAAAGAGTCTCCCTGCAAGCTCAACTATCTTGACATCGGAGATGGTGTGAAGATCAAATGCTCCATCGAGATCCAACTCTTCACTGCGTGGGTTGCGCGGCACGCCTTATGTGAAGTACCAACTACAGTCGGTCACTCCTCTACGAGGACCACTGCTAAATTTCTCGAGAGCCAAACATTAGCTTCACAGGGGCCTATTGCGCCAGTGGGGTGGGCATGCCCATTGCGCCATTGCGCCATTGGGGGGATCTATACATCGTCGAACATCACCCACACACACGACTAAGTTCGGGGCATGGCTCTGATACCAAGGAGTTGATGTCATGCCAGGTGCTGTCGAAGATTGCCAAGGAGTTTACGACGAAAGGCAAAGGGACAGCGGGCAGGAAATTAGCAGCAACAGCAGAAGACAGGCGAGTCGGTCGACCGGTCCGGTCGACCGACGTGCACAGCATGCACAGGGATTTGAGCGGTCGACCGGCCCGGTCGACCGAAGTGCTCTGACTGTAGGAACCCAATTCTCGGGTTTCTGGGTCGACCGGCCGGTCGACCGGAATACAGGGACTGTTCTCTCGGGTTTCTTCGGTCGACCGATAGTCGGGTCTGGGCGGAAAACTGCTGTTTCAGGAAACTGAGTATTTAAGCCTTAAGTGTAATTTCTAGGGTTGAGAGCCTTGAGTGAGAAAAGCTGCGGATACTCTTGCATTCAGAGAGATCCAGAGCTATTGTAATCATCTTCCTAAATTGAAAACTCTCTCCATTGATTGCCCCGAGGACGTAGGCATTGAGGCCGAACCTCGTTAGATCTGTTGTTTGCGATTGTGTGTTCTTCGTGTGATTTGGGCTGTTCTTTGTGCTGGAGATTGTGTGATTCTCTGTTGGTTGTTGTCGGTGCGCACAACAAGTGGTATCAGAGCATCCAGGCTACGCTTGGGATTCTGAGGATTCGAAGGGTTCCAGATCTGATCAGGTGGAGATCGTGTGTCGATCTCAGGTCAGAGGTATTGGTGTTCGAGGAGATCGTGTGTCGATCTCAAGAGGACGCAAGGAGGGCTCGTTGAATCTGTGTTTGGAGTAGATCCAGTGAGAAACTCGATCTAGGGTTTCAAGAGGCAGGTAAAAATTCCATTTTTATCTGAGTAGAGATTTATTCCAATTTGATTATTCTCCGCATAAATAGAGAATCAAAAGAAGATCTCAATGGCAGAAGAAACTGCATCTGTTAAGACAATGAACAATCACCCAAGGATTGAAGTTGTTAAGTTTAATGGGACTAACAATTTCGGTATGTGGAGATGTGAGGTTATGGATGCACTGAATGCATCAAACCTTGAGGACACTCTCCTATTGGAGAGGAAGAAGAACACTACCACTGATGAAGAGTGGGCAAAGATGAACAGATCGGCATGTGGCTTGATACGTTCATGCTTGTCACAAGACATAAAATACCTTGTGCAACATGAGACGTCAGCGAAGAAACTGTGGCAAACCCTTGAAAAGAAGTACCTGAAGAAGAGTGTAGAGTCTAGGTTGCAGCTTAAGAGTAACCTGTATCAGTTCAGGATGCAGAAGGGGAGCACAGTCAATGAGCACATCAACCGATATACGAAGCTTCTTACAGATCTGCTGAATTTGGATGTCAAGCTAGAAGAGGAAGATAAGGCGGTCATCTTTCTGAATTCACTACCTGCAGAGGAGTACGAGACATTCACACTGATCTTCATTAATGGAAGGCAGAGCTTGGATTATGATGAGGTGTCATCTTCATTGATGAGTTATGAAACAAGGAAGAATGAAAGACATCCTTCTCAGACAAGTTCATCGGCAGAGGCATTGGAAGTAAGAGGTAGAGGTTCATCAAGGAAGGGAAAGGAGATTAGAGGAAGATCAAAGTCCAGGCCGGACTTCAGGGATCTCAAGAGAAATCAGTGCGCATTCTGCAAAGAGATTGGGCACTGGAAAGTAGACTGTCTAAAGTTCAAGGGAAAGAAGAAAGAGTCAAAATCTGAAGCAAATCTCGCAAAAGTGGTAAAAACTGCAAGCAGCAAATCACAGGCAGATGGATCAGATTCGGATTCTTCAGTGTTCTCGTTTTCAGTCACCACTCCTGTCATTGGCTACTCGGGGGAGAACGAGTGGATCTTGGACACAGGTGCAACATATCATGTATGCCCTAATCGAGACTGGTTTACCAGTTTTGAGAAGTTGGAGGGGTGTTCGGTCGTCATGGGCGATGATCATCCGTGCATCATGGAGGGTGTTGGCACTATTCCAATCAGGATGTTTGATGGGATGGTGAGGGAACTGAAAGAAGTGAGATATGTTCCTCAGCTAAAGAGGAACTTGATCTCTGTAGGAGCTTTGGAATCACTGGGGCTCGGAGTGTCAATTAAGGATGGAGTTCTTAAAATGACAAAGGGCTCGATGGTGGTGTTGAAGGCCGATCGCCGTAACAACTTGTATTACTTATAGGGTAGTACAGTGATAGGGCAGGTGACAGCTTCAACCAGTTAGAAGGAAAATTCAACCCGGCTGTGGCACATGAGGCTGGGACATGCAGGGGAGAAATCAATGCAAACTCTTGTGAAGAAAGGGTTGCTGAAGGGTGCTGAGACCTGCAAGCTGGATCTATGTGAACATTGCATCATCGGCAAGAAGACCAAGGTGAAGTTCGGTACAGCTTCGCACTGCACGGAGGGTATTCTTGACTATGTTCACACGGATGTATGGGGACCTACCAAGACTGCATCGATTGGAGGTAACCACTATTTTGTGTCGTTCATTGATGACTACTCTAGGCGCTGTTGGGTGTACACTATGCGACACAAAGGTGAAGTCCTAGAGCTGTTTGTGAAGTGGAAGGCTAATCTGGAGAGAAGCACAGGAAGGAAGATCAAGGTTCTCCGTTCTGACAATGGAGGGGAGTACAAATCCGATCCGTTCCTACAGCTATGCCTTGATGAGGGCATAGAGAGACACTTCACAGTACCGGAGAATCCGCAACAAAATGGGGTGGCTGAGAGGATGAACCGGACTTTGCTAGAGAAGGTTCGGTGTATGTTATCCAATGCAGGACTGCCAAAGAAGTTCTGGGCTGAAGTTTTGGGGTATGCATGCCACCTTGTGAACAGGTTGCCGTCGTCTGCAATAGGGGGGAAGACTCCTCTTGAAGCTTGGTCAGGAAGAACTGCTCAGGATTATGATTTGCTACGGGTTTTCGGATGTCCAGCCTACTACCACGTAAGAGAAGACAAGTTGGACCCAAGGGCAAAGAAAGGGGTGTTCGTTGGCTTCAAGCGAGGAACCAAGGGGTTCAAGATTTGGGACCAAAAGGACAACAAATTCATAATCAGCAGGGATGTCACATTCGATGAGGCTTCACTGATGAAGCCTACGGTCTCTAAGCAGGTGGAGACCAGCAAGACCAAGGAGCTATTGCAGCAGGTGGAGAGTGATGCAGATCCACCATCTCTAGAGGATTCAGTATCAGTGAGGATCATTCCTGAGGTGACACAGGGAGGTGATCAAGTTGCAGAAGAAGATGCTGAAGTTGTTGAAGAGGATCAGGAGCAGGTCATGGGTACTGTTCCAGATTCTACTGCAGTTGAAAGACCACGGAGGAATACTAGGAGACCTGGTTGGCTCACCACCGATATGGTTGTTGCATATGCACTTCCAGTTGTTGAAGAGGCTATTCCATCTACCTTCAGAGAAGCTGAGATCAGTTCAGAAGCAGAGATGTGGAAAGAGGCCATGAATGAAGAGATGCAATCTCTTTATAAGAACAACACATGGGAACTTACCAAGTTGCCCAAGGGAAGAAGGCCATAGGGTGCAAGTGGGTATTTGCTAAGAAGTAAGGATCTCTTCAAGAAGATACAGTGCGCTACAAGACAAGGTTGGTGGCTAAAGGCTACGCTCAGAGAGAGGGAATCGACTACAACGAGGTGTTCTCCCCGGTAGTTAAACACTCATCTATTCAGATTCTATTGGCTTTGGTGGCGCAGAATGAGTTGGAACTTGACCAACTTGATGTGAAGACTGCCTTTCTCCATGGCGATCTTGAGGAGGAGATCTATATGACACAGCCCACAGGTTACAAAGCTGCAGGGAAGGAAGAGTTAGTATGCAAGCTACAGAAATCGCTGTACGGTTTGAAAAAGTCTCCTAGACAGTGGTACAAGCGATTTGAAAGCTTCATCAGGAGGAAGAAGTACACACGGAGCCATTTCGATCCATGTGTGTACTACAACAAGTTACCATCAGGTGAATATATCTATCTACTTCTTTATGTAGATGATATGCTGATTGCTTCTAGGTCAAGATCTGCTATTGATTCTCTGAAGAAGATGTTATCGTCAGAGTTCGAGATGAAGGACCTGGGGGAAGCAAGGAAAGTATTGGGCATGGAGATCACAAGAGACAGGAAAGCTGGCAGGATAAGTTTGACTCAGAAGGGCTATCTGGAGAAGGTACTGCAGAGGTTTAATATCGGGAAGGATACTAAGTCTGTTAGTACACCAATGGCGCCGCACTTCAAATTGTCAGCGAAGATGTCTCCAAGGAGTGTTCAAGAGCGTGAGCATATATCTCATGTTCCATATGCCAATGCGGTGGGTAGCTTGATGTATGCAATGGTTTGTACTAGGCCAGATCTATCACAGACAGTCTCCATGGTGAGTAGATACATGCATGATCCTGGACAGGGTCATTGGGAAGCTGTGAAATGGATTCTGAGGTACATCAAGGGAACTGTTGATGTAGGCCTAGTGTTTGAGAAGGACGACACCGGAAAGCAAGAGTGCATAGGGTATGTTGATTCAGACTATGCAGGTGACCTTGACAAACGCCGGTCGACGACGGGATATGTCTTCACATTCTCGCAGGCACCGGTGAGTTGGCGCTCCACACTTCAGTCTACCGTCGCGTTGTCGACCACAGAGGCTGAATATATGGCTATGACAGAGGCTATGAAGGAGGCAGTCTGGCTTCAGGGATTACTTGATGACTTGGGCGTGGAACAGGATATATTGAAGATAAACTGTGACAGCATAAGTGCCATTTACTTGGCAAGGAACCAAGTCTATCATGCAAGGACGAAGCACATCGATGTCAGGTATCACTTTGTTCGGGAGATTCTGGAAGAAGGTGACATTGACTTGTTGAAGATTCACACTTCGGAGAATCCAGCCGATATGCTTACAAAGGTGGTGTCAGGAGTAAAGTTTGCACACTGCAAAGACTTGCTTCATATCCTTCAGGTGAATTGAGCTTGCTGAAGCTCATTTTGGGTGAACTACGGACGGCTTGATCCCTTGGGCAAGGGGTACGTAGGCAACCGGGTTGGTGCAGCCGCTATCGAGTCGATGTTCGGCTCAGATTTGGAAATCTTCACCGAGGTGGAGAATTGTTGGAGAGTATAGTAGAGGAGTTGATGTCATGCCAGGTGCTGTCGAAGATTGCTAAGGAGTCTACGACGAAAGGCAAAGGGACAGCGGGCAGGAAATTAGCAGCAGCAGCAGAAGACAGGCGAGTCGGTCGACCGGTCCGGTCGACCGATGTGCACAGCATGCACAGGGATTTGAGCGGTCGACCGGCCCGGTCGACCGAAGTGCTCTGACTGCAGGAACCCAATTCTCGGGTTTTCTGGGTCGACCGGCTGGTCGACCGAATACAGGGACTGTTCTCTCGGGTTTCTTCGGTCGACCGTCCGGTCGATCGATAGTCGGGTCTGGGCGGAAAACTGCTGTTTCAGGAAACTGAGTATTTAAGCCCTAAGTGTAATTCTAGGGTTGAGAGCCTTGAGTGAGAAAGCTGCGGATACTCTTGCATTCAGAGAGATCCAGAGCTATTGTAATCATCTTCCTAAATTGAAAACTCTCTCCATTGATTGCCCCGAGGACGTAGGCATTGAGGCCGAACCTCGTTAGATCTGTTGTTTGCGATTGTGTGTTCTTCGTGTGATTTGGGCTGTTCTTTGTGCTGGAGATTGTGTGATTCTCTGTTGGTTGTTGTCGGTGCGCACAACAGTAAGCCTGTTTGGCATTTTGAAAGAAAGAGAAGAAGGAAGAGAGGATTCTTCTGCTCATCAGGCCGTCGGCTGTTTGATGAGAAGAAGATGGAAGAGGGAAAAAGGAAGAAGGGAAGAGAGAGCATTAGAGGGGGAATTAAAAAAAAGTAATTTTTAACTCTAGATCTCCGCGCCTCTGCTCGTCTTCGTGGCAATTTTGGGCAGAAGAGATTGAGGAAGAAACGTCGCGTTGATCCCCCACCGATCCGAGTCAGCGCCATGTCGGATTTCTTGCTCTGTCTTCCCCTCTTCTTTCTTGACGAACCAAACACGAGAAGTCGAAAGAAACACCGTTTTCTTCCTTTTTTTTTCCTTTTTCTCTCTTCCAACAAAACGCCTTAAAATGAGAAAAGAGTAAATTTCAGAAAAACCCTCTTACTAAGAGGGGATTGCAGCAAAACCCCCTGAGCTACTGAAACTAGCCTGTAGGCCCCGCACTTTCAAAAAATAACCACACTAACTCTGCTATTCGTTAGCTGGGGTCAGCACGTGTCTTACACGCGACTTTCCAACATCTAAACTTTCGAAATTACAGTCAATAACCCAAACTAGCTACTCCTTGTAAAAAGACCCTTCCCCTTTCTCTTTGGATCTCCTAGGGTTTGTTAGATATATATATATTTTTTTGTTCATCAAATTTGGACACACAACAAAATATCTCCCATTGTTGTTCGTGATCCTAGCAGTATGGACGATAGCTTCTCCACCACAATTGCAGCGAATCACATTGCCACCGTGTCTTCTCTTGCTCATTCAATGGAAGGATTCTTTGCTGGACAATGAACCAGACCTAAGCTTGCAGCTGTGCACAACAAGAAGAAACCATGAAATAGGAATCAGATCATGAACGAAGAAGCTTAAGAGGGAAGAAGAAGAAGAAGGTGGTTAAATGGAAGAGGAAGAAGCTTAGACTTTTTAAGGGAGGCCATGCTCTTTTTTCTCCCCCTCTCCTTTGAATCACCAATTTCAGTTATGAAATCACCCATGCCTGTATTAGGGAAAGTTACATGCAGGAGACATAAGAGCCCCAGAATGGGGTTTTGTTGAAGCACATGCGCAGAGGTTTGCTGCAATCCCTCACAGTACAAAAGGGTTTTCTGCAATTTACCCATAAAAAATTTGTAATCTGCATTACCTATAAAAGTACCAATAATATTTTCACCGAGAACGATTTTAAATCATTAAACTATCATAATTGATCCACAACTTTGACTTAGAAGAAGAGAACCTCAATTAAAGACTTTCAAATCATAATAATATTGGTGTAATGAATCATTGTTAAGACAAATTATCACCATTGATTGATGAAAGTTATCTCAATCAGAAAGGATTTTCAGAACAAATCAATTCATGATTGAGAGAAGAAGAATCCAAATTTAAAACTTCTCTCATGCTTCTTCTATTCTCTTAATTAATATTTTTTTCAGCTGCTACAACAAAACAATTGATCCAAATAAAAAAAAAGTTTTCTTTTTTCAAATTTCTACTCTTATCGTGTTCTATTTGTGAAACCTGTTAGATTTTAAATTTTAAATAATTTCTTCTCTATATAATTCTCTAAGTTGCTCTCTTCTCATCCAGAGAAATAGAAACCAAAAAGTTAGTCAGAAAAGAAAATAGATCTATTCAAATAGAGGAAGAAAATAGCAAAAAAAACGTATGTTTATAATTTTTGCTACATTCTTTTTCTCTATGAATTATTTCAAATTACAGCAGCAACTAATTTAGGACAAAAAAAGTTACAAGAGTAAGAAAAGTTTGCTCTAAACCCTAATAACTGGCAGATATAGTGGAACAATCAACACACTTCATGCTCAATACCATCCCCTATAAACTTAGACTATTTTTGCTTTTCTTTTTTCTTAATTTTTTTCCCTCCTTTTAAATAAATGGTATGGTTCATAGCCTAAATACATTATTAACAAACTACTCTCTCTCTGTGTCACGCACTAACTTTATATGCTTTTTTTTTTGGTGCCACCTAACTCAAGATCATCTGAGCTTCCATTATTGGTTATTTTTTTCTTTGGAGGAATGCTTCCATCATTGGTAGGTGCCTCGAATTTGGGCGGGTATTGCGGCACGATAGTCACCCACCCGTCGACCCACGTCCTCTCCATGCCGCCCGTTTGTAATCGGGCGGTTGATATTTACTTGCCGCTGTCTTTTCAGCTTGGCCTTCTAGAGAGTTTTACCAAAATTACTGAAAAGGTCTGTTCTTAATATTTCATGAGCTTCTTGTTCATTTACTATTTTTTGAATCTCTTTAACTTGAAGGTTTCCTTTTGGAGTTTTACTGTCTTCAAGGGTGAATTTGCAACTGTACAAGTCATGACTGTAGACAAGTATTCTATCCGTGGCTCTAACTGGAAGGGCCAATGAAGCTGCGAGGCATGCCAGTGCGTCTACATGCGCATTTTACTGACGTAATACATGGTCAAAGTAGAAGATTTTAAACTTCTCTGCCATGTCAATAGTCATATTGTGATAGAGCACCAAGTCTTGAAGTCGGACTTCGTACTCTCTGCAAACTTGGTTGACGATGAGCTTTGAGTTACCGTATGTTTTGAGATTTTTGGCTCCAATCTCTTTAGCAAGTGGTATCCTGATCAAGAGAGTATTGTATTAATGAGAATGCATGAGGGATCACATAATTATATGGGGAATGAGTACTGCTCCCACACCTGCGACGATATTTCCCTTGGGACTTGTCCTTGATGCTCCGTTAAAAAATAGTTGCCACACTTGTTCTTCTGAGGAGGCATTAATCAAATTAACTTCTGCAATCTCATATAGGAGATCGTTATAAAGTTTTAAAGTTCCTGAAACTGGATGATCGGCCAGGAAATCTATCATAGCTTGTCCTTTGATCGTCTTTTGTGGCATGAATTGCATCTCATATTGTGAAAGCAATATTGCCCATTTCGCTAATCTACAGTTCAGCAAAGATGGTTTTGTCTTGAGCAATCACAAGGGATTAACTCTAGAGATAACATGAATGCATTGCCCTATAAGGTAGTGTCGTGTCTTCTGGACAGTAAAGACTAATGCTAAGCATTCCTTCTCAATTGGGTTGTAGCGGTGGTCCGTCCCAATCATTGTTCTACTTAAATAAGAGATCGCATGTTCATAATTTTGATCATTATTTTGAGCTAGTAAGGCTCTCAAGGAATTATCCATTTCTTGAACATATAATAGTAATGGTTTTCCTAATACTAGAGCTACCAGTGTGAGATACTCCTTGATCTCTTCGAATGCCTCTTGGCAAGCATTGTCTCAGATGAATGAGACACCCTTCTTCATTAACTAGGTTAAGGGTTGGAAGTGTCCTGAAAGATTCAATATAAATCTCCGGTGATACGCCAGTCATCCTTGAAGGCCTCTGAAGTTTTTGAGATTTCTCGGAGGTTGCATCTCTTGGACGACACGGATTTTCTTTGAATCCAGGTGAATTCCTTTGTATTTAACAACGAATCCAAGGAATTTGCCACTGACTACCCCTAAGAAAGACTTAGTTGGGTTCATCTTCAACTGGTGAGCCTGTGATTGAGTTGAAACCTGCACATAGAAAATACAAAATTTCAGGAATACAGAATAGAAGTTCATGTGCTTAATGCTACCGCTATAACGAGTGGCTATGCGGGTCGTGATCCACAAGGGGGGACTATCATTGGAAGCGTTTGTAAGTTCTCTTCTAAGTTACATAAAATGGTTAAAGTTATTTTCTTTTTCTTTAAAAGAAAAGAAAAATAACTTAATGTTAATTGTGAAGAAAGTGATAAATTGAGAAGGTAGAGAAAATAGGAAATGATTTTATACAAGAAAATTAAAAAGAGTGAAGAAGGAGGAGGCTCTTGTACTTGAAGGTGTTTTTCTTTCAAAGTTATCTTTATTTACTTGCTTCTCTTGTACCATACTTTTTTTAAATTCTCTCATGAGTAGCTAATTTTTTTCATTGCTTATTAATCTATGCTCACCACGACTTCTAATTCTATATTAGAATAAGCCGATTGGATCCTATGCATGCTTAAATCTTAAAAATAGCTAATTCTCTTGAAGGCACATGATGGCAGTTAAATTTATTATTTGTTAATACTTTCTAATGGTTTTTCTTATTCTATGCTTAGATAGACTTGTCAGTTTAATGTTAGTTATTTTTCTTATTCTATACTTGAAAATTTTTGATAGTCTAATGTTAGGTATTAGTTAATGATTTTTTCAAATAGGGTTTCTCCATCTTATGTATCTTACTTGAATTGAATGAAATTCTAAGGTATAGTTTTTATGATTCAAAGTGAAGCTTATCTGGCATAGTTAGTAAGTTTGTGGTAGTAGATGATTAGTAAGCCTTGCTCCTTAATATTTTCAAATTTCTAGTTTTTATTTGAACTTTATCTTCATCTTTTTTCTACTTCTAACACTTAATATAGAGTTCTTTTATAGGATAATACTTTACCAATTTAGTGTTTTAAGTGATACCGAAAATCTTCTATAGTATTCCTCTTTATGGATTCGACCAGCATAGCCCTTCCTACTGTGGATAAATTGCTAAAGGCAGAGACACCACCAAAAATCAGATAATATTCTCTTAACTCTTAACTTTATCTCTATTTTTTGGCAATCAAATTTTGATGCCGTTGCCGGGGAGAGAATAGCATATCTTTTATTTACAAATTGGTTAATTTTTCTTCTCTATTTTTGTGTACTGGGGCAAATTATAGTAAATTGAATATTGTAGAACATCAATAGAGGCTTGGTTACTCTGCCCTAGAAGGCCCAGCACAAAAATCCACCGCAAAAATCGTGGTTCTGTGGTAAAGTAGAGTTGGTCACCCTGCTTCTTTGCAGGTGATTGAATTGCAATTCAATAGTTTTTGCAGTTATTATTTTTTCATGTTAGCCTGTTATACATACTAATTCTAAACCAATAATAATCAGTGCTTGTAATTACTTAAAACACGGTCAGAGGTTGCATCCTAGGGCATTCGTTTAATTCTATTTATGTTAAATTACTGTTGAAGAGTGCTAGAAATAAGATACCTTTGCATTGCATCTTAAATAGGAAACACTTTTGGGTGATTTAAAATTGCTCAGAGTGCTACTTATCTATTTACTCGCACACTTTTGCACAAAATCAAATTAAGGGCAAATCTCATAAAATAGATAAGGTGGGAATGTTAAGACCCTCCCTTAGCCCAAAAATCATCTCCTCACTCACTAACCCAATCCTAAGTAAAATCTGAGTAGACGCTGGCCCTAGGGACATCTTGGACTCAATAGGAGATTGATCTGAAGAGGAACTTGTTTGAATTTAACTCTTACCAAATCAGTGACTAAGGTAGGGTATTGAGAGGCGAAACCTTGAAGGTTGGTGGTTTAGCTTAATTAGGCCCGTCTCTTTTACGTGGATACCTCTCCCTAATCTTATCACCTACCTGGCTGATTAACTTGTGATTAGATTATGTAATATACCTCCCATAGATAGTGTGACCAGTTAGGAGTCGTCTATGTCTAAGATCTACCCTAACATAAGCTAGATTTTTTTTCTTTTCTTTTCTTTTGTTTGTTTATTTATTTATTTTGACAATTCTTGAGTAATATGGATTACAGTCATAATTTTTCTACTTTAATGATAATTCATATTTTGCTCTGACATCTTTCTACCCGAATTACACCAATTCAGCATGGCAAAACTTTAACTAATAACATTTAACCAACCAAGTATGCGGGTTGGTCTTATCCGAATCAACATATGCCCCAATCTCAAGTTTATGGACAAAATTGGAATAATCATCTCTACTCTTCACTGAGTCGATGGGGATACAATGCCCCCGAGCCAAATTGTCAAATACCTTTCCAACAATCATCTTCATTACCCATTTTCCCGAACAACCAACAAGAGAACAAATTTTAGAAAAGTTCGAGTGATGAATTAAGCTAGAAGATGCACGAGCAAGAAGAACATACTAAACTCAAGATCCTTACTCTAGTTTCCAATCCTCACCATAACATGAAGAACATACCGATTTAGAAAAGAGTATAGAGTTCATGATTCAATTCCAAAGTGATCCATTCAATATGACAGAAGTAAGACTTAGTCGATTGGAAAACATGCTGAGGAATGAGGAAGCTCTCCCTACACAATCTTTGACTATTCCAGACACTTTTAGTCATAATGATGAAAACCAAGAATGATGGTATCTTGAAGATTTTGATCAAGATTCTGTTTCACCACAAAACTTTGAACTTGACCAAGACTAACCCATTGACAAATTGGCAAGATTTCATTTAAATAGAATTGAACTTGACGATGAATGTGATACTGATTTTCAAAGTTATGATTCAGTTCCACTTTTTGAAACTATGTTGACTCTTGTATCTTCACCCGATTTAGATCCAATTCCTGAGCCAACACTGATTCCTATTCTTATAGATTTTGAATATGAATCACTTATTTTGGATAGTCACATTGCACTGTGGGGAAATAAATGTCAATGTAAATTCTTTGATTTGGACCAAACTCTTGAACTGAATCTGACTCATGAACCTAAACTTAATTTTTCTGAATCAGTATTGGTTCCCAAACTCAAACTCCTGAGCCCAAATCAACCATTCCTTTAAATCATAGTCCAATGTTAGACTTTGGTGTAAACAATTATGACTCCGAGATGATATTCCAAGATTGGTCAAATAATGAAGATGATTTGACCAATCTTGGGTGAGTGCATATTGGGCTCTAGCATTGGCTTCATAGTCCTTAGAGGTGTCTTCGGACCATGTTTTCTCATCAGTGAGAGGTTCAATAAATTCTTTGGTGATGGACTTGGCAACCCTAACTCCTAGGGATTTTAGGAAAAGGTTCATTTTGACCTTCCAAATAGGAAAGTTCAACCCATCAAATTTGGGTAGGGACTTGATGCTAGAAAAGTCAACAGATGCCATGAATATAAGTATAATGCACAACAAATGAAAATGCAACAAATAGATATAGCCAAAAGTAAGGATCTCCCTAAGGTGGTTAAACCAAATGCTAGGGTTAGTCTCTGATACCAATTGAAATCACCTAGAGGGGGGGGGGTGAATAGGTGATGGCTATACTAAGTGACAAATAATGCGGATTAAAAACTACTTAATAATAAGCAACAATTATAAAAAGACTTGCAAGAAAATAGACAAGTAATAGAGCAAGTAATGGAGAGAGAGAGAGAGAGAGAGTTTAGAGATAAGTGGACAATCGCAAACACGACAATATGTTTCGAGGTTCGAGCCACTGCTCTACGTCCCCGCCTTCAACACGATGAAGGATTTCCATTATACTTGATCCCACCGGATCGTCAATACAAGTTCTCCCTAGAACTCTTTGGACACACTTGTCCTCTCTCACGATGCCGCAACACCAACTAGGAGCTCACTAGCTCGCTTGAGGCCGATGCCTCTACAATTTCTCAATATGAAGAACGGTGATCAACACTTGACCACAAACAATGGCTCACTTGCACAACCCTACAACCAAGATGAGGAGATGAAACTTTTGGGATTGTGTAGTACACAAATCTAGAAGAGAAGTAGAGGAAGGCTTCAAGCTAAAAGGATTGGAAATTTGGTTCAATGTAAGCTTTTTGCTAAAAGGCTAAACTTTTTGAAAACTTTTGATCTTTAAATTATAAATCTTGTTGCCTTAGTTGTAGAACACTCCCTCTATTTATAGGGGATGAAAACTGGTTAACAAGGGCCAAGAGATTCGTTGGGGAAAATCCCAACACAAATCAAATCAAAAAATAGCTGTTGGAATCTGTCAGCAGATTCTGACTGCTGTCGGTCGACCGGGCCGGTCGACCGCCAACGGTCGGATTTCCGACCGTTGGGAAAGCGGTCGACCAGGCCGGTCGACCGAAGTCCCAAACAGAGAGTGAGTTCTCTCTGTCGGTCGACCGGTCCAGTCGACCGAGGAAAAACAGAGAGCACTGCTCTTGTTCTCGGTCGACCGGTCGGTCGACCGAAGTGCACACATGCACAATGGTGCATGTCGGTCGACCACCCGGTCGACCGACAGAGCAGTTCAGCTCTGCCAGTGGTCGACCGTGCGATCGACCGGACTGGGCCAGAAAAACAGATTTTGAAAGGGCTTTTTGAAGATAGAAATTTTGATAAAAATTCTTTGGATGGGTATACACAAAATATAGTTCTAGGGCTTATAAGGACCAGGGTGTGATCATAAATCAACACCAAAATGATTTAAACTTTATTTTGATAAAAATTCTTTGTCTAAATAAAAACTGTTTTTCCAGAAACTTGTTTTTCCAAAAACAATTTTTCCAAACTTTATTTTTCCGAAACTAGGTTAGAAATTTTGTAATAAAAAAATTGTTTGTAAGCATGAAGCCATATCAAATGTGTGTGTGTGACAATCCCAAAGTTATCAACCTCTATCCTCTCGTTTTGACAAAATAAACTATAAATCCTAACTAAAAATGGAAAATACAAATCATGTATAGTCTTCAACTTGTTTGATCCTGGAGCTCTTCTGTTGTGCTGGGCTCTGGGATCCAAATCTTCGCAGCTTCTAAATGTGTGAGTCTTGTGTTGGAGCCGTCAATCAATCTATGATTTTGACCTAAAACTCATTTAAACAAACTTATTAAAACATAACTACATATGGTTTGTTATCATCAAAACTTCGGGCTAATGGCCTTTGGGCCAACAATTCCAAGATTGGTCAAATAATGAAGATGATTTTCAAGTTAGGATTTTCCATGCTCCTAGTCATAATGGGGATAATAAAACTATAAATAAAAAAAAGATCATCAAAGATGGGTTTTTTGATGATCCACAAGATTTAGATTGGGTAGTAACACTTGGCCCAATTCGACTACCAATGAAACCACTACCTTGAGGTAACATTTTGCCTTCTCTTTCTTCTTTTTCATGCATACATGCATTCATTCATACATTGAGGACAATGGATGAGATAGATGTAGGGAGGGTTTACTAACATACTAACATTGGAAGGTTTACTAACAAATTTTTTTCCTTTTAAGAAACTTTTTGAAAAAAATAATATTTTGATTTAGTTTTATAAGTAATTAAGTTAATTTTAAGGAATAGAAAAATCATAACTAGAATTTCTTAATGCTTTGTCAATATAAGATTATTTGCTTGATTTTTAGGATTAGGGAAAAAATTGAAAAAGTAACTTAGTCTTGATTTTTACCTTGATGAAATATGCATTCTTCATACACTTACACACTTAGGATTCACAATAAAGACTCGTGTGCCTTAGAAAAGATATAAATATATGAAAAATAAACAAATCTAATTATTGATTAGCACAGTACTTTGTCCTAAGAAAGTCTTGGTATTTACGTGAAAGGTAATTAGGTAAGTTTGAGAAAAAATTATATATAAATATAATATATGTATTAGCATATCTAATAATCAATTAGATAGGTATTAGGGCCTCAAGAAGCCTTGATACTTACACACAAAAAAATAGATGAGCCATACATATTAAAAAAAAAGAAGTGCTTAAAGGGCAATAAAGTGGTAATACTTTGAATCTTCTTTCAAAAAAAATAAGGCATAAGAGTTGGAGTTGAAGAATCCCAGTCAAAAATTCATGATCACAAAGGTGCGTATGACTTAGGGTAAAATAATAGACTAGATGAGAAATTCAGTTTGAATCCTTACCTAGATTGATTACAAATTTTAAAATGAGACTAAGTATAGGAATGAAGAATTTGGTGGTCATAAGACTTATATATTACTTGATTTTTACAAAAATACTTCAAATATTCTCTCTTTCAAAAATGATTTTTTTAAAATACTAACATTTTGTTTTTCTTTCTTTTATGGATTTTGTCAGTGTAATTCATTAAAAATCCTCACGAGATAAAACTTGTCCTCTAGAGGTAACCTAGAGGTTTAAAAGCTCGTTGCACATGCTAATCGCAACTGTGATTCTTACGAAAGTGAGTTAAGTTAGATTAGTTTTTTTTTTAGTTTTGCTCGAGGAGGATCAAAAGATAGGTGTAGGGGTGTGATTGCATTTCAATTTTGCATTGTTATCATCACATTTGCACATTTATCCTTCATTATCTTTTATTTAACTTTGCTATTTAACCCTCCTTTTGATTATGGTGTGTAGTTACTTAAATGAAAAGATAAGAATACAAAAAGAATCTATTTTATCCCTAATCCAATCTAAATTTGGATTTCAATTTAAATCAATTTAAAATCAAGAGGAGGAAATGATATATCACCATCTTCAAAAATTCAAACTGAAAATCAGAAGATATATTTTTAAAAGATAGATAGGATAAAACTAATCCTAATTGAATATGGAGAGGATAATTTAAATTAAATTTAGAGTTCAAAATCAATTTAGCCTCAGATTTAGACCGGATGCCTCTTAATATTCGAATGATAAATTTTGCTACAGATATTCAAATTCGATGATTCAAGATGCTACAAAAGAGGACTTAAAGGGCTTCAATTCAAATGTTGATCACTTTATCCAATTCAGCTGTCTGATAAGTCATATTCAGCAACTAACATGCTGACTTACTGCAGATCAGTTTAGAATTGAATTTTTATATTGAACTGAGATTGAATTAAAACTCTAATTTATATCTTATTGTAATTAGCTCTGAGGCCTATTTAAAGAGCTGAAATCTCTTCATAATCAAGTATATCCATATCAGAAATCATAACTTATGATTTTTCTTTAGTTTCTCTTCCAAATTTTTGTTGTAATTTTTAGGGTCTAGTTCTAGTTCAAAGTTTGTAAAGAAGGAGGAGGCTCTTGTAATTGAAGGTAAAATCATCAATAACAAGGTTTTTTTTTTCTAATTTATCTATATTTACTTTCTTTTTCTACTTGCTTTCTCTTTTACCATACTTTCTTCAGTTTCTCTCATGAGTAGTTAATTTTCTTCATGGCTTATTAATTTTTACCCACCACAACTTTTAATTCTATGTTAAAATAAGCTGATTAGATCTTATGCATGCTTAAATCCTAGAAATAGCTAATACTCTTGAAGGCACATGACGAAAATTAACTCTATTATTTGGTAATACTTCCTAATAGTTTTTCTTATTTTATACTTAGATATCCTTGATAGTTTAATGTTGGTTATTCTTTTTATTTTATGCTTGAAAAACTTTGATAGTTTAATGTTAGGTCTTGGTAAGTGATTATTTCGAATTATATTTCTCCACCTTATGTATCTTAATTGAATTGAATGCAACTCTAAGGTATACTTTTTATGATTCAATGTGAAGTTTAATCTAGTATAGGTTAGTAAGTTTGTGGTGTTAAATGATTAGTGAGTGTTACTCCTTCATATTTTCAAAACTCTAGTTTCTAATCTAACTCTATGTTCATCTTTTTTCTACTTCTACACCTGACATAGAGTTTTCTTTAGAAGAATACTTAACCAATTTAGTGTTTTAAGTGATCTGAAAAGCTTCTATGCATTCCTTCTAGTGAATCCGACCCACATAGCTCTTACTACTGCGGATAAATTATGAAAGGTAGAGATACCACCAACAATCAGATAACATCCTTCTAACTTTTAACTTTATCTTTACTTTTTGGCAATCACTTAACCACACCCGCATCTCAATTCAAATGCAAGCAAGCGAGCTCCACGTTTCAACAACAAAGCAGAACCCACGAGGGTCGCATTAATGTTCTAACTGCCCCATTACTGGGTTAATTAACACTCACGTAATGTGAGGATATAATCGCCATTATGGAAGAATTTTAGGGGACAATTTTACCCCCTTTAAATAGCCATGAAAGCTATTGACCGAGAGGGTTGTTTCTTTTTTTTAAAGAGCAAAACTGCTTCAAAGTTCAGAAACTTTGAGCATCCACAGAGAGAGAGAGAGAGACAATTCTTCTTTAAAAGAGAACTCCAACACTTGTCGTATCCAAATGAAGTTATTTTGCATCCTCAAAATTGTTCAAGAGATGCTTGTCGTTCAGTCAGTCAATAAGAACAAGATTCACTCTCCATCGCCACATGTAAACCCAACTTTAAACGAAGAGGGGATTCAAATATCCTCTCCTCTTTTATAATCAGATTGTATCTGTTGTAATTTTTTTGTAATTAATAAAAATTTTACTTCACATGACGAAACATGTATGCCATCATGTTTAAGCTTCAAGTCAATTGGGCTCAAGTCGTGTATGGTAATCTCATCAAGAATCACACTAATATCCTTTCACATGGTGCATTCTTGACCAAAGTTTTCTACAAATTCAAAGTTGAACTCTCTAATAAAACCAATGTTGTTAAGCACTTTGAATTGTTTGATCATATTGTTCTTTTCAGAATGAAATTTCTTTCAGGACCTCCACCAACTACTCACCAAGGTTCCTCTTCTCATCAACCCAATCCTAAAGAACCACACTCTTCCAAAGATAAGGGTCCTCAATTATCCACTCCATATTTTGACGATGCATATTATAACACGCTTACTGCTCAAGTGATGAAACTTACCACAAACCAAGAGAAGATTTTCCTCTCTCAAGAAAGGCTTGAGACCTAACAAGGTTCTATGCTTGAATCTCATTCTCATCTTTTAACGAATCAAGGTCTTATGATGGATCAATTCCAGCACATGTCTCAGCAAGTTGATGCCATGAATGAAACCCAAAATGTGATTTTGGATTTATTCCATCATCATTATCCACTTCCTGGACCCAATGCTTGAAGTCATGTTGATCTTGCTTTATCTTATTATGTTATTTTCAGCTCTATGTGTTGTCATGTTTAAAACTCTGTGTTTGTCTTTATTTATGTTTCAGACTTTGTTATGTTTAAAACTCAGTGCTGCAATACTTTTTATCTATTAAATGTGTTATTCCCTTGTTCCTCACTTTTTGTTAATGACAAAGGGAGAAATAATGTAGTATTTAATGGAGAGGGAGAATGTATTTGTATACTTATGCAGGAGGAGAATGTATTTGTGTGTATATACTTATTTGTCATCATCAAAAAGGGAGAGAATGTTGACTTATGATTTTGATGATACAAATAATTTTGTGCTAACTCTCTTTTATAGAGCTCCAATGAAGATTCAAGATGATCAAGATCACATGATCGAGAGATTTCATACGAACAACTCAAGGCTTCAAATTGAAGATGAAGGAAATTTTGATTCATATGTAATACATTTGTAATATTTTCTTGTTTTCATAGAATTATTGTAAAAGCCACACTTACACACATATTTAGTTGGCCTATAACTTCATATAGTTGACCACTACACTGTTAACTTATAATTAATATATGCATACATATACAGCGAACCACAAGCATTTCTTTAGAAATAGAATTAATAAGATGTGAAACAAACTATACCGATTGTTCATATTTTGTATTAATGAAAAATTGATTGTTATTTGTGTGTGTGTGTGTTACATCCATACACTTGAAGGAGGGACGAAACGAGAGCCGGTTGGAGGGGAAGACGGTATTATAACACATACACACATATATTTATTAAGGGAAGGGGTCGGGCGAAAGCT
Source organism: Agave tequilana (assembly GCA_038442645.1). Taxonomy (NCBI): domain Eukaryota; kingdom Viridiplantae; phylum Streptophyta; class Magnoliopsida; order Asparagales; family Asparagaceae; genus Agave; species Agave tequilana. The sequence goes on along the minus strand of JAVJIF010031192.1, from coordinate 62,285 downwards.
GCTAGGAGGGGGAAGAAGGTGTAATTGTTTATTTATATATATTGAATGAAGAGGCCAGGCGGGAGCCAGTAGAAGGGAGAATACAATGTTATATATATATATATTTATTTATATATATATTGGAGGAAAAGGCGGGGCAGTAGCCGGCAGGAGGGGAAAGACAGAGAATCTAACATTTTACTTGTGACTTGTATACAGATATGAATAATATATGATATGTATCTCACCATATGTTATACACGAATGCTGTGAAGTGTGATGTGATTATGTGATATATAAGTATATTCTATGATATATGTATTATCTAGAGGGATAAAACTATACTTATGACTTTGTTATTATGATTGGTGTTTCACCATGTGTGATATATGAAATACGATATGATACATGTTGTGTATATATAAGATGAACTCGGTAATAAACTATAAGTAACTGATAAAATGTTTTACCTAACTCATAGATCATGTAATATGTGAGATAGAAATTTTAGAATGTAATAGAGAATTAATGGCCGCAAAAGTCAAACCGTCCCCGAAGACTTTGAAAATATTTATTTTGATTATTTATTTATGAAATGTTGTTGATTCCCTATTTCTCTTGTTCATCAATTGCAATACCTTAATCTGCTAATACTTGTGTAATACTGATAATTTGATTTATTTTGATTTACAAATTGAGTTTTGTTAAATACATATTTTATCTGAAAAGTTAGTTATACTACTGATAAATTTTTAAAAGCACTAAAATAATTATTTATATCTGATAACATTTAACAATACAATTATTTATATTTAAACCAAATACTGAAACATATCGACAATTAAATTTGCTTCATTATTTATATTGATAAAATTATTTTTGATAAATAAATATTACTATAAAGTTAATTATAATTTATACTTGAGTGGATATTTTATAAACAAAAGAAATATTTAAAATAATAAAATATAAATGTGTGCATATTTATAAATTTTATGATAAAATAAATATTAATGCATTAACACCAATGTTTAGAAAATATAATTTTAGAGTAATAATTATAATTTATATAATTTTTACAGAAAACAAATATAATTTATATAATTTTTTAAACAAATAAATATATAAAAATTGAATAATATTAATTAATTAATTATAATTAATATAGTCTATTAGTCTGTTGACACGCTGAAAAGACAAACTCCTAGACAACATTTTAACCGGTCCGAACTATGTCTAAACTTATCGACATTTACAAAAGAAGAGTTTTCGGATAAGCTGACGATCAGTTTCTGCCAATTCTCGAGGGACAAAGCAATGACTCGAACCTTATTGATCCAGAAGCAGACAGTAAGCTAAGTATTGCCTTTGAAGATGTTTAAGCAGGCCTATAAGGCTAAGTCAGTTCAATACTTAGCATCGCATGAACCAAAAGGGGTAACTTCGCTTGAAGCTTTACAGCCTTGTTAAAGGGTTAAGTTTCAAGCTACTCACGGAGCTCTTCATAGTTTCTCAAAGAGCTAACTTGTAGTTTTGCCTGAAGCTAATTCTAGCTTCGTCTGAATCTTTGTGCTATCTAGCTTCGCGCGAAGCAAATTGATAACATCATTCGAAGCTTTACTCAGTCCTGTTGGGGGGCTTGCCAAGTCAGTAATTGACCAATTATTTGTGCGTTAATGTTCTGAAAGGAGAAAGAGCAGAAGTTTAGAGTAAACCCTGCAGGTCCATACATCAATGTTCAAGCTCTGGTATGTATATAGAGTTAATGTGCTCCTTTGAACTACCATTTGTAGTAAAAACTATAACGGGTCGTATCTGTAGGGAGGGTTTGCGATGAAAGTTTTCTTAGTTCTTATTGTTCTTGTTTTTTGAAAGGAAATGAAAGTTCTTTTTTGTTTAAGAATTGAAAAAAGAAAATAAAGTAAAATGAAGATGATGAATCCTTTTGTGTTAAGAAAAGAAGTATGAAAACGTAGAATTAAAACGATGAATGAGATGGTGTTTGGAAAAATAGAAGAGAAAACTTTATTTGAGAAAGAAAGTTTCTTAGAAATTAAGAGAGTTTTTATCAGATAGAAAGAAAGCCATGACTAACTAACAGCTTTGCCTACTAACTTACTAATCTCTTGGATTAATTGTGTCTCATGTAGATTCATTAACATATTGTCCATCTTGCTTCATCAAGTCAAAGAGTTGCCCCAATTTGTTGAGGTGTTCCTCTCTTAGCTTGGTTAGGTGGCCTCCTTGGATCATAAGCTCTCAATAAGTTCACAAGTATGAAACTTAAAAATTTGAGATTCACAATTTAGATATGCATAACAAGAATGTTAAGTTCATTAGATCATCGAAGCCATGGTTTAGCTAGCTTGAAATAAGAAGTTAGTACATTAATTTGCTAGCATACTAAGGTGATCACATCATCATTTTCCATCAAGGCTCTTGATAAGGAAACACGACTCTAAATTAGGCACACATGAATCATATGGAGGGAATCACAAAACCTTCATTAAGATCAAAAATAACACTCATCTTCATTGGGAATTAAAAAGACTTGTTAAGAACAAGACTATAAATTATAAACATCCAATGAATCATATGAGTTAGTATCATCCAAGAGTTAGTAAGTTACTAGTTGTTAGAGATTAATTAGTCATATTAGAAGGTCAATTAGCCATGGAGAAGTAAAGAAAAGAAGAAAGTTTGGTAGACTAAGGTGCAAGGAATTAAAAGCTTGAAAGTAAAAGAGTAAGAATTAAAAGAGCAAGAAATTAGAGGAGGAAGATCATGGGCTTTGCATTTGATTGTCACTCTCAACTACAGAGATTTCACTCTCACTCTCTCTTTTTTCTGGAATCTAAAAAGAAAAAAGTAAATTACAAGAGAATACTAAAGAAGAATCTAAAGAAATCCTAATCCTTCTCCTAAAATTTATGGTGATCTCCTTCCTTCTGCAGCAGAGGATCTAGGGGTCTTTATATAGGCACCAAGAGCTCATCGCTTTCAATCATAGCCACTGAATGAAATGCTGCATTAACGGTCCAAGCTTTACCGCGAATTCGTAGCCAAAGCCACGTTTCCAAGGCAGAATCTGCGCCACTATGCCAGCGATTACGCTGACAGGTGTTGAAACTTGCTTTTGATGATACATTTGTGAAGCCATTTCATATAAAGCTCTATCACAAGCCTATTCAAGAGTTCTACATGATCAAGACTTCCCAAAGAGAGTTGCTATAGATGTATATTGTAATGGTTAATAGTATGTTAAAAGCCTTGAAACACATACACATCATTAGTCTATTAGTAGACTTGACCCTTCCTATTAGTAGACTTGATCACCTATTAGTAGACTTGACCCTTCCTATTAGCAGACTTGACCCTTGCTATTAGCAGACTAATAGGTTGTTAGTCGACTTATCAAAATGACTAGTCGACTAATACCAACTATAGTCGACTTGTAGTATTTGTTCTGAAAAAGATCCCAACTCTCTGTTTGTCACTATTAGTCGACTTAACGGTATATATAGTTGACTAATAGATTTCTATAGTCGACTAATACTTCCCTCTAGTCGACTAGTTTCAGTTTCCAGAAACTTGTCTTTTAATTTCAACTTGACTTAGTCGACATGGTCTTTTCTATAATCGACTAACCTTGAGAAATTTGCCTACCATAGTCGACTAATTCCATATCTCAAGTCGACTAATGGCAGTTTCTGACTGTTGCACAGTTTCTATTTTCTGATATTTTCTTCAACGTTATCCAACGTTTAAACATTCAAATTTGTCGTAATAACTACCCTAACTAACCATAGAGTTCAGCTATAAATAGGGTTGTTATCTTAGGTTTAATATACCGATTCAAATAGAAAGTTTTCTGACCAAATCTCTGCAAAAATTCTGGTTCTCTAAAAACTGTTCCCACTTTCTATTTCTTCACCAAATTCCTACTCCTAAGTGAAGATTTCTAAAAGTCAACCTATAATAGCCCTTGTCCATGATCACATACTGATTCAAGGCTTATAGGAAAGTTTGTAATCACTCAAAGGAATCATTGTACAAGAGCGTCTTCTTGGTGTAGAAGAGAAGTTGTACAAGGTGTTGTGGTCTTCTTGGTTGTAAGAAGAGTTGTATACATTTGGCAAAGGGGATTTGTCAAGTGGGATACAAGGTGTTGATTTTGGGTGTACAAAGTCAAGGATAAAGGAAAATCTCAAGCGGGTGGCTTGGGGACTGGATGTAGGTCACGAGGACCGAACTAAGATAAATCACTCGTGTTTGCGTTTGCTTAACTTTTCTGTGATTTATTTTCCTTATTGCAAGTACGTTTATTTCTTTAACACTAATATTCTTGTGTGAGTGTTGACTTTGTATATTAGATCCGCACTTGGCATCATCTCGGGACCAACATTTGGTATCAGAGCCCTGCATACCTAGTCAACAATCTACAAGGATGGCAACGGAGTTCCCTTCGTCACAATTCAAAGAAGGACATTCTACACAACGTCCACCGCTATTTGACGGATCTAACTACAACTATTGGAAGTGTAGAATGAAGATCTACTTACAATCGCTCAACTACGAACTTTGGAACATAGTAGAAGCACCATACACCAAGCCGACAACCAACTACAACGCTTGGAGTGATGATCAAAAGAAGAATGCGAACCTTGATGCAAAAGCGATGAATGCTTTATTCTGTGCCTTAACCAAAGAAGAATTCAACCGTGTGTCAACAGCCACTTCTGCAAATCAAATATGGCACACTCTTCAGGTAACACACGAAGGCACAAATAAGGTTAAAGAATCTAAGATTTCTATTATTGTCCGTAGGTTTGAACTTTTCAAAATGAAGGAGAATAAAACCATCTCAGAAATGGTTACAAGATTCACCGACATAACCAATTCCTTAGCATCCCTTGGAAAGGAATACACCCAAGTCGAAAAAGTTCACAAGATCCTTCGAGCACTCACACCAGATTGGGAGAAGAAGACAACTGCAATAGAAGAAGCGAATGATCTCTCAACAATGACATTAGAAAACCTTATTGGTAAACTAATGGCATATGAAGTGCAACTCAAAGAAAGAAAGAAGGATGAACAACAATCTCTCTCAAAGAAGAAAGAACTTGCCTTCCATGCATCCTCAGCACGGACAATTCAGATGACGATGAAGAGGAGATGGCAATGCTTTCAAGAAAATTCAGAAGATTCTTAAAGTAAGGTAAGTTTAAATGTTTTAATTGCAATAAAACAGGTCATATGAAGAAGGATTGCCCATTGCTCAAAAATAAAGGTAAATTCAAGAGCAAAAAGTTCAGAAAGAAGAAAGACTACCAAACATCATGGGAAAACAGTGATTCCTCTTTATCTGACGAAGAAGAAACCACTGAACATGCCAACATCTGTTACATGGCGCTAGAAGAAGATGAGGTACAATATACTGAACTTTTAGATGCATTCCATGAATTATTCAATGAAGAAATGAAGAATAAAGTTTTATTAAAGGAAAATGAAAAACTTTTCAAAGAAAATTCATGTTATATCTCTCAAGTTTCTTCTATAAATTCTCAAAAAGATGATTTTGAAAAAGTAATATCATCATTGAAAAAGATAATGAGAATTTTATAAAAGAAAATACTTTGCTTAAAAAGGAAACTATGTCTTTAAATGAAAGAATTTCTGTGTTACATAAAGATATGTCAGTTTTCAAAATAAAATATGAAGAGATTTTGAAAAATGTGACTAAGTTTAATCAAGGAAAAGAAAAGTTGAATGATTTGTTATCATATCAAAAGATGTCACATAATCATTATGGTATTGAATTTTTTGAAAAATCTTCATATGTTAGTAATCCATATAATTCTTTTATGAAAAGAAAGTCTGATATTGCTTCAAAAAAATTAAGAACAAGTTCATATGGATTCCTAAAAACTTAAGCATTATTGATAAAAATACTTATATTGCATCATACATATATGATATATGTAATTCATGCAATTATGTGTATACTAACAGATGGAAACTAAATTCAAATTGGGTTTGGTGTCCTAAAGGTTAATGCTTTACTCTTATGATTGGTACCATCTAATGTTTATCTTTCAGGTACCATATAAGAAGTTTGATAAGGACAATACTTTAAATATTTATCATATATCTACATGTTATGATATATTTGTTGCAGGGGGAGAACACAAGTGTTTCTATATCTGTTATAACCCATTTTTTTACAGGGGGAGAACATATAACTTATATTCTGTAGGGGGAGCATTCGTGCACACAAAGTGTCATCATCAAAAAGGGGGAGAATGTTGAAACTTGCTTTTGATGATACATTTGTGAAGCCATTTCATATGGAGCTCTATCACAAGCCTATTCAAGAGTTCTACATGATCAAGACTTCCCAAAGAGAGTTGCTATTGATGTGTATTGTAATGGTTAATAGTATGTTAAAAGCCTTGAAACACATACACATCATTAGTCTATTAGTAGACTTGACCCTTCCTATTAGTAGACTTGATCACCTATTAGTAGATTTGACCCTTCCTATTAGTAGACTTGACCCCTTGCTATTAGCAAACTTGACCCTTACTATTAGCAGACTAATAGGGTTGTTAGTCGACTTATCAAAATGACTAGTCGACTAATACCAACTATAGTCGACTTGACAAAACTCTATAGTCGACTAGTATTTATTCTGAAAAAGATCCCAACTCTCTGTTTGTCACTATTAGTTGACTTAACAGTATATATAGTCGACTAATAGACTTCTGTAGTCGACTAATTCTTCCCTCTAGTCAACTAGTTTCAGTTTCTAGAAACATGTCTTTTGATTTCAACTTGACCTAGTCGACTTGGTCTTTTCTATAGTTGACTAACCTTGAGAAATTTGCCTACCATAGTCGACTAACCCCATATCTCAAGTCGACTAATGGCAGTTTCTGACTGTTGGACAGTTTCTATTTTCTGCTATTTTCTTCAACGTTATCCAACATTTAAAATTCAAATTTGTCCTAATAACTACCCTAACTAACCATAGAGTTCAGCTATAAATAGGGTTGTTATCTTAGGTTTAATATACCAATTCAAATAGAAAGTTTTCTGACCAAATCTCTGCAAAAATTCTGGTTCTCTAAAAACTGTTCCCACTTTCTGTTTCTTCACCAAATTCCTACTCCTAAGTGAAGATTTCTGAAAGTCAACCTATAATAGCCCTTGTCCACGATCACATACTGATTCAAGGCTTGTAGGAAAGTTTGTTATTGATTGAGATTTTACCTGCACACAAAATATAGTATTTCAGATTTAAGAATAGGATGTGCAAGGTACTCAATTCTACCGCTATAGCAAGTGGCTATGCGGGTCGTGATCCACAGGGAGGGACTAGCGATGAAAGCTTTTTTAATAAGTTCTCTAAAGGTTTGAATAAGGAAGAAGATGGTAGATTAAGAAGGTGGAAAATAGATTATATATAAGAAATTGAATTGGGTATTGTTGGTGTTGGTGATCTAAACTAAAGAAATAAAAGAAAGAAAAGTAAAAACTAAAAATCATACTTACCTCTTCTGCGCCTGTTTACCTTTGATCCGTTGCGACGACTTACCTTGTCTTTGAAGGCAATCAAGCATGGCGTATAGGATCTTCCCCCTTCTCGATCTACACTACGAATAAAAAGGACAAACTATACTAGCAAGAGAAGGTTTGTTCATCACCAGAGGCCATCAAGGGCACTTCAACGGCTAAGCAGTCTCGAAGCTATCGGATTCTCTTGGATTGCAAGTCATCAGAGGAAAATAAACAAAAACAAGAGTAAAGAAGAAACAGAAACTTCGATTTGATTCTTATAACAATGGAAGAAAAGATTTACTTACACCGATGTCACTTCAGTACAAGCTTGATCTCCTTCCTCTATGAAACTCGTCTCTCCTCTCAGTTACATTAAAATTACATAAAAAAAAAAAAAACCTAAGTTACAATCTAAAAATTTAGCCTAAGAGAAACCCTAAATTTGTTTCTATACTCCACGCCCTTCTCTGTTGCTCTGCAGGGGTATTTATAGGAGATGGAAGAAGTAGAGAACCGGTACAACTCCTCCACGAAAGCACGTACCCAACCTCATCCGTATTGCCGCGGAAACGCGGCTATGGCCGCGTTTCTGCGGCCATAGATTGGCTTCTTGCCACGCGCTTTCGCGCGTGGCCTCCTCTGGTCCGTCCATCTGGGTATATCATTCTGGATTTTGCATACCGACTCTTTATTTTGAAAATTCAGGATAACTTGGGAAGCAAGTTACCCTAAATCCAAATCTTTTAAAACGATTTTTGTTATCTTTACACTATTCTCCCTTTATCTATAGCCTTGTCCTGCAAGCAATTAGGATTTAGTAGAAGTCCATCATTTTCCTCTTCTTTTAGCAATTAGGAGTTCTTTCTTATCCTTCCTTTTTCTCACTTAGATTTTAAATAAAGAGTTTAAAAATCCAAGTTTAGATTAGGTTAGATAATAAGAAACTTCTAAATTACTACAACTTTTGCACATGGGCTTGCACATGGGCTTTTTGGGCTTCTGGGCTTCATTTAGGCTTTATTCTTTTATTTAAATAATTACTCAAGGCCTGCACACATTAAATAACAAAATATTAGTAATAATGCATAATTAAAAGAATAAATAGGGAAATATGATAGTAAATGTAGTGATAAATATGCATTTTTTACTACCTATCACACCCCCACACTTATCTTTTTGCTCGTCCTCGAGTAAAAATCAAAAAGAATAAGAAAAGAAAAAACTAATCTAGCCTAACTCACTTTTGTAGGCATCACGGTTGCACTTAGTAAGTGCAACAAGCCGTTAAACCTCTAAGTTACCCTAGAGGACGAGTGTTGTCTCGTGAGGGTTTTCAGCGGATTACTCCCACAAAATCCATAAAAAGAAAAATATTTGAAATATGTTTGAAGAGACTAAGTAATCTATAAGTTTTAGGATTATCATTTTTATTCATTCTTAAACTTAGTCTTTATATAGTAAATTGTTATCCATTTTTGGTAAGGATCAAAATTGAATTTTTGTATAGTCTTTTTCGTTACCAAAAGTCATATGCATCCTTGTGAATCTTTACTATGAATTTCTTAACTTGGACTCTCATGCCTCTTTATTATTATTATTATTTTTGTTGGCCCAAAGGCCATTATCCCGGTTATTTTGATGATAGCAAAACATATTTAGTTATGTATTTAATAATCTTGATTTTAAAGTATTTCAGGTTCAAGAAACAGATTTTGACGACTCCGCTAAAAGACTCACAATTTGGAGTTCGCCCAACATTTGCATTCCCAAGCTAAAGCACATAGGAAGCTTCGGAATTTGCGTTGAAGAAAAGTTCAAGAAGAAGATCAAGACTTGCTAAAGAATCCAAGATTTGTACTTTGTTTATTTTCATTTTAGAATATTTTGTCAAAACTAAATAGTAGAAGTAGAGATATGGGATATCACACACACACATTTTCTAGAGTGGTTTATGGCTTCAAAATAATTTCTATTTCTATTTCCAAACTCAGTTTTAGTTGAACATATCTATTTTGGAAATACGATTTTTAGAGAGACTAGTTTTGGGAAAAACATTTTATTGAAAATCAAGTTGTTATCAAAAGAATTTTTACCAAGTATTTTACCTTGATAGTAGTATGACACATGCTCATACTCTATGATTTTTCAAGACCAAAACATTTTATCCAAGACCCAAAACCAAAACCCAAAATTGTCCAGGTCTGTGAATTCTGATTTTTCAGAAATTCACAATGCCCGGTCGACCGGCAGTCGACCGGCACTCGACCGACATGCACAAATGTGCATGTGCGTATTAGTCGACCGGAGGTCGACCGATACTCGACCGGCCCCAACCTGCTGCTCTCTGGAAATTGCCAGTCGACCGACCCGGTCGACCGGTGAGCCCCAACGGTCGGATTTTTGACCGTTGGCGGTCGACCGACCCGGTCGACCGGTAGTCTGTCAAAAATTCTGACAGACTCAACAGCTATTTTTTCTGACTTTTTGACTTTTGGGATTTGTCTCCAACGAATCTCTTGGGCAGTTTTTGACCCCTATAAATAGGTGGTCACTTCATATGATATGACTAACAATTTTAGAGCTATCAAGTGAAATTTTACAAGAGTTTCAAAGATTTCCAAAGTTTTAAAAAGAAAAGATTTTTCTCTCCAAAGCCTAAATTTCCATCACCTTTCTTGGAGCCTATTCCTCTACTTCCCTCTAGTTTTGCACTACACAATCCCATACTCTAAGTCTATTATTTGGTTCTAGGATTGTGCTTAGTGAGCTCTTTTGTAAAGTGGTCAAGTGTGATCACTTCCATTGTAATTGAGTGAAGTTGTAGAGGCATCGGCCTCAAGGCGAGCTAGTGTGCTCAAGGTGGTGAAGTGTCATCACGGGAGACGGACAAGTGTTGTCCTTGTATTGTTGATCCGGTGGGATCCTCAATAGTGGAAATCCTTCAAGTGTGAAGGCGGGGACGTAGAGCGTGGCTCGAACCTCGGAAACATATCGGCGTGTTTGCGTTTGCTCAAATTTCTCTAACTCTATCTCTTTTATTACTTACAATTTTACATTGTCTTTTACTTGCAAGAAATATTGTATTGTGATAATTGTTTAGAGTTAATTTTTTTTAAATTCCGCATAATTGCCATTATCATATAGCCATCACCTATTCACCCCCCCTCTAGGTGATTTCAATTGGTATCAGAGCCTAACCCTACAACTTAGGTCTAACAACCTTAGGGAGATCCATACATTTGGCTATATTCATTTGTTGTATTTTATTTTGTGCATCCTATATATTGTGCATTCATGGCATCCATGGATTTTTCTAGCATTAAATCCCCTCCCAAATTTGATGGCTTGAACTTTCCTATTTGGAAAGTCAAGATGAACTTGTTTTTGAAATCCTTAGGTGTTAGGGTAGCTAGGGCCATTACCAAAGAATTCATTGAACCAACTAGTGATGAGAGCACATGGTCCGAGGATACCACCAAAGACTATGAAGCAAATGCTAGGGCACAATATGCATTAACACAAGCACTTAATGAAGATGACCTTGCACGCATCATTAATTGTAAATCGGCATATGAAGTTTGGAACATGCTTATTGTGACTCATGAGGGAACGTCACAAGTCAAGAGAGCAAAAGTTGACTTGTTACGTTCTCAATATGAGAATTTTTACATGATTGATAATGAGAGCATTGATGACATGCTCACTCGCTTTACAAAAATAACAAATGCTCTTTCTTCCTTAGGCGACAAGATTGACAACGATCAAAAGATAAGGAAGGTGATTCGAGCTCTTCCCAAAGCTTGGGAAGTCAAGGCGACAACCCTCAAAGAGCTAAATGACAAAGAGGAGATGGACTTCTCCGGCTTCATCGGCAATCTCAAAACACATGAGATGGAGATGAAGGTTCGAGAAGAAAGGGAGGCTCCAAAGAAGAAATCAATAGCCTTCAAAGCCGCTCCAACCATTCAAGACGAGGATGATTCATCGGACGAGTGCGATGAAGACTTCGCCATGCTCATCCGGAAGGTGGGCAAGATGTTCTACAAAAAGGGAAGACAAAGCAATTTCCGGCGAGGGAAACCTCAAGGGAGATTTGAAAGAAAAAGAGAGGAGCCCGGTCCTTGCTTTCATTGCAAGAAGATCGGTCACCTCATTGCCGATTGCCCCGCTCTACAAGCGACCACATCCAAGAACGGGCAAAGAAAGAAGAAGGCCATGGTGGCTACTTGGGATGACACGGAGTCGGAATCCGAAGAGGAAGTCGACGCCGCGCACATGTGTTTCATGGTACATGGGGAGGATGCACCAAAGGTAACTCTAGAAAACTCTTTAGATGAGGATGAGTTAACTATGGATGAACTTGCACAATTTTTTGAAGAATTGCAAAATAGGTATGAGATTTCACAATCTCAAAATAAGAAATTAAAAAGAGAAAATGAGGCTTTAAAATATAAAGTAGAATTAGTTGTTAAAGAAAAGGATGTTTTATCTAGTGCATTTGAAAATTTGAAAAATGATTTTGATAAGTATAAACTTGCAAATAAGGGTAAAACCCCCATGGTTTCAATAGATAAAAATGATTTTGTTGAGATCCAAAAGCGTGTTGATGCTTTGGACTCCACACTTAAAAATTGTGCATTTGATTTGAAAAAGATAGCTTCTAAATTTCCTAAGGGAACACCCCAAGGGAAACATGCACATACACATGCACGGAAACATGCTCACACTCACAAGCATGCATACATGTATGGAAATGGTAGAATTTATGTTTGCACTCATTGTGGCCGCAAAGGCCATTTAGAAAAATTTTGTTATGCTAAAAATAATGTTAAGAATAAATATGTTTGGGTTCGCCCCGGTACTAACCCTAAAGGACCCTCAAAGATTTGGGTACCAAAAGATCCTCCAAATGTAGGTGACACAGGTGGATCTACTTCCTCCAAGACTTAGGGGGAGACGGTGCCCGGGTGGTAGATGCAACTAAGCTCAAAGTTCAAATCTAGCTTGCATCGCTATCGTGGAGGCACCTATTTTTGGAGACTACCCGTAAATTGGTAACATCTCCATTTAAGAACTTTTAATTTTGTATATACAATTGTTGTAGGATTGCTAGTTTAGTTTTATGCTTCATTGATACATGACTAGTATAAACTTGCAACTCTAACATGATTGTATATGCCATGTTCAATTTTGATTTCTTTTTGACATGTATACATATGTATAGAATTGTTAGTTTGTTTTTGTTCATTATTGATACATGCTTATATAGAACTACCTTTCTATCATGTTGTGTACATGCCTTGTATTAATTTTCATATCTTGTATTGTTATGCCTTATGTCATACTTGTCCACATGTCCAATTTTTGTGTATCTATATGTATAATTTAGAGTTTGTGATTATATACTTGTATACATATAGACCTATTTTCATAAATAAAATAAAACCTTTTGAAAATTTTCATAGTTGAGCAAATACCTTAAAGATGGCAATTGCGCACCTCAACTCATTCAAGAGGAATCAAGAGGATGAAGTTCAGAACCCGTCACTGGGTATTCGGCTTCAACATCTTTATATCTTTGTTTAAATATGTAAAACAAAATTAAATCATTTTGTGTGAAGTTTTGTTGATATGATCACTAAATGAAGATTTAAAAATAATTGTTATATCCCTGTATGTTATTATATAACATATTTTTATTTTAATTTTTATTTAAATTTCTTTTGGTCAGAATCTGGTAGCAGAATTTTCAGACTTACCGGTCGACCGGCCCCTAACCCCAGTCGACCGGCTCTGTCTGAAGAAAAATTTTGTATTTTTTTGTGCTACCGGTCGACTGTTGGTATAGGACCAGTCGACCGATCTGGATGCAGGACTCTCTGTATCTTTTCGGTCGACCGGTCCCTCAATCCCAGTCGACCGATAGTCGTATTCTGGCGTATATCTGGACCTTTTCTTCACTGTTTCGGCTCTCTCTCTCATTTTCTCTCACAGCGACCGCAGGAGCTCCCCCCTCTCAAAATTTCTAACTTCAAATCCGTTCACTTGATCTCAAATTCCTTCAAAACCCATTTCATACTCCTCATTTCTAATTCGGATCTTCAATCTCTAGCCGATCCGTCCGTCAGATTCTCAGAATTTCTGGATTTTCAAGCTAGGGTTTCAGATTTTTCCAAAGGTAAAAATTTCGAATTTTTCACTTGTTCTTCCTTTCTAGCTTAGATATATCACTTCTTTTGTCTTCATATTAGGTTGATTGATCATCTAGATCGTGCCTTTACCTGCAAAACCCTAAAAATTTGATTTTTGTCATGGCTCCTAAAAGACATCGTTCTGAGAAGGGAAAGGGCACTGCCCAATCCTCATCTCAAGCCCCTAGGACTGATCCTGTGTTCCGTAACGATCTTGCCTCTGATCGTTACACACATTTAGCCCCTAGGAATACTATTTCGGGTAGATATGTGGCTATCCAAGACTTTGAACATCTAGATATCCCCCACATACTCCGTGCTAACAATCTTGTGGATTTTCTCTCCATCCGGGAGAAGGTTTACACATCTTTGGTTCCCTATTTCTATGCCAATTTTGAATTTAGTGGGAACCGGATTATTTCCCGTGTGATGGGTAGGGACATAAACATTTCCCTAGGTCAGTTTGCTAGAATTCTTCATCTTTCCACTGATGGAATAGATGTTTACTCTTATGACCTACATGATTTTCCTGAATATCCGGAGGGTGAGTCTTCACTCACCGCATCCACTCTTCTTCACCGGGATGACAATCCCGATCTAGTGAGGAATGAGATTGTGAGTCAGTATTCCCTCCAATCTCAGGTCCTTGCTAAGATTATCTTTCATAATATCGTGCCTAAATCCGGTGAATTTAGCCATGCTCGAGGTCCTGTTCCCTTGATTATCTATTGCCTCCTTAAAGGCATTAGGATAAATTTCCCTCGAGTGATCGCTTCTCACATGAGTGGTGATCAGATTCGTACTGCTGGTAGGAGTCTGCCTTACGGCATGCTCATTACCCATCTGCTTAGGGCTTTAGACTTCGATCTTTCTGGTCAAGCCTCTTCAAAACCCTCTTCTGATATCAACACTGCTGCCTTGAAGATGATGGAAGCTCAGTTGCGTCGACACGCAGCTGTGCAACCACCACCTGTTCCTGCAGCTGATCCAGCTCCAGCTCCACCTCCTGTTTTTCCTGCTCCTGAGTTTCAGGGTGCTTCTTCTTCTGAGCTCCGCTCGCAGATCGAGGCACATCAGGCCTGGGTCGGTGAGCAAGTCTCTGCACTTCGTGCAGATATGGCTGCTCGTGATGCTTCTCTTCGGGCAGATATGGAGGCTCGTGCTGCGATGGATGCTGCTTTTCGGGCGGAGGTCCGTAACGACTTGTCCTATATGGCTGAATCCATGAGATTTGTGGATGTTCAGTTCCAGTCTTTGTTCACAAAAATGGACATAGTCGTTCCTGATGGGACTCCGGGTGCTCGTCGTCTCCCTGCCGCTGGTCCTCCTTTCCCTCCCAGAGCTCGCGTCTCTGTTCCACCACCGCGCCCCAGAGTTGATGCCGTGGATACAGAGGAGGTAGATTCCTCTTCTTCCTCAGATGATGGTGATGACCAGACGATGGCCGAGGGCTCTGATGATGACGAGGAGGAGGATGACGAGGCGACTGAGTGATGCTGATGAGTGACCTCCCCTTTATTGATGATGTCAAAAAGGGGGAGAGTTATCTGGAGAGTTATTTGGAGAGAGAGATATTTTGTTATGACTCTTTTGTTATTTTGTTATGTACTTGACTTATTTTGTTGTGTTGGACACCTTTTATTTTTGTGTTGTGGACATGTCTTGTGTGGTATGTATTTATGTCATGTTGAGACTCATTTCCTTTTATCTATGATATGACTTGTGTAGTTGAGATTTTTCTATGGGCATGGATATATGATGTTTATGATTTAGCAATTGTGATAATATGCCTGAGTATGATTTTTTATATATGCATATGTTGAGGGGGAGCTTCATTTGAAGACTCTACCCAAAATATCTTGTGATAACTACATATGTTTTGCCATCATCAAAAAGGGGGAGATTGTTGGCCCAAAGGCCATTATCCCGGTTATTTTGATGATAGCAAAACATATTTAGTTATGTATTTAATAATCTTGATTTTAAAGTATTTCAGGTTCAAGAAACAGATTTTGACGACTCCGCTAAAAGACTCACAAATTTGGAGTTCGCCCAACATTTGCATTCCCAAGCTAAAGCACATAGGAAGCTTCGGAATTTGCGTTGAAGAAAAGTTCAAGAAGAAGATCAAGACTTGCTAAAGAATCCAAGATTTGTACTTTGTTTATTTTCATTTTAGAATATTTTGTCAAAACTAAATAGTAGAAGTAGAGATATGGGATATCACACACACACATTTTCTAGAGTGGTTTATGGCTTCAAAATAATTTCTATTTCTATTTCCAAACTCAGTTTTAGTTGAACATATCTATTTTGGAAATACGATTTTTAGAGAGACTAGTTTTTGGGAAAAACATTTTATTGAAAATCAAGTTGTTATCAAAAGAATTTTTACCAAGTATTTTACCTTGATAGTAGTATGACACATGCTCATACTCTATGATTTTTCAAGACCAAAACATTTTATCCAAGACCCAAAACCAAAACCCAAAATTGTCCAGGTCTGTGAATTCTGATTTTTCAGAAATTCACAATGCCCGGTCGACCGGCAGTCGACCGGCACTCGACCGACATGCACAAATGTGCATGTGCGTATCAGTCGACCGGAGGTCGACCGATACTCGACCGGCCCCAACCTGCTGCTCTCTGGAAATTGCCAGTCGACCGACCCGGTCGACCGGTGAGCCCCAACGGTCGGATTTTTGACCGTTGGCGGTCGACCGACCCGGTCGACCGGTAGTCTGTCAAAAATTCTGACAGACTCAACAGCTATTTTTTCTGACTTTTTGACTTTTGGGATTTGTCTCCAACGAATCTCTTGGGCAGTTTTTGACCCCTATAAATAGGTGGTCACTTCATATGATATGACTAACAATTTTAGAGCTATCAAGTGAAATTTTACAAGAGTTTCAAAGATTTCCAAAGTTTTAAAAAGAAAAGATTTTTCTCTCCAAAGCCTAAATTTCCATCACCTTTCTTGGAGCCTATTCCTCTACTTCCCTCTAGTTTTGCACTACACAATCCCATACTCTAAGTCTATTATTTGGTTCTAGGATTGTGCTTAGTGAGCTCTTTTGTAAAGTGGTCAAGTGTGATCACTTCCATTGTAATTGAGTGAAGTTGTAGAGGCATCGGCCTCAAGGCGAGCTAGTGTGCTCAAGGTGGTGAAGTGTCATCACGGGAGACGGACAAGTGTTGTCCTTGTATTGTTGATCCGGTGGGATCCTCAATAGTGGAAATCCTTCAAGTGTGAAGGCGGGGACGTAGAGCGTGGCTCGAACCTCGGAAACATATCGGCGTGTTTGCGTTTGCTCAAATTTCTCTAACTCTATCTCTTTTATTACTTGCAATTTTACATTGTCTTTTACTTGCAAGAAATATTGTATTGTGATAATTGTTTAGAGTTAATTTTTTTAAATTCCGCATAATTGCCATTATCATATAGCCATCACCTATTCACCCCCCCTCTAGGTGATTTCAATTTTTTTTAATATGTATAACTCATCTAATTTTCTTTCGTGTAAGCATGAAGGCTTCTTGAGGCCCTCATACCTAACTAATTGACTATTAAATGTGTTAGTACATATATAAATAATTTTTCTTAGTTTTCTTAGGCTCTCTAATCCACCCATGTAGCGAACTTAAAGTCGGTGGCTCCCAAACCGGTTGGTTTTAGGGCACCGAGTGAGAAAACACCCCACGGACTTAAGGATTCGAGTGAACTAGGCCACAAAACTAAGGTTTTTATTTATACAATCACCTTTAGGCGTGAATACTTATGCTTCTTGAGGCACATGTATCCAGCTTAATCAGTAAATTTTTTTTAAAATTATATATATATATATTTTTTAATTAATTTTTTTAAGGCACAAGAGTCTTTGTCTTAGAATCCTAGATATGTAAATGTATTAGGTATGCACAATTCATTAAGATAAAAATGAAGACTAATTACTTATTCAATTTTTTTTCCTATACCTAAAAATTCAACAATTTATTTATTTTGACCAAGTTTTTAGAAATCCTAATCATGATTTTCCTAATTCTTAAGACTAACTTAGATTTCTTTCAAAAGATAAGTCTAAATATTGTATTTTTTTTTCAAAAATTTTTTTTTTAAATTTTGTTAGTTAGTATCTAACTATGTTAGTATGTTAGTAAATCCTCCCCCCACACTTATCTCATGCATTGTCCTCAATGTATGAATGAATGCATGTATGCATGTAAAAGAAGAAAGGGAAGGAAAATATTACCTTAAGGTGGTGGTTCCGGTGGTGGTCGGATTGGGCCAAGCGTTGCTACCCAATCAAGATAATGTGGTAGTTCACGAAACCTACCTTTATTGACCTCTTTTCTATTTACATGTTTACAGTCCCCAGTATGAATGGGATCATGGAAGATCCTATCGTGAAACTTACTTCCTTTACATGACCAGTCCTGGAAAATCATCACAGAGTCATCATGGTCTATACCTATGTCCAACAAAAGAATGTGACTTGGTAGAATGGTTGACTTGGACTCAAGAATGATAGGTTCAGGAACCAATACATACTCGGGAAAATTGACGTGGGGTTCGAGAGTTAGTTTTCGTTCAAGCGTTGAGTCCAAGTCCAAGAATTGATATCCACATTCATTTCCCATCAATGGAATGTGACTATCCAAAATTGGTGATTCAATTTCAAAAGCTATGGGTATGGGAATAAATGTTGGCTCAGAAAATTGGTCCAAATTGGGTAAGAATACCGGAGTCAACATAGATTCGAAGATGGAAACTGAATCGCAAAGTTGGGGATCGGGTTCACATTCACAATCTAATTCAATCTCATTGAAATTAAAACTAGCCAATTTGTCTAAGGATTGGGATTGATCAAGTTCATAGTGATGTGATGAAATTGAATTTTGATCAAGGTCTTCTAGACAGAATGATTCTTGGTTCCTATCAACTTGGTTGGTTAGTTCAAGAATGTTTGAAAGTCTAAAAATTTGATCATTCATTATATCTTGCAAACGATCCATTTTTTCTTCTAACCCATCGAATGGATCATTGGAGGACTGAAACATTGGTGATGTGGTAAAAGAAGTATATGAAGATAATAGTTGAACAGGTGGTTGACAATATGGATCAGGGGTATTGTATCCCCATTGACTCTGTGAAGAGTAGTGATGATTATTCCAGTCTTGTTCATAGTATTGGGACTGGGCCATGTAATGATTCGGATAAGACCAATCTGGCACACTAGGTTGGTTAAAGGTATGATATTTTGATTGAAGCTTTACCTGCACACAAAATAAAGAATTTCAGATTTAAGAATAAACATGTGCAAGTGCTCAATTCTTACCGCTATAGCAAGTGGCTATGCGGGTCATGATCCACAAGGAGGGTTTGCGATAGAAGCGTTCAAGGTTTGTATTGAAATCTTTATGAAGAAAAACGAAAGTTCTTCTTTGTTTTTAAGAAATAAAAATGAAAAAAGAGTTATGTTAAAGTTAGAAAGAAAATGGTAGAATGAGAAAGTGGAAAAGAATGGAGAATGACTATTTATAAAGAAATGGGAAAGAAAGCGACTATGTACAAATGAGTTGGGAAAGAAGTGATTTGGAAGATATGGTGTTCGTGATTTAATTTGCAGAAATAAAAGAAAAGAAAGAAGATGAAAGAAGTACTCACCTAGTTTGGTTGATGACTTACCTGGAACCCTTGCATGTTCTACCTTACTTTGGAGGCGTTCAACGCATAGGTCATAAGATCGAGCTCAGTTCCTGTTCGCATTATATCATCAAGCCTTGCAAGAATGAAGTGATAGGGATCTTGAGGAGGAGAACGTCTTCATGAAGTATCGTTGGCACTCACAAAGGCTTTTGTATACTTATAATTCTGGATTCACTTGCAAGCTTATCAAAAACAAAAGAGGAAAAGTAGAAAGAGGAAGAAGAAAACAAAAGAAAATACGAACATAAACAAATGTTTACCTTTATTGCTTGCAGAAACAATGGAAGAAAGGAGGAGGGTACATCAGTGTCACTCTCAACATAAGCCTCTCTCTCTTACTTACATGAATCTTCATCTAACCTAAGCTTACATACAAATTACATAAAAAGAAAAGAAAAAAACCTAAACTACAAAGAATGAAAACTAGGCTAAATCCTATCTCTGCATGGTCGTCCCATTTTCAGTGAAAATACTGGCTTTTTATAGGTAAAAACCCAATCTACAGGATCCCGGGGAGATCGGGGGAGCATACGCTGCCCCTAACTCCACAACCAAGCTGCAGAAACGCGGCTTTGGCCGCGTTTCCGCGGCCAGGGTGTGGCCAGTTGGCCACACCCTGTTGGTGGGTCTCCCCGGTTTCACGTTCTGCTTTTATCTTCAGTTGGTTTTCTCGTTTGAGTTTAGGATTGTGACGAAATGGCCTTTGATTCTTGGCTTTAACCGATCGATTCTGAGAGGATTCTTCTCAACCGGTTTTCAACCTCTTGATTTTGCCCTGATTTACTGAGTGCGAATTAATTCTGATTTAATTCAGAATTTGGTGGGCTTTTGGGCTCATTTCTCTTCATCTCCTTAAGGAATGGGCCTGCAAATAAATTAAACAATTAATTAGGATAATGCAGATTTTATTCTAAAATAAGTATGAAAATATGATACTAAATATGCAATATTAACGACCAATCACACCCCCATACCTATCTTTTGCTCATCCTCGAGCAAAACAATTAAACTATACTAAGGATTATTAGACCACTTTCGCAGGTCACGCGATTGCACTGAGCATGTGCAACAAGCCGTTAAACCTTTAGGTTTCCCCTAGAGGACGAGTTTTGTCTCGTGAGGGTTTTCAGTAGATTGCACCCACAAAATCCATAAAGAAAGAGAAATAAAGAGTTAGTATTTTCGAAATGCATTTTGAAAGAGAAAAATATTTGAAATATAATTGTAAGATTTAAGCAATCTATAAGTTATAGGAAAGCTGAATTTTTCATTCCTAAACTTAGTCTCTATTCAAAAATTTGTTATCAATCAAAGTAAGGAGTCAAATTGTACTTCTCATCTAGTCTATTACTTTTCCCTGAGTCATATGCACCTTGTGACTGTGAAAATTTTGACAAAGGGTTCATTAACTCTAACTCTTATGCCTTATTTATTTATATATCTATATTTTGTGGTATTATTCCTTAGTTCTATTAGGCTTTCTAATCTGCCCATGTAACGAGCCTTTAATCGATGACTCCCAAACTAAACGGTCTTAGGGCACCGGGTGAGAAAACACCCCAAGGACTTAAGGACTCGAGCAGATAAGGCCACAAAACTAAGGATTTTATTATTTGAACCCCTTTAGACGTGAATACTTATGCTTTATTAGGCACAAATACCCAGCTTAATCAGAGGATTTTTATATATTTTTTTCTCAAACTTATCTAATCATCTTTCGCATAAATACTAAGGCTTGCTTAGGCCAAAGTACCTAGCTAATCAATAATTAGGTTCGTTCATATTTTTTTCTTTTTCTTTTTTTATATATAAGGCATAAGAATCTTTGTTTTTGAACCCTAAGTGTGTAAGTATATGAAGTGTGCATATTTCATTAAGGTAAAGATCAAGACTAAATTACTTTGACAAATTTTCTTCCTAACCCTAAAAATCAAACAAATAATCTTATTTTGACCAAGTATAAGAAATCCTAATTTGGATTTTCCTATTCCTTAAAATTAACTTAATTTCTTACAAAAATATGTCAAAATATTGTTTCTATTTTCAAAAAGTTTTTTTAAAAGTAAAGAAAAACCTAAGTTATGTTAGACCCTCCCCCACACCTATCTCATGCATTGTCATCAATGTATGAATTAATGCATAGATGCATGAAAAAGAAGAAAGGGAAGGAAAATGTTACCTTAAGGTGGTGGTTCCGGTGGTGGTCTGATTGGTCCACGAAATGCGGCCCAATCGACTTTTCGTTGGGTTTGGAGGAACCCACCAGAAATTTCTTTAATATAACCGATTAAAATGATGTATCCATGAAGGATTTTTATTAAATATTTGACCCCATCTAATTTCCAAATTCCATAATTAATTTCGGAGTCAAATTTGTCAACCACCTTGTCCCAAAATGGAGTATGAAATGATAGAATGATTGACTTGGACTCAGGAAGTATAGGAACTAATACCGACTCAGGAAGATGACTTAAGTCAAGTAAAGGCTCAGGAGTCGAGATTGGTTCAGGAAGTGGGTCCATGTCAAGAAAGTGAAACTCAAGTCCACATTTATTTTCCAACAATAGAATGTGATTTAATATTGGTGATTCAAGTTCAGGAATGATAGGTGGGGAATCAAAACTGACTCTAAAATATTACTCAAGTTTGGTAACAAAATAGGAGTCAATATTGATTCAGAAAGTTGAACTGGATCACAGATTTGAGAATCTAGGTCACATATCTCATTGAGTTCAATATCAAAAAATGAGAACTTGCCAATTTGTCAATAGGATTTTCAAAAGTATAAAATTGGTCAAGTTCAATATGATCATCAAGAATGAGTGATTCAATTTCATTATGAATTGGCACAGGATTTAATGTTGACTCAGGAAAAAGATTAAAATCAGGTGAAGACACCGGAGTCATTATTGAATTAGGAAGTAAAATTGAATCACTAAGTTGAGATTCATGATCATATTCATTTTCAAGTTCGATTTCAGGAAAAGGATAACTTGCCAAACTGTCAATATTCTTTTCAAATTTGGAGTTTGGGCAAGTTCAAATGATTGTTCTGAAATGGAACCTTGATTTCCAATACAACCTAACTCATCGGCTCTAACAGGATGGTTAGTGACATCAGAACTGGTCAAACGGTGGGAACGTAGAGATTGGACCATCATATCTATGTCACGATTACGAGCGTTTTGAGCCTGAGTCATGGCTTCAAGCATCTTTTCATAGTTGATAGGTTCATTGTTTTGATGAAAAGATGAATGTTGACACTTAAAAAAGACAAGATTCTTATTGGTCCGAACAATGTCTAAACTTGTTGACATTTACAAAAGACAATTGACAGACGAGCCGAAGACCAGGTTTCACCCATCTCCGAGGGACAAGGAAGCAACTTGGACTCCACTGATCCAGCAAGCAGACAGTGAACCCGGATTGTTTCTAAACAGACCTCAGCAGGTCTAAGATGCTAGCACTTAGCATCACATGAGCCCAAAGAGATAGCC
Source organism: Agave tequilana (assembly GCA_038442645.1). NCBI lineage: Eukaryota > Viridiplantae > Streptophyta > Magnoliopsida > Asparagales > Asparagaceae > Agave > Agave tequilana. The sequence continues at coordinate 39,351 of JAVJIF010031192.1, read as the reverse complement.
TCGCCTGAGAGGTTAAAATCATCCGACTTCGCCTTGAAGCCATTCAAAGCCTCGCTAAGAAGCTAACTCGCAAACTTCGCCACAGAGGACTTCTACCTCCGCCAAAGGGTTTCTTTCAGACTTCGCCAGAAGATGTCTCTAGCTCCGCTGTGAGTTCAAAGCGGGCATCGCCGCTGTTGGTCTGCTATGGTTAACCTTTGACCAATCAAATCTCTGGATGAAATCGGATCCAATCAGATCAAATCCAATTAAGATCAAATCAGAGATCAAATTTGGCAGTTGATTGCCACAATCTCTTGACTCTCCTAAAAACGAGTAGGAAGATCAGGGAAAATCCTCCAACGATATGGAAAGGATCAAGAAGGTCAACCGACCTGCCAATTCTAGCTTCGCAGAAGCTGATCCTAGCCTCGCAGCAAGGCTACTATCCAGATTTTAAACAGATTCGATTCAATCTGTTTCTATATTTTCAAGGGACGATTATACCCTTGCTCTCCCTATAAATAGCCCGCCAGGGGTACAAGGAGGGAGGATAAATTGATCAATCGGAGAAAGAGGACTCCACAAGCAGAGGCTTCTTCATAACGCACCGTGCGTTCTCAAATTCAGAGACCTTTTAGAGAATTGCTTTCTCTATCCAGGGTGTTGATATCCTAACATCGTTCTTCTTCTCAAGGAATCTCCGGAACCAGGCGAGAAGGAATTCCTAATTGAAGGCGATTTGAGAAGCAGCAAGAGGGTTCTACCAACCTTCTATTCTCTGATTCCCGGAACCAGGCGAGAAGGGAATCTCATCGCTCGCATCGTCAAAGGGACAAAGTGGTCGTGCGCTGACCAGACTCCTATCGGCACACTTCTCCAGAATCTCTGAGGAGATCTACTTGTAATCTTTTTAAGAATACTTGTAATTTAGCTCCTCAACTCTTTTTTATAAGTTTTTCCCCTTTGCGAACATAATGGAAAACAAGATGGCGACTCCGCTGGGGATGAAATTCTCCACTGCCGAGAATCAAGTGTCGCAATGCGACGATCAGACCTTCGGGTCTAACTCTGAATTCAGAAAAGCCGGTGCAGCCAGAGCCCCTCTGGCTAAATCTTCAAGGAAAGTCTCTGCGAAGATAGAAAAGGTTCTCTGTGAACCTACTGCGGTTATTTGGCGCAACAAGGAAGCATGTCCGCAGTCTGATTCCTTCACTTGTGAGAACTTGGTGGTTCAGTTCGATCAAGGAAGATTTGAAGAAGTCCTCTCTGGGGGTGGCCCAATGCTTCGAGCACGGAAGCATAGGAAGGTTTCCACGACCAAGGTTTCAAAGCGGAAACTGGAAGCAGAATTCTGCCAACACCCCTCAGCCTCGCAAGTGGCTAATCAGGTTCCTTGCGAACCTAAGTCTCCTCTGCTAAAGCGGGTATGGAAGCCTAAACAGAAGTCTTCAACTGAAGCTTCAGGCGTAGCTACGCCTAAACCGCGCCTCTCTTGCACGATGCCTGTCTGCTCCAATCATAAAGTTAAGACGGCAATCATACCGTCGCCCAATTCAAGAGCAGCAATGCCTCGCGCCGGCCTCGTTCTCACGAGCGAAGCTACTGTACCACAGCGTACGCGCAGGGTCCATGACTGCGAAGCTGAAGCCAAAGTACTATCTAAGGCTAATTGCCTTCGCAGCAGCATAGCGGGTAAAGCTCCACAACGTGCTCCGCTTTCCAGTGCGTCAAGCACTAAGTTCACGCCTGTTGGCGAAGCTAGAACCAAAGCACTATTCAGTACTAATCCCATCTGCAAGGATAAAAGAAGTAGGACACCGTCCCATGTGCGATCCAAAAGAGCCTTTACGCTCGATTGCAGAGACCCGACCGGGTCTGATTTGAGGAAATTGTTGACGGATAGACGAAACTCTTCCCCCTATTATCAACAGGTGGGATGTCAGCTGGTGACACTCCACTCGGTCCATTGCCGGCTGGGACCAATCCCCACCACGCCTCCAAGACGACGATCAGCTTTTGATCGGCTATCGGTACAGGCCCCGAGGAAACACCGCGAAAGGAGCATCTCGCGAGAGCTACCCTCGGCATCCGTCAACATGACCGGAAGAGGACGAGAGTCCCCAGATCCAGATTATAGCCCAGGCTTAGGCGAAGTCTTAGTGCATGAAGAAGGTGTTTTCCGAAACACCAGATCCAGGGTGGCAATACCCTACACTTATGAGCAGCCGTCCTCTTCAATGGCAGTGGCCTCGCCGCGACCAAAGAGAGGATCAGTTCAGTGGTCTGATGAAGAAGATGAAGATAGCGGGTATGCTTCTTCGGCCACAGTCAGTTCAGTGCGAACAGACAGAGCATCAGTTAATATGACTGATAATGCTAACGACGATCTTCGCCGGCGCCTGGAAGCTCATGAGCGAACTTCCAAAACCCAGCAAGAAGCCCTGGACAATATTCAACAGATGCTCGCTCAACTCCTCAATAACCGGAATAACAATGATGCCGGAAGCAATCACGATGAGGAGGAACACTTCAGCAATGAGCAACCAAAGCCGAAGAAATCCAAGGAGGATTCTTCCTTAGACGCCGAAGTCCTTAAGGGCCTCCAAGCTCAAATCGCATCCCTAGCTCAGAGGGATGAATTAAAGAAAGTAGGGGCAGTCCGTCCTTACCCATTGGAGTGGGACTCGGTGCCATATCCACCGAAGTTCAAACCACCAACGCTACATACCTATAATGGAAAGAGCTCGCCAAATCAGCACATCTACTATTTCCGGTCTCAGACTGGTAATGTTATAAGCAATGATGCCATCATGGCTAGGCTGTTCATTGGCACCCTAAAGGGGGTGGCATTTGACTGGTTCCGAAGTCTTCCCCCGGGCTCTATCAACTCTTGGATCGATCTGGAAACTCGGTTCCTCTCTCGTTTCTATGAGGACGATACCGAAGTAACCATGGACAAACTCCTCTCCACTGTGCAGAGGAAGGGCGAATCTGTCCGTGACTACATTGAACGGTTCAGAAACTTATCCTTGATGTGCCCAGCAGGGATGCCACTACCCATGCTCTTACAGACATGCAGGCACAACTTCTTTGACCAAGTCGAAGTTCGCATGGGGGCTGTTAAGGCCCACACCTGGAAAGAATTGGTCGAACAAGCAGAGATAGCCGAGAAGTCGGCTAAAAAGTTTGAACCATCCACCCCTAGAGGCAAGTGGGGGATGAACAACAAAGGGCGTAGCGACCTACCGCAATCTTCTCAAGCTAAAGGCAAAGAGACTATGTCTGTGGAGTTATCCGGAGATGTGCAGTCGAAGGCCAAGAAGAGCGGCTTCAACAATCAGGAGCCTAAGTTCCCTCCAAAGCAGTACTCCTTCAAAGACGATCAGGTGGTCACGATATTCCATCTGCTCCACAAAGGGAACAAAATGAAACTGCCAAATGCTCGATGTCCTAATGAGATAGGACGCACAAATGACCCCAAATACTGTCTCTATCACAGGATGATTCACCATCCTACTGACAAGTGCTATGTCCTCAAGGACAGAATTCAAGCCTTGATCGATGCCGGGGTTCTGACATTGAAGACGGAGTAGAAGAAAGTCACTGCCAATATGGTGACTCTTGAGTTCGGCAGCACCCAAAGGTCATAGTTCCTGACGGGACTTATTCAGTCCCTGCTCCACAGTTAGAAGTCAAGCATCCTCCAGCTACAGCTCAAGATAATAAGGGTCTTGTTCCCTTAACATTGGAGACAGGAGAAGTCATGTGGATACATCCAGACCTCGTCCAAGACGTACAGCGGGATCCAAAGCAGCCCAACTCAAAGGGCAAGTCTTGCAATGTCATCTCCATCCTGCCAGATGACGGCAATCTTACATCGGCTTCCCTCAGTGATTCAGAAGGAGAAAAGCTGGCTTACACAACGCAGGCCGATGTACCTCAGCCGACGGGTACTCGATCCGGAAAATCATACTTAAGGCAGTATGACAAGTCTACTGACGAGATACAACAGCAAACGACGTCAATACAAGTACCAGCATCCACTCCTATCCCAGCAAAGGGAAAAGAGAGGCCTAAGGAGGTACGATTCGACCACGTGTTGAAGAAACCACCAGGCAAAGGGTCTGATACGCCCTTTCGGTTTGACATATTGGCTCAGCTGGCCAATATCCCGGCTCGTATCACTATACACGAGCTCCTTCGCCTCTCGAAAGAGATAAGAGAAGCACTCAGGGATGCGCTAGCCAATGCAGAATCCTTTCTGACATGCATGCCTGAGATCCCTAACGACGACGTTCAGTCTCCTTACCCAGAATGTCATCATGCACAATCAAAGGTCCCCGCTATTACATTCACGGCGGAAGATATGCTTCTCAAAGACAACAAGCACGATCGACCTCTGTACTACACCGGGTATATCGGTTCAACGTGCATTGAAAGAATACAAGTCGATCCGGGGTCCGCACTCAGCATCATCCCCAAAAGGCTTCTCTACTTCCTCGGCATACCGCTATACAGGTTGTCCGCAACCACTATTACAATATACGGTTTCAACGCCGGGAGTAGTCATCCACTGGGGAAAATTCGACTCCGTTGCAGAATTGGCAGCCTGAAGTCAGAAGTGACGTGCTATGTCATTGATGCTGACACATCATATAACCTGCTGCTGGGACGGCCATGGATCCATGCCAACTGGATCGTTCCCTCCACCCTGCACCAATGCTTCAAGTATGTTGAAGATGACGCGACAGTATGAACTGTCTTTGCTGAGAAGCAACCATTTAAAGGGGTGGAAAACTACTTCACTGACACTCTCCTGTATCAAGAGGCCGGTGAAACGCTTAAGGAACCATTGCCAGATGATGATGAAAGTGGCAATGAGGCGGATTCAGAATCCGAAACAGGCATGCCAGCCATTCTGATTGGTGAACCAATTATAGCATGTCTCAATAATCCCCTATGTAATACTCCTTCAGAGGATGAAGGTGAATGGGTAATTAATGATAATATTTCTTTTGATTATCTTGCGACTGTTGGGCTATTTAAATCCATTACGGATAGCTCTCTGCACATGCCTTTACACAACCCGAGTGCGGCCAGCACGCCCATGGAATTCGCAGAGGGAGCCGTCTTGGTAATCCCGCCATCCAAAGAAGGTCAGTTACCGATAATCTTCGGTAGAACCCAGCCACGGGGACCCACAGTCGCAGATTCAAGTTCAGACTCAGACACTCCATAATTCTTTCATTACGCGCGGCCAGCCCGCCATATTATGAAGAAAATGGGATACGACTTGAAGCATGGAGCAGGCCTGAATTTTGGAAAAGGAAGGCGCAGTTTGATGCGAAACTTTGTGCCTAAAGGGAAGCCTGCAAATTACTATGATAGTACACGCAGGGGGTTAGGGTATGTTACACCCACATCGTCAGCAACCGTTCAAGCCAAGGACAATGGATCAGTTCCGTCACATTCAGTTTCATCCTCCGAGTGGGACTCAGATGTCAGTATAGGAGGAATGTTCGAAAACCTCACTGCTAATATAACCTCAAGCAGTCAATTGGAGCCCGAAGAAGCCACTGATGAGGAACCATGGGCCCAGCAATTAGACCTCCAATGGAAAAAGCGATTCGAACTGCGTGAGCCACCTACTGAAGATAAGGTGATGCAGGTCAACTTGGGTAGTCAAGACCGCCCTAAGCCCATCTTTATAAGCGAAAGCCTATCACTTACAGAAAGGGAAGAATTGATAATACTCGAGCTACGAAGATAGGCCCGGACTTGATCCACTGGTCGCTATGCACCGTCTAAACATCAAGCCTGACGTCAAGCCAATCAAGCAGCAACAACGTCGGTTTCGCCCGAACATTATGGAAGCTATTGATGCTGAAGTTCACAAGCTCATTGCATGTGGCTTCATCCGGGAGGAACAACATCCAGATTGGGTAGCTAACATCGTCCCCGTCCTCAAGAAGAATGGGAAAATACGGATCTGCATTGACTACCGTGATCTAAATACGGTTTGTCCCAAAGACGAATTCCCATTACCCATCACCGACGTCATGATCGACAACACATGCGGGTTCGAAAGAATGTCTTTCATGGACGGCTTTTCAGGGTACAACCAGATTAAGATGTATCCCGACGACGAGAAGCATACTTCGTTCCGAACACCATTGGGGGTATACTGCTACACTGTAATGCCCTTCGGACTGAAGAACGCCGGAGCAACCTATCAGCGGGCAATGAGTACAATCTTCTGCGATCATCTCCGAAAAACGGTGGAGTGCTATGTCGACGATATTGCCGTCAAAAGCCGCAACAAGAATGAACATCTTCGCGACCTGATAACGATGTTCGACATAATGCAGGCTCATCAACTGAAAATGAACCCGACAAAATCCTTCTTGGGAGTGTCAAGTGGCAAGTTCCTTGGGTTTATTGTCACATCAAAAGGGATTCATCTCGACCCAGACAAAGTCAAAGCCATTCAGAGCATGCATCCACCGAGGAATCTCAAAGAGCTCAGAGGCTTGCAAGGTAGACTGGCTTATATCAGAAGATTCATTGCAAATCTCTCAGGCCGCTGTCAGCCGTTCACCCGACTCATGAAAAAGGGTGCTTCCTTCGTATGGGATCAAGCTTGCCAGGAAGCCTATGAAGACATCAAGAGGTACCTCACAAAGCCTCCAGTCTTAGTGGCCCCTACATCAGGGAAACCATTCTTGCTTTATGTAAAAGCTCTGGACCACTGTAAAAGCTTTGGACCACTCCCTCGGTGCCCTCCTCGCTCAAAAGGATGACAATGGCCACGAGCAGGCCATTTATTATCTGAGTAGAACTCTGATAGGAGCGGAATCTCGCTACAACCCTATCGAGAAAGAGTGTTTAGCTCTCGTCTTCGCTGTTCAGAAGACACGATATTATTTGGTTGGCCAGACCATACATGTCATCTCCAGAGTAAACCCATTGCGTCTTCTTATGACGAAGCCAGGATCATTGAATTCAAGATTAGCTAAGTGGGCACTTTTGTTGTCTCAATATGACATGATCTTCACGCCTCAGAAGGCGGTTAAAGGCCAGGCTCTTGCAGAGTTCTTGGCTGCTCATCCAGTTCCGGAACATTCAAAGCTTCACGAAGACATCCCTGATGAGGTCTTCTAGTCTAATGCAACCTCAGAAGAGGAAGTATAGCAGATGTTCTTCGATGGAGCATCGCGAATGTCCCTAAAGGCAAGATTACTGCCGGAGTGGGGGTTGTATTTATCTCCCCACAGAATCATGTCCTGCCTAGAGCATTTTCTCTGACAGAATCGTGCTCCAACAATGTAGCAGAATATAATGCTCTGCTCATTGGTCTTCAGCTCGCTCATGGAATGGGGGTACGCTACCTGGAAGCCTATGGCGATTCAAAACTGATCATCAGTCAAGTTAAAGGCGAATATGAAGTCCGCCATGAGGACTTGGTGCCTTATTACCATACAGCCATCGAATTGGCTAACCTATTTGAAGGTTTCTACATCGGACATGTGTCTCGATCTCAGAATACCAAGGCGGACGCTCTTGCTGCATTAGCAACAACACTAGCCTTGCCAACCAACACTGAGTATCACCTCACAGTCGCAACCCGACATCTTGTATGCTCCAAGCACATGCTAAGAACTCGAGAAGTCTATAATGTCTCCACGCATCTTGAGCCGAGAGATTGGCGCTTTCCTCTCATTGACTATGCTTTGCACGGTCTGCTTCCAGACGATCCTAAAGAAGCGGCGTCCGTCAGATGAAGGTCTCTCCATTTCTACTACGATCCGACTTTGAAGACACTTTACCGTCGTTCATATGACGGTATCCTCCTCCGTTGCCTTTCAAATTCAGAGGCGCAGGAAGCGCTCCAAGAAGCGCACGACGGCATTTGCGGAGCTCATCAGCCAGGCCCAAAGCTCAAAGACAGGTTGCACAGACTTGGATACTATTGGCCAACTGTGATAGCCGACGCCATCCAATATGCACGAAGGTGTAAAGCATGCCAGATCCATGCAGACTTCATACACCAGCCTTCGGAGTTGCTCCACCCAACTGTTGCTTCATGGCCATTTGAAGCATGGGAATAGATGTCATAGGGCCAATCAGCCCCTCTTTGACAAAAGGTCACCGGTTTATCCTGGCAATAACCGATTACTTTTCAAAGTGGGCAGAAGTTATACCACTGGTTGAAGTAAAAACCTCTAATGTGGTTAGTTTCATCAAACACCATGTCATCCATCGATTTGGTGTCCCTAGGCGGATCATCCATGACAATGGTCCCCAATTCATAAGTCAGGTATTCTATCGATTCTGCGATAAATACCGAATTCAGAATGTGGCTTCAACTGCCTATAATCCCGCCGCTAACAGCTTGGCGGAAGCATTCAACAAAACGATCATCAAGCTACTTAAGAATTCGTCTCCTTGAACAAGCGAGATTGGGACGAAAAGCTTGGTGAATGTCTTTGGGCCAACCGAACCACGGTTCGGACACTGACAGGCAATACGCCTTTTTCCCTGGTATATGGGTGCGAAGCAGTCATCCCGTTGGAAATTCAGATGCCGTCATTGCGAGTCGCTCTGACCACCAAGTGCACATCAGAAGACAATGATCGATTGCGTCTTCAAGAGCTCGAAGCCTTAGATGAGAAGCGGCTACAAGCTCAGCAGCATATCGAGCTATATCAAGCTCGAATCTCAAAAGCCTTCAATAAGAAGGTCAAACAGAGGGTCTTCCAGAAAGGAGACCTGGTTTTAGCCGTCAGACGACCGATGATTATGACGCACAAGACCAAAGGCAAATTTCAGCCTAAATGGGAAGGACCGTTTGTAATAGAAACAGTCTATTCAAACGGAGCATACCGCCTTATGACTTCAGATGGCGACCTACTCATGATGCCGATCAATGGCAAGTTCTTAAAGAAGTATTATCCTTAATCAAGGATTCTTCTCATGATCAAGTTAACATTACACCTCTGATCAAGATCTTCGTGTCCAAAGTACACACAAAGAGAGCCTTTCTCTTCCTCTAAGCGAGATAATACAACTGTAAACCAGTAGGAACCTGGACACATACTGGCTGTCCCGAAGGAGAATCAAGGTTATGCATAAATTAACCAGATAATCCAATATCCTTAACGATTAAGGACAGAGGGAAATGTTAGCTTTTAAGTCCAACATAAATCCTCGACAACTCATCATGCTGAGGGGAATAGCATGACTAGCCCAACTCAAACAGTAGTTGGTAAAGGCATATCAAACCCGTTGACAGCTGGGGGTTTGCTAAAAATCCTAAGGGACCAGTTCCCATTTGATTCCCTCTCCAAAATCACTTACCAATTCTCATCCATAGAATGGTAAAACCACATATACATTTCACTGTTACGTTAACATTAAACCTATGACAGTGATTCCCTCGTTTCTCCCCGTGAGAACGAGACCTCCAAAATCACTTACCAATTCTCATCCATAGAATGGTAAGACCACATATACATTTCACTGTTACGTTAACATTAAACCTATGACAGTGATTCCCTCATTTCTCCCCGTGAGAACGAGACCTCCAAAATCACTTACCAATTCTCATCCATAGAATGGTAAGACCACATATACATTTCACTGTTACGTTAACATTAAACCTATGACAGTGATTCCCTCGTTTCTCCCTGTGAGAACGAGACCTCCAAAATCACTTACCAATTCTCATCCATAGAATGGTAAGACCACATATACATTTCACTGTTACGTTAACACTAAACCTATGACAGTGATTTTCTCATTTCTCCCTGTGAAAACGAGACTTTTTCCCAAACTCCATTACAACCTTTTGAGCTTGGTGGCGTCTCAAACGGTTATGTCATTGCGACCTCTGAACCACCAGACAGCCGAGTCTCAATTTTGAGCTTGTTGACATTTACAAAAGACAAGTCTCAACCTTGAGCCCTGTTGACATTTACAAAAGACAGGTCTCGATACTTGTTGACATTTACAAAAGACAAGTATCACCAACCTTTTGAGCTTGGTGGCGTCTCAATCGGTTATGTCATTGCGACCTCTGAACCAGCAGACAGCTAAGTCTCAATCTTGAGTCCTGTTGACATTTACAAAAGACATGTCTCGATACTCGTTGACATTTACAAAAGACGAGTATCACCACCTTGAGCTTGGTGGCGTCTCAAACGGTTATGTCATTGCGACCTCTGAACCAACAGACAGCCGAGTTTCAATTTTGAGCTTGTTGACATTTACAAAAGATAAGTCTCAATCCTGAGCCCTGTTGACATTTACAAAAGACAGGTCTCGATACTCGTTGACATTTACAAAAGACGAGTATCACAATCCTTGAGCCTGGTGGCGTCTCAAACGGTTATGTCATTGCGACCTCTGAACCAGCAGACAGTCGAGTCTCAATTTTGAGCTTGTTGACATTTACAAAAGACAAGTCTCAACCCAAGCCCTATTGACATTTACAAAAGATAGGTCTCGATACTCGTTGACATTTACAAAAGACGAGTATCACCAATTTTGAAGCTTGGTGGCGTCTCATTCGGTTATGTCATCGCGACCTCTGAACCAGCAGACAGCTAAGTCTCAACCCCGAGCCCTGTTGACATTTACAAAAGACAGGTCTCGATACTCGTTGATATTTACAAAAGACGAGTATCACCAAATTCTGAAGCTTGGCGGCGTCTCAATCGGTTATGTCATTGCGACCTCTGAACCAGCAGACAGCTAAGTCTCAATTCTGAGCCCTGTTGACATTTACAAAAGACAGGTCTCATCTTTCGATCCGACAAGGACCGGTTTCGGGCTTGGTGGCGTCTTAACCAGTTATGTCATCGCGACCTCTGAACTGACAGACAGCCAAGTCTCATCATCCAACCCAACAAAAACTATGTTCTCAAGAAATTGTAATACAATTTGGAACCACAATTCAGAAAGAAGAACAAGATTGGAGAGTCAACAAAAGAAGAAAAATTTTTGATTCCAAAAGGAGAAAGTACATGGAGCTACAGGCGCACACTGTAAGATCTGAGCTGCTCTTCAAGGGAGTCCAGCCTCGTCCTCCTGACATCAGCAGCCTGGGCAAGCGCCTGCGACTTCAACTCAGCCTCATCAAAATCCATTGCCTGGGCCAAACGAGCTTCAACCTCCGCCAAAGTTGCCCTCTGTGACAATCCCTACTGCGAGAGTTCGTCACTTTGAGCCTTGAGCTGCTCAAGCCGCGCAGTTTCTTCAAGACGTACCAGTTTAGCCTTGGATAAAATAAGATTGGCTTTCCTGATCATTTCCTCGGCCTTCCCAATCTTGTCTTCAACGTCAAGAAGAGCACTGGTGGAGGCGTCAATCGCATTTCCGACCTCTGCCTGCCTTGTTTCCAAGGATTTCAAGTCAGAAGAGATAGCCTTAGCAGCCTCTTGGGCGGCAAGCCGGGCCTCGCGCTTTTGAGTGACGAGACGCGCAAACCGCTCATCAACTAAAGACTCAAAGTCCGAGCTGCTGAGACGGCGCCATTCCTCTACATCCTTCTTAAATTCATCCACCAGGAGTTCCAAAGCAGTGGCCTGGTGATACCCCTCAAAATCCCGAATACTTTCGATGCCACGGGAGAGGACCACCTTTAACTTTGAGAACGGCATATTCGAGCCCTTCAAAACCAGGTCGATAGTTTGCCCTAAGCCTTTATAAAAGCTATCGACAAGGTCACCTATGTAGTCGTTCTCAACCTCAGCCACTTCTGGTAAAGAGGTAATTTCAGAGAGATCCACCGGCCTGGTCGACACTGTTATGGAAGGAGCAATGAGAACATCAACAGCAAGGCAGATTGTCAATGATCTCTCCGGAGTCTTCATGGAAATCAGCGCGCTAGCCACCGCTGAGGTAGGGCTGACAACCATCTCCTGAACAGCAGGCTCAACCACCAGAGTTGGGGAAGTAGGGCTTGTAATCACCCTCAGTTCCGCACTTGGTAAAATTGTCGGCGCCTCACTCGTTGATATAGTTGGGAGTGAGGATACCTCAGGAACTGCTCCCCTTTCAACCTCTGACCCTTCGGCCGACTTGGGCCGATAAGAAGGCAGGTCGCCGTACAGCGCATCCAGCACAGCAGCATCCGCTGCGGTCGAAGCACTCATGTCACCCCTTGACCCTTCGGGGGGATCTTCCGGCTCTCTTGAAGCTGATGCATCTTGGGGCTGAACACCTGTAACAAGACTGCGATTAGTCAGGACACTACATGCGGAAGAAGCCAAGAGGTTAGGACAATACCAAAGGATGATGTCGCCTCGAACATCTCGTCAGCCACATCAGTCTCCAGGGGCTCTATCGAAAAATTTTTGCCAGAATTAGCACGAACAGCCGGCTCGCTTTCGCTTGCCGAGTATCCTGTGGACCACCCAATAGAGCTCGATGCCTCAGGACTTCCTTTAGAAGTCCCAGCGCCCGAAGGACCGATGTCGGCCACATCACCTCCGGACTCCTCCGGACGGGCAAAAGAACCAGCCTCAGTTCTATAAGTAAATAGGGGATCATAACGTTTCCCTTGCTCTCCAGCTGCCTCAGCTCCTACAATCAAAAAAGGATTGATAATAAGTCAATGGGAACACACAAAAAGGCGTATTATATGGACAGGGTTAATCTTACCCACACCCGGAGTGAATTCATCGCTAGTCGGCTCAGCAACCGACGGTTCAGCTGCAATGGGACAGCAGGAGGAATCGCTGTAGAGGGATAACCCTCTACGACAATCGTAGGAGCTTGGCGGCGGAGCTTCTTCGCCAATGATTTCCTACGAGAGCTACCTGCCCGCTTTTTTTTGAAGTGGACTTCGGAATCCTCTTCCTCCACTTCTTCTATACAGCGAGAGGGAGCCATCCCCATCACACGAGAGCCAGTTGCAGGAGTCTCAGCCCCCGCTCTCACCTCGAGGCGAGGACTCTCGGCATCTGAAGCCTCGCTGTCTTCCACAGCAACAAACTCCTCTATACCTGGAGTGCGAACCCTTTTGCCTTCCCTTTTATCAGAAGCCTTCTGTCTCAGCCGCTGAAAAATTAACTTCACACCAGAACTGTTCACCTTGAACCCAAGAGGTGTAGAGTTGGAAGTGGCGTACCACTGGCAAAAGCACAGGGTCATTAGGAGATTGGGATTCTTTAACAGCGTACGCAGCCGCGCCCCGGTACCGCCTGCGGTGAAGAATCGCCAAGCACGGGCCCCGTCAATAAGGCTCCCCATGAAAGCCAAATTGAGATTCGGGTTGCCCACGTACAGTTGGTCATACCCAAACTGACGGGCAAACCGACTTGGAACATAGGGCTCCAGGTAGCAGGTATCCCCGCTTCTATACAACAAATGCGAAGGCCGGATACTGACCAGCCACTCAAAGACTCCCCGGCCCAGGGACGAATGCCCCTCCTCCGCATCCTTGAACTCTTCCCCATAGCCTGCACCCCGAATACGGGGAAAACAGTGGAAGAGACTATAGACGTCATAGCGACGTACTAACTTACGGGCCTCAGCCACATATTTCTTCTGCCATGAGCATCCTTCGAATCGGCGGAGGAGCGCCATTCGAACATCCTGCGGGGGATCCTCTCCAGCTTCGATTAGAGAAGGACAATGCAAGGCGAACCACGCCATCAAGTAAGTATACGGCAGACCTATTCTGGGGTTAGGTCCGTCGCGGGGCAAAATGGTCCCCTTTCCACGCTTCGTCGTTGGTGGCCTGCAAAAAGCCTCCGTCAATGCACGAAGGCCTCTATGGATACAACATACCATGGCCGAAAGAAGTCCCAGAGGGCGACCATGAACCAGACGAACAGCGGGCAGCAGAACATTCGGATGAACGATGTCACCCGAAGAAGACGGCACCACGCACCTCTTCAGCCAGACTGTTAAGAAACCAGCCAGAAGTGTCTTCCGGGACATCGGCCTGCGAGCCTGATGATGGAAGCTTCGAAGAACATCACCTTGCCCATAGGGACCATCGTCTTCCTTCACAACTAGATCCCCTTGGGAGTGCTTTCGCATCCGGTCAAAGATGTCTTCATCAGCAACTCCATAGTGAGCCGCTTCAGGAGTATTCTCCATATCTGGGAACAAATAGTCTCCCCAGCTTTTCAAGCTACAGGAGGTCCCCTTATTGCCCCATGCATACTGGAGTAAATATACAAATAACACATTAGCTCCCTGTAGGTCTCGAACAGGGCAGGCTCCTGTTTTTCCAGAAGCACCAATTCTGCCTCGCACGGGAAGTACTCTTCATAGGGAAGAGATCCAAAGGGCAGAGCAGAGACTTCCCACATCTCATGCAAGGCCATACCCAATTCGCCAACAGGGGTGAAGAAGGTCCCTGAAGCTCGGCAGTATAATTCAAAAATGGCGTAAAAGCACGCCACGTTTACCTCAATACCGTAGCAGGTCGCCCTGACGGCCTCATTGAGGTTCAGCTTCTCCAAATCCTCCTCGAAATGAGCAAGGATGTAGGTAGTCAAATCCGCCCACCATGCCTTCGGAGGGTGAATCCAGCCTGGAGTCCTGAAGTCGGTAGCTGGGTAGTTCCCATTGACCTTGCAGAATTGGTTGCCAAAGGTCAGCGCCACAGCAGGATTCTCTCCCACTGGGATGTCTCGTGACACATTCCCAGGATGCAGGCCCATTATGCAATGAGGAGGCCCCGCTCTTGCATAACCGGGAGATTGAAACATCAATTTTCCTATGTGAACAGAGTCAGTACTCCGGCTCACTTCCCACGACATCTTCCGAGCCTGCGTCACGCACTGGAAGGAAGACAAAGAAAAATGACGCTTGTTGGACGGAAGGTAGAACCTCTCGCCATCCAACTGAAAAATCCACTGCCCTTCCCCTGCATGTAGTTGGTGGTCAGGGTCTGGTGCAACATCCCCGAACATGAAATCGGGCTTCCTATAAACTTGACGGTCAATGTCTTCAAGAGGAGCTGTGGTTAGGATACTCCTAGTGGTATATTGATCATCACTATAAATGAGCGTGTCCCGAACGATGGAACTCCGCTCACTGAACAGAGAAGTCTGCCCTTGAAATTGCAAGCTCATATTGCCATCCGATCCTATGGTCATCCCGAACAGGTTGTTTGAAGGACCAGGAGTATAGTACACTGCAAGAACAAAGAGAAACTGCGATTAGTTCACCAGCCAAAGCGAACGCAAAGATATGAATACCACCAAGGTATAGCTTCGCCCAGCGAGCAAAGTAGATAAGGCAATGGCTTTAACAAAGCCTAATCTCGCAGGAAAGTCTGCGTGTCGCAGAAAGTGCCTAAGTGCTAACTTCACAAAAGAGGTATAGCCTTAAGGGCTGACGTCATCAAAAGGGCATTATGGTCAGGAAACCATCCTTGACGGCCACGACTGAAGGGACAGACTCTCATCCTGTTCCTCAACAGGACGAAGACAACCCAAGTAATGGCTTCGTACGGAAGCCTAAAGAAGAACTGTTCAGTTCTTTATTCCCTGTGCAAGGAAAATAGGGAAATCCATGGGAACGGGTTCCCTAATAAGAACAGATCATGTTCGATCGTTCTGATAGCCAAATATCAGCTTTAAAAGAGAGACCGCAGTCTCTGATAAGAAGGGAAAGTCCCTTACCGGCGACTGGTCGCTCGATGACCGGAGGAGGAGAAGGACCCTCCGCTGCAGAAGTCGCCACTTCTTTACCCGCTCATCTTTTGGGCGCCATTGAAGAGCTGCAAAAGTTCTCAAAATTCTCTGAACGAAGAAGGAAGAGGAAGAGGGAAAGTCAAAAATTTCTCTGAAAAAGGAGATCTTTTCCTGCTCAGCCCGATCGGGCTTTTATAGGACAATCAGCGCCTGAAACAAGGCCTCGAAAAAGGCACAAAGCCGCCCGAAGCGCCTCCCCGAGAAGCGCTGCTTCAATCTCACTAAGGGTTAACTTTGCCCTGGCTTAAAATGCGGACTTCGCGCAATCCTTCAGGGACTTCGCCTAAAGGCTTATCTTAGCCCCCTAAAAAGGCGTTGTTCGCGGACATACCAGTTTCGCGAAGTTCATTCAAAGAAGGGACTATGTCCTTAACTTTGCACAAAGTTTTAGCCCCGCTATGGCCAAATTCTCAACGAAGGCAGGCAAAAATCAGATGAGCAGAAGATAAACTTTCATTGATTTAAGAGCAAAGGTACATTGATACTACATCAAGGTTGTGTTTCGTACAACAGATTCAGTTGCTCAGCAAGATCATTTGCGCGAAAGGCATACAAGCGGTTTTATCTGCTTCTAAGTCAGACTGACTGGACACGAAAGGCCTTCCTTCTGCACAAAGCCGTAACCAGTTGTGTCACGGAAACACGGCCATAATTCTCCACAAAAATGGCAGATTTTGCCACCAGAAAGCGAGGTCATCTTTGTTGAAGCCTGGCAATAAAACTTATCGCCGCCAACACGTCAGACCACCTATAATGGGAATTGGCAGTGATGTCAGTGATCTGACAGGTGTGATGCCTGCTCTCCCGAAGTGAATCGTCCCCGACAAAGGCCACCAAAGTTGAAAGTTGGCAATGATGCCAGTGATCTCACAGGTGACGTCCACCATCCCGAAGCGGATCATCTCCAACAAAGCGGCTACCAGCCTCACCTCAGAACGAATCATCTCAGATAAGAGGCTGCCAACAGCCTCCGGGACACACATCGGCTGCCCCAAGTTGTTCCTCCTGCTTAAAAGTAAAACTTCAACCGGGGAAGTATATAGCAACTTTTCGGTCTCTTTCATCAAGACACAAGATCGGCGAACATAGCTCACTGCAATGCAAAATTGGAGCAAATTAGCAGTTAAACACAAAAGATACTGCAAAAGCACTAAAGCCGAATTCTTTGGGGCGAAGCAATCCGATTTCGATTGGAGCAGAGGATAAGCCTCGCTTGCACAGTGATGATGGGTTAGCTCAGCAAACGCCAAGTCCTAGCCTCACCTATATGGCAAGACTGGCTCAACCTTGAAGATACCAGGTCCCAACTTCTGCCTGTGCAGCGGACTTAACATGCAATGATCTTTCTGTGATCAAGTCAAGATGATAGCTTCGCTGGGAAGCTATGTCAAAAATCCTTCTTCGCAGATCAGTTAAATGGAGAACAAGGGAAGCTAATCCCTGAAGCAGCTGTTAAAGCTGAATTAAGGGAGATGAATTCCCTAAAATCGGTGAAGTCGTTGAATGATCAAGACTTACCAGTCCTTGGCTAGATAATAACCAGAGTGGGCATTCCCACTAATTCAGAGATCTGAGTATCTCTCTCAACCAAGAGAAGAGAAGAAGAGCAGATCACTTCTCTCTTCAGAGGACCTCAAGTGTCCTATTTATAGGCCCCATGGCCTGAGCGCTGCCGCCTCAAGCGTGGAAGCACGAGCGCATTTAAGGCATTTACTGCGCCTTGAGAAAAGGGACGGCTTCCTTTGGAACCGTGCAAAGGAAGAAACGTCTTCCTCATAAAGGCACTTATGGCGCCTTGAAAAAAAGGAATATCCTCCCTTGGAAATGCACAAGCGAAGAATATCTCCCTCGATCAGCACGAAGAAAGGAGTAATCCTCCTCGTAACCGGCCCACGGCAGTTGGCCTCGGGAAAGCGATAGATGTTCCAGAGCGAACCTACCTAGCCGCGAAGCTACCCAGACGCGAGTCTACATGATTCCTCGGCGAATCTACATCCCAAAGCAGATTCAAAGCGAAGCTGAACTCAACCATCATGGCGACGTTCATACTCCACACACCACCAATTAAAGCAGTTCAAAGTATTTCGAAGTCTGAGCCATTGCAGACTTCTGAAAACTTTGAAGGGGGTCTTGTTGACACTTAAAAAAGACAAGATTCTTATTGGTCCGAACAATGTCTAAACTTATTGACATTTACAAAAGACAAGTGACAGACGAGCCGAATACCAGGTTTCACCCATCTCCGAGGGATAAGGAAGCAACTTGGACTCCACTGATCCAGCAAGCAGACAGTGAACCCGGATTGTTTCTAAACATACCTCAGCAGGTCTAAGATGCTAGCACTTAGCATCATATGAGCCCAAAGAGATAGCCTCGCCTGAGAGGTTAAAATCATCCAACTTCGCCTTGAAGCCATTCAAAGCCTCGCTAAGAAGCTAACTCGCAAACTTCGCCACAGAGGACTTCTAGCTCCGCCAAAGGGTTTCTTTCGGACTTCGCCAGAAGATGTGTCTAGCTCCGCTGTGAGTTCAAAGCGGGCATCGCCGCTGTTGGTCTGCTATGGTCAACCTTTGACCAATCAAATCTCCGGATGAAATCGGATCCAATCAGATCAAATCCAATTAAGATCAAATCAGAGATCAAATTTGGTAGTTGATTGCCACAATCTCTTGACTCTCCTAAAAACGAGTAGGAAGATCAGGGAAAATCCTCCAACGATATGGAAAGGATCAAGAAGGTCAACCGACCTGCCAATTCTAGCTTCGCAGAAGCTGATCCTAGCCTCGTAGCAAGGCTACTTTCCAGATTTTAAACAGATTCGATTCAATCTGTTTCTATATTTTCAAGGGACGATTATACCCTTGCTCTCCCTATAAATAGCCCGCCAGGGGTACAAGGAGGGAGGATAAATCGATCAATCGGAGAAAGAGGACTCCACAAGCAGAGGCTTCTTCATAACGCACCGTGCGTTCTCGAATTCAGAGACCTTTTAGAGAATTGCTTTCTCTATCCAGAGTGTTGATACCCTAACATTGTTCTTCTTCTCAAGGAATCTCCGAAACCAGGCGAGAAGGAATTCCTAATTGAAGGCGATTTTGAGAACAGCAAGAGGGTTCTACCAACCTTCTATTCTTTAATTCTCGGAACCAGGCAAGAAGGGAATCTCATCGCTCGCATCGTCAAAGGGACAAAGTGGTCGCGCGCTGACCTGACTCCTATCGGCACACTTCTCCAGAATCTCTGAGGAGATCTACTTGTAATCTTTTTAAGAATACTTGTAATTTAGCTCCTCAACTCTTTTTTGTAAGTTTTTCCCCTTTGCGAACATAATGGAAAACAATGAAGTGTTGTCTTGGAATTGGTGGTGAAATTGTGAGTCCATCAGATTTTGGGATTTGTGTTTGGACTCACGCATACTCATTTCCAAAATTGATAGTTTTCTATTTTGGACTGGTGTAACTGAGTATGAATCTTGGAAATATTGTGGACAAGGTGGAGAAGGAGGACAAGTTGGTTGAAATTTGGACTCGGGGGAGGTGAAGCCCCACTGACTCTGTGAAGAGTTGAAATCATTCTGGAAATAATAGTTATTAGATTGGGGGCATGGGTTATATTGATTCGGATAAGACCAATCTAGCACACTAGGTTGGTTAAAGTTATGATATACCGGGTTGGTAATATCCGAAAATGAAGTCGGTGTGTAATATGAATTATTATTGAAGTTGGAAAAATTGTTATTATAAGCCATATCACACAATAGAATACAAACAAAAAGAAAGAAAAAACAAACAAATAAGCAAACAAATAAAAGGAAAAAATTCTAACTAAGTTACGGTAGACCTACGACCTAGACGACTCCTAACTGATTAGACTGTCCACGGGAGGTTTAATGCAGACTTTGACTACAAGCTAATCAGCCAGGTCAGGGTAAGGTTGGTGGGAGGTTTTCCATCAAAGACGTTCCTTAATTAAATAACCACCACTCTTCGGGCTTTCGGCCCTTAATCCCCTTCCTAGACACTGATTTGGCAGGAGTCAAATTCCAACACCTTTCCCCCTTAGGATAATCTCCTAATTGAGTCCGAGATGTCCCTAGGGCCAACGTCTACTCATTTTTAGTTAGGCTTGGGTTAGTGAGTGCTTGGAATCTGATTTTTGGGCCAAGGAAGGGTGATTAAATCCCCACCTTATCTTGCTAATGGGTGGTGCACTTAAGATCAGTTTGTGCAAGTGTATAAGATATGTAAATAAGATTCACTCAAAGCTATGTAAATCAACAAGAGATGAGTCCTATTCTAAATGCAATGCGAACGTACCTTGCTCCAGCACTTTTCAACAGTAAAGTAAATGAATTGAAAAGACACGTGCCTAAAATGCAAACGTCTAATCAATTTTTTATCTTTTTCAACAAGTATTTTACTGTTGGTTTATTAGCAGGCTTATGTGATGGCATATAAGAAATAAAGTTTACAGAAACTCTAATTTTTGCAAAGCTAGCAGCCCTGCAAAAAAAAACAGTTAGTAGTGAACTCTTCCTTGTCGCGGAAACGCGGCTAAAGCTGAGCAAACACGGCAATTCAGAGGGTACTTGGTCTCTATTTTCTGGAATAGAGGCCCAAGACCACTTATATGTTTCTACAATCCTTTTTTCCTACTTTGCTTGCCCTATAACCTGCAACAGAGAAGAAAATTCGTTTTAGTTCTAAAAATTCAATAAAAAATCAGATTTCAATAAAAACCGTTACCCTCCCCGGCAACGGCGCCAAAAATTTGATTGAAGCTTTACCTGCACACAAAATAAAGAATTTCAGATTTAAGAATAAACATGTACAAGTGCTCAATTCTTGCCACTATAGCAAGTGGCTATGCGGGTCGTGATCCACAAGGAGGGTTTGCGATAGAAACGTTCAAGGTTTGTATTGAAATCTTTATGAAGAAAAATGAAAGTTCTTCTTTGTTTTTAAGAAATAAAAATGAAAAAAGAGTTATGTTAAAGTTAGAAAGAAAATGGTAGAATGAGAAAGTGGAAAAGAATGGAGAATGACTATTTACAAAGAAATGGGAAAAAAAGCAACTATGTACAAATGAGTTGGGAAAGAAGTGATTTGGAAGATATGGTGTTGGTGATTTAATTTACAGAAATAAAAGAAAAGAAAGAAGATGAAAGAAGTACTCACCTAGTTTGGTTGATGACTTACCTGGAACCCTTACATGTTCTACCTTGCTTTGGAGGCGTTCAACGTATAGGTCATAAGATCGAGCTCAGTCCCTGTTCGCATTATATCATCAAGCCTTGCAAGAATGAAGTGATACGGATCTTGAGGAGGAGAACGTCTTCATGAAGTATCGTTGGCACTCACAAAGGCTTTTGTATACTTATACTTCTGGATTAACTTGCAAGCTCATCAAAAAACAAAGAGGTAAAGTAGAAGAGGAAGAAGAAAATAAAAGAAAATACGAACATAAACAAATGTTTACCTTTATTGCTTGCAGAAACAATGGAAGAAAGGAGGAGGGTACATCAGTGTCACTCTCAACATAAGCCTCTCTCTCTTACTTACATGAATCTTCATCTAACCTAAGCTTACATACAAATTACATAAAAAGAAAAGAAAAAAACCTAACTACAAAGAATGAAAACTAGGCTAAATCCTATCTCTGCATGGTCGTCCCATTTTCAGTGAAAATACTGGCTTTTTATAGGTAAAAACCCAACCTACAGGATCCCGGGGAGATCGGGGGAGCAAACGCTCCCCCTAACTCCACAACCAAGCTGCAGAAACGCGGCTTTGGCCGCGTTTCCGCGGCCAGGGTGTGGCCAGGTGGCCACACCCTATTGGTGGGTCTCCCCGGTTTCACGTTCTGCTTTTATCTTCAGTTGGTTTTCTCGTTTGAGTCCAGGATTGTGACGAAATGGCCTTTGATTCTTAGCTTTAACCGATCGATTCTGAGAGGATTCTTCTCAACCAGTTTTCAACCTCTTGATTTTACCCTGATTTACTGAGTGCGAATTAATTCTGATTTAATTCAGAATTTGGTGGGCTTTTGGGCTCATTTCGCTTCATCTTCTTAAGGAATGGGCCTGCAAATAAATTAAACAATTAATTAGGACAATGCAGATTTTATTCTATAATAATTATGAAAATATGATACTAAATATGCAACATTAGCGACCAAACAGCCGGGTTGGTAATATCCGAAAAAGAGGTTGATGTGTAATATAGATTATTATTAAAATTGAAAAAATTGTTGTTATAAGCCATATCACAAATAAAACACAAACAAAGAAAAAGAAAACAAACAAATAAGAAAACAAAAAAAAGAAAAAAAATTCTAACCTAAGTTAGGGCAGACTTATGACCTAGACGACTCCTAACTGGTTAGACTGTCCACGGGAGGTATAATGCAGACTTTGACCACAAGCTAATCAGCCAGGTCAGGGCAAGATTGGTGGGAGGTTTTCCGTCAAAGAAGTTCCTTAATTAAATAACCACCAATCTTCGGGCTTTCGGCCCTCAATCCCTTCCTAGACACTGATTTGGCAGGAATCGAATTCCAACACCGTTCCCCCTTAGGATAATCTCCTAATTGAGTCCGAGATGTCCCTAGGGCCAACGTCTACTCATTTTTAGTTAGGCTTGGGTTAGTGAGTGAGGAGATTGTTTGCGGGCCAAGGAAGGGTGATGAAATCCCCACCTTATCTTATTTATAAGACAAGCCCTTAAGTCAATTTAGTGCACGTGTAAAGCAATAGACAAATATTCACTCAAAAGCAGTAAATCAGCCAAGGGTGCTTCCTAGTCTATATGCAATGCGAACGTACCTTGTCTCCAGCACTCTTCAACAGAAATTAAAAAAAAAATTAAATAGACATGTGCCTATGATGCAAGAGTCTAATTTTTTTTTTCAACGAATAGGTTACTGTTAATTAATTAGCAGTATGCAGGGTGATTATAGAGAAAATTAACAGAACAACAAGTCTAACTTTAAATTTCTAGCAACCTGCAGAAAACTTAATGAGCAGTTCACTACTCAGGCTGCGGAAACGCGGCTATTGCCGCGTTTGCGCGGCTCTGTAGTAGGCTCTACTGCTCTGCCTTCGAGGGCAGAGGCACAGAGTTGCTATATGTCCTTTGCTGTAGTTATATTTCTTGTTCTCTGATCCTGCAAACAAAATAATAAATAAATCAATAATTAGTTTTTTTTTTAGAGAATACTTACCGTCCCTCCCCGGCAACGGCGCCAAATTTTGATTGAGATTTTACCTGCACACAAAATATAGTATTTCAGATTTAAGAATAGGATGTGCAAGGTACTCAATTCTACCGCTATAGCAAGTGACTATGCGGGTCGTGATCCACAGGGAGGGACTAGTGATGGAAGCTTTTTTAATAAGTTCTCTAAAGTGTTTGAATTAGGAAGAAGATGGTAGATTAAGAAGGTGGAAAATAGATTATATACAAGAAATTGAATTGGGTGTTGTTGGTATTGGTGATCTAAACTAAAGAAATAAAAGAAAGAAAACTAAAAACTAAAAATCATACTTACCTCTTCTGCGCCTGTTTACCTTTGATCCGTTGCGACGACTTACCTTTTCTTTGAAGGCAATCAAGCATGGCGTATAGGATCTTCCCCTTCTCGATCTACACTACGAATAAAAAGGACAAACTATACTAGCAAGAGAAGGTTTGTTCATCACCATAGGCCATCAAGGGCACTTCAACGGCTAAGCAGTCTCTAAGCTATCGGATTCTCTTGGATTGCAAGTCATCAGAGGAAAATAAAAAAAACAAGAGTAAAGAAGAAACAGAAACTTCGATTTGATTCTTATAACAATGGAAGAAAAGATTTACTTACACAGATGTCACCTCAGTACAAGCTTGATCTCCTTCCTCCATGAAACTCGTCTCTCCTCTCAGATGCATAAAAGAAAAATAAAAAAAACCTAAGTTACAATCTAAAAATTTAGCCTAAGAAAAACCCTAAATTTGTTTCTGTACTCCACGCCTTTCTCTGTCGCTCTGCAGAGGTATTTATAGGAGATGGAAGAAGTAGAGTCCCGGTATAACTCCTCCACGAAAGCACATACCCAACCTCATCCGTATTGCCGCGGAAACGCGGCTATGGCCGCGTTTCCGCGGCCATAGATTGGCTTCTGGCCACGCGCTTTCGCGCGTGGCCTCCTCTGGTCCATCCATCTGGGTATATCCTTCTGGATTTTGCATACCGACTCTTTATTTTGAAAATTTAGGATAACTTGGGAAGCAAGTTACCCTAAATCCAAATCTTTTAAAACGATTTTTGTTATCTTTGCACTATTCTCCCTTTATCTATAGCCTTGTCCTGCAAGCAATTAGGGTTTAGTAGAAGTCCATCCTTTTCCTTTCTTTTAGCAATTAGGAGTTCTTTCTTATCCTTCCTTTTCCTCACTTAGATTTTAAATAAAGAGTTTAAAAATCCAAGTTTAGATTAGGTTAGATAATAAAAAACTTCTAAATTACTACAACTTTTGCACATGGGCTTTTTGGGCTTCTGGGCTTCATTTAGGCTTTATTCTTTTATTTAAATAATTACTCAAGGCATGCACACATTAAATAACAAAACATTAGTAATAATGCATAATTAAAAGAATAAATAGGGAAATATGATAGTAAATGTAGTGATAAATATGCATTTTTTACTACCTATCACACTCCCACACTTATCTTTTTGCTCGTCCTCGAGTAAAAATCAAAAAGAATAAGAAAAGAAAAAACTAATCTAGCCTAACTCACTTTCGTAGGCATCACGGTTGCACTTAGCATGTGCAACAAGCCGTTAAACCTCTAGGTTACCCTAGAGGACGAATGTTGTCTCGTGAGGGTTTTCAGCGGATTACACCCACAAAATCCATAAAAAGGAAAATATTTGAAATATGTTTGAAGAGACTAAGTAATCTATAAGTTTTAGGATTATCATTTTTATTCATTCTTAAACTTAGTCTTTATATAGTAAATTGTTATTCATTTTAGGTAAGGATCAAAATTGAATTTTTGTATAGTCTTTTCGTTACCAAAAGTCATATGCATCCTTGTGAATCTTTACTAGATATTCCTTAACTTGGACTCTCATGCCTCTTTATTATTATTATTTTTTTAAATATGTATAACTCATCTAATTTTCTTTCGTGTAAGCATGAAGGCTTCTTGAGGCCCTCATACCTAACTAATTGACTATTAAATGTGTTAGTACATATATAGATAATTTTTCTTAGTTTTCTTAGGCTTTCTAATCCACCCATGTAGCGAACTTAAAGTCGGTGGCTCCCAAACCGGTTGGTTTTAGGGCACCGGGTGAGAAAACACCCCACGGACTTAAGGATTCGAGTGAACTAGGCCACAAAACTAAGGTTTTTATTTATACAATCACCTTTAGGCGTGAATACTTATGCTTCTTGAGGCACATATATCCAGCTTTATCAGTAATTTTTTTTAAAATTTATATATATATATATATATATATATTTTAATTAAATTTTTTTTAAGGCACAACAGTCTTTGTCTTAGAATCCTAGATATGTAAATGTATTAGGTATGCACATTTCATTAAGGTAAAAATGAAGACTAATTACTTATTCAATTTTTTTCCTATACCTGAAAATTCAACAATTTATTTATTTTGATCAAGTTTTTAGAAATCCTAATCATGGTTTTCCTAATTCTTAAGACTAATGTTGACTGAGATTTCCTGCACACAAAATATAATATTTTAGTTTTAAGAATATGATGTGCAAGTCTCAATTCTAATCCGCGGTAGCAGGGCTATGCGGGTCGTGATCCTCAGGGAGGGACTGCGATGGAAGCGTTAAGCAAGTTTCTCTAAAGTTTTTATTTTTATTAGTTAAGTTAGAAAGGAAGTGGTATTTACAATGAATGGTATTTACAATGAAGTGAAGAAAAGAATTGTGGAAGATGTGGATCTAAACTAAAGGAAGAAAAGAAAGAAAACACGTACGAACCTCTTCAGCCTGCTTACCTTTGATCCGTGCGATGATTTACCTTTTCTCGGAAGACTTGCAAGTATGGCGTATAGGACGTTCATCGCCATAAGCCATCAAGGGATCTTCGTTGGCTAGGCAGTCTCGAAGCAGTTGGGTCTCATTGTTCACAAGGCATTAGAGAACACATAGAAGAAAGAAAATAGGAACATAGAAACACAAGAATAAACAAGAGATGAAAAACATAAAATAATAACAAAAACGAACCTTAAATGGATTTCATTAACAATGGAAGATAAGCGGGCTTATACCGCTGTCACCTCAGTACAAGCGAAGACTCCATCCTCCATGAAAGTTTCCTCCACTCTCAGTTACAAAGTTTACAAAATAAAAACGAAAATAAAATCTAACCTAAAAACTAAACCCTAGCTTTTGGCCCTTTGCTCGCCTCTGGACGACTCTGTACGTTGCACTGCAGGGGGTATTTATAGGTGCAGAAGGTAGAGGAGTCCCGGATGAAGTTGCCCACGAAAATTGGTTTCTGGATAAGCTCAAAGTGCCGCGGAATCTTGGATTTTGCCGCGGATTTGTGGCATTTTTGTGGAATCTGGCCACGCGCTAAAGCGCGTGGCCTCAATATTGCATATTTTACCTCATAATCCCCATGCATTTAATAAATAAATATATGATTTTTACTCATCTTCTCTATATATTTGCAGGTACACACTCTAATGGAGAGAAAGCCAATAATCACTTTAATTAGCAATAATTAAAGTGATTAATCCAAGATCAAGATAAAGCTCAAGATTTGAAATCAAGATTCAGAAAGATCCGCGCACCCAATGAAGAATCCAGAAGGCCACGTGGCTAACCACTTAACAACCAGATCCCAACAGAAAATCTGAGCTCAACGGCCCAGATTCTGCCGCCAGATCTGGGATCTTGCCGCGCCCTGGCGGCAGTTACAGGGCCGTTGAGATCCGGATTTTACGCCAACAAACTAGCTTCTGGATCCTTCACCTGGGGCCTATAAATACTTCACCTGGACCTGCGAGCAAAGACTGAATGGAGAAGAGAGGAGAAATTGTTAGATTCTTGTAATTTTCATAGGTTTTTCTCTAGGTTTTAGTTCTTTAGATCCCTCTTCTTCTTCCCTAGATACTTTGTAAAAGAGAGAGATTGTGAGAGAGAGAGCTTGTGTAATCAAGGTGTGACAACTTGAAGCAACAAGGATTCATCCATTCTCCTTCCTCTACTTGAGCTTGGTTCTAGTTTACTTGCTTTCTTTACTTGCTTTCTTTAATTTCTTGCAATTTTATTCATGCTTTGCTTTACTTTTCTCATGGCTTGTAGCTAATTCTTTCTACCATGTACTAGCTAACCACTAGCCTTGCCATCTTCACTAACTCATGGGTGATTGCTTTATTTCATCTTGCAAGTTGGATGGTCTTCTCTTCTCCGATGGGTTAAACCACCCTTCATCTACATGAGAAAGTAATTAGATCAACACGCAAGACGAAACCTACGCCGATGGAGTGACAACATGAGGCACGCCTTCACTATCACGGAGTTTGGTAAGCTTTGGCAGGTAGTAAGGTAAGCTAGTCATGGTTTGATTCTTCAAGTTCACTTTCTTTTTAGTTGTTAGTCCAAATCCAATCTTCTTTGATTTCTTTCCACTTTTCCACCATGAACATATTCATCCATTCTTTCATTTCTTGTTCCATGATTGTTTTATTCTATTAAGCATAGAAGACACTTCGTTTACATTTCTTCACTACGATTCGTAACGCTTCTATCGCTAGCTCTCCCTGAGAATCGACTCGGTATAGCCTTATGCTATAGCGGAGATAGGAAAGGATACATCGATACATTTACATACACCTTTCCTGTCTTAATCAAAATGGCGCCGTTGCCGGGGAGAGCAACGGATTTTCTTTAAAGTGAAGAACTAAACGAATTTTCTTCTCTGTTGCAGGTTACAGGTTGAAGAACAGGAAAATTTTCATTGCAGTAACATATAAGTGGACCTGGGCCTCTGCTCTCGAAAGCAGAGACCAGGATCCCTCCAAATTGTCGCAATTTCTGGGTTTTTGCCGCAGAATTGCGGCAAAGAGGAGATCACTACTTACAAATTTTCTGCAGGGGCTCTGATTCTGCAAAATACAGCTGCTGATATAATTGAATTCCTGTAATTTTCACCATATACCTGCTAAATTAATCAACAGTAAAAAAATTGTTTGTAATTGTTAAAAATTGTTTAGACATTTGCATTTTAGGCACGTGTCTTTCAATTCATTTACTTTTACTGTTGAAGAGTGCTGGAGGCAAGGTACGTTTTGCATTGCATGTAGACTAGGAATCATCTCTTGCTTGATTTTCATACTTTGAGTGAATTCTAGTTATATATTCTTGTACACTTGCACAATTCAATTTTAAGGGCATAACCCGTAAATAAGATAAGGTGGGGAGTTCATTACCCTTTCCTTAGCCCGAAAATCACAATCCAAGCACTCACTAACCCAAGCCTAATTTAATAAAAATATAGACGTTGGCCCTAGGGACATCTCGGACTCATCTAGGAGATTATCCTAAGGGGGAAAAGTGTTAGAAATAGACTCTTGCAAAATCAGTGTCTAGGAAAGGGATTGAGGGCCGAAAGCCCGAAGGTTGCTGGTTACTTAATTAAGGAACGTCTCTGACGGAAAACCTCCCACCAACCTTGCCCTTCCCTGGCTGATTAACTTGTGGTCTACGTCTACACTAAACCTCCCGTGGACGATCTAATCAGTTAGGAGTCGTCTAGGTCTAGGTCAACCATTCTTTTGGCTTGGTTTTGATTTTTTTTCTTTTGTTTGTTGTTTGATTTTTCTTTTTTGTTTGTGATTGTTTGTGATATGGAATTCAACAATAATAATTCTTTCAATCTGAACATGAATCCATATTTCACACCAACTCCATTCTATTCGGATAATTCCAACCCGGCGTTTTACAATATGCATCAACCAAATACACCGGGTTGGCCTTATCCGAATCAATATGACCCATACCCCCCATCTAATAACTATGATTTCCATAATAATTTCAAATCTTCACCGAGTCATTGGGGATTCACGTACCCCGAGTCAAATTCTCAAATTCCTTGTCCACCATATTCACCTTGTCCACAGTATTCATTTCCCGATTCCGCCTCATATACTCCTTTTTCTGAACCACCAATTGAAGAAAAATCTGAGTACTAAGGAGTATAGAAGCCAATTTACAGAGGGTCGAGCAACAACTTCAAGAAACATTTGCCCCTCCAATTCCACAGTATTTTCAAGAGTCTTACTCACTTCCACCTTTTCCTAATGAACAACCATTTGCCTTGGAAACAAGTAAAGATCTCTTGTGTGAGTCCATTCTTCCATCACCACACATTTTTGACTCACAATTTCATCACCAATTCCAAAACAACACTTCATCTTTTCCACAAAATGATGAACCAATGAATTGTCAAAAGATGCTTGAATTCTTGACTCAGACTCGAAATACTCGTAATCGTGACGTAGAGTTGATGATTCAAACTCTTCATTCTCATTTTTCTAATGTCACTAACCATTCTGTCCGAGCCAAAGAGTCATGTAGTTTTGAAAATCAAGATTCAATTTCAGCACAATCACCTGAACTTGTCCAACCTTCAGATCCTATTGACATTTTGGCAAGTTTTCCTTTTACTGAAATTGAACTTGAACATGAACATGATCCTGAACTTCCACTTGATGATTCAATTTTCCTTCCTGATTCAATTATGACTCCGGTGTCTTCACATGATTTCACTTCATTTCCCGAGTCAGTATTGGATCCAGTGCCAGTCCATTTTGAAATTGAATCACCAATCATTTATGATGATCATATTGAACTTGACCAATTTCATACTTTTGAAAGTCCCATAGATAAATTGGCAAGTTCACATTTTTGTGGAATTGAATTCCATGAAGAATATGATCTTGAACCCCAACTTAGTGATTCGATCCTTCTTTCTGATTCAATAATGACTCCGGTATCTTTACCTGATTTCAATCTTTTCCCAGAGTCGACATTGGATCCTTTCCCAATTCACAATGAAGTTGAATCACCCATCTTTAAGGATCATGTCGAACTTGACCAATTATACCTTTTTAAAGATCCTATTGATAAATTGGCAAGTTCTCATTTTTGTGGAATTGAACTCAATATGGAATGTGATTTTGACTCTCAAACTTGTGATCTAATTCAAATTCCTAAATCATTATTGACTCCTGTTATGTTACCCAATTTGAGCAACATTTTAGAGTCAGTTTTGATTCCCATCCCTCCTGAACTTGAATCACCAATTTTTGATAGTCACATTCCATTGTTGGACAATACATGTGGACTTGAGTTTCCATTTTTTGACTTGGACCCAATTCCAGAATTCACTATGACTCTTGAACCTTTACTTGATTTCAGTCATCTTCCTGAGTCCAAGTCAACTGTTCTGTCATTTCATACATCATTCTGGGACAAGGTGGTTGACAAATTTGACTCTGAAATTTATTATGGAAAATGGAAATTAGATGGGGTCATGTACTTATTAAAGATCCTTCATGGATTCATCTTTTTAGTGGGTCATATTCCTGATATTTTTGGTGAGTTCTGCAAAACCCAACGTAATAATGATTGGGCCATGTTTCGTGGACCAATCAGACCACCACCGGAACCACCACCTTAAGGTAATTTTGTGTTTTTTTTTTTTTTTTTTTAGGGTTTACTAACTTAGAGTTTTTAGATTTTCTTTCTTTTAAACTTCTTTTAGAAATTAATAAAAAAAAAGAAATAAAAATAAAGGAGGGATTTTTATGCTTAAAGGAGTTTCTACACTTTCCAAATTCAAAATCTTTCTAAATTCCTAGGTTTCATCAAAATCCTTCTTTCAAGAATTCCAAATTTCTAGGTCATTCCAAATTCCCAAGAGTCAAACTTCCCTTTTCAAAGCTACACCTTCCAATGTGGTAAAAATCCTTTTGACCTAGGGATAGAAGTGGAAACCTCTTAATTCTTCCCTCCTATAAATATCTCTCCACCCTACACTTCTCCTTCACAAGCGAAAATTTCCTCAGATCTCCAACTTCCTATCAAAAGCGCCACACTCTGAACCTTTTCTCCTCCCCAGATCTCACTGTTCTGCCGCCAGTCTGCGACTCCAACCAGGAATCTGCGGCAAAGTCAAAGTCTCCTGCGCCCAGAAAAATTCTGCTCCGATCGATTTCACGTTCTTGTTGGTGATCTGGTGCTATATTCTTATTCAGAGACTCCTGAATCCACTGCAGAGTTCGAAATTCTTCCCCCACGAATTCCGGGGGTGGTTCGACTTCTCATCTTTTCTTTTTTACCACTTTGATCTTAAATTCATAGTATGGCACCTTCAATTTTTGTTGAGAAAGATTTTGGGCAGATTTTAAGTAATGCAAATGGTTATGGACATGTGTTTTTAGAGAGAATTAGGGCTTGAAATTGGTACACATTAGTATATGACAACTCTGAGACTGATGCTTTTTATTGTCCCGACTTGGTGACAATGTTTTACACACACATAGACCAAGCATCAATTGATCCACACATGTACCAGTTCACTGTACACATGCCCACTGGAGACTTGTTTATCACGCTTCCTCTTCTTGAGGAAATCACTTCTGTCCCAACCATCACGCAACACACCGAGCCTCTCCCGTTGATTGAGTATATGACTATTATGGGGGCTCGTTGTACTGAGCAGGACGTGGGCTCAAAGCCAGTACGACCTTTCGAAATATTCACTGCGTTGGACGTTGGATCCAACGAAACATTTTAGGGCTAGACCACACCTCCTCTTTCAACAGACCAGTGTTGCAGATTATACATGATTTAATGACTCGTCAACACTCGGTTTGTTTGAATAAGGTCATCTTCCATGCACTTATAGCCAACTCTTCACGCACACGAGGTGCCAAATACTCCCACCCCATCTTGATTACACGTCTGTGTAGGACTTTCCTACCAGACGATGTTTTTGATTCATTTGACAGAGTATTTGTTGCACCGGAGAGACCTACAAGTTCTTATAATTGTTGTTTGCACGCGGTCTGGACTCCTACTGTACAGACCGAGCATGTAGAGTCCTCCTCTGAGGAGAGTCTTGAGGATGAAGATGAACCTGAGTTTGGCGGCAGGATCCCCCAGTAGAGTCACGAGCTTTCATGTCTTCCATCTGGAAGGGCATGAAGAAAATATTTAGGGGTCAAGTGAGGCTAAGGAAGAAGATGGAGGAACAATCCTCCAGGTTAGAGGAGCAATCCTCTAGGTTAGAGGGCATTGAGGCAAGGTTGAGGAGGACACAGTCGGCTGGACCCAGTACTACTGCGGTTCCAAAGAGGAGGAGGGAGTGACTTTTTACCTTACCTATTTCATGCATCATTTTTATCTTGCATACATTGAGGACAATGCATGAGATAGGTATGGGGGGGTATGTACTAACATAGGACTTTTTATTTTCTTCATAGGATTTTTATTTTTTTAGGATTTTTACTTTCTTTTTAGGTCTTTTATTTTTAGATTTTATCTTGTTTTTTCTAGATTTTCCACTTTCTTTTAGATTTTACCTTTTCTTTTAGAAAAAAAAAAAACTTTTTGAAAAAAAGAGACAAAGTTTTTATCTATTTTTAAGAAAATTAAGATGTATCTTAGAAAATTAAGAAAGCCTTAATTATGACATCTTAAACCTAGTTGAAATAATAGATCTTGTTTGAAATTATAGGCTAAGTAAGAAAAATTGGTGAGATATTCTTATCTTGAATTTTTTGCCTTAGATAAGTATGCACTTCACACTTACACATTTCTTGGGATGGAAACAAAAGACCAAAATGCCATAAATAAAAATAAAAAAAAGAAAAAAATATATATATAAATAAAACATCACCTATTAAGCTGGAGAATTGTGCCTCAAGAAGCATGATTATTCACGCCTAACGGTGGTAAAGGAAATAAATAATCCCCCTTAGTTATGTGGCCTTTTTTACTCGAGACCTTAAACCCGAGGGATGTTTTCTCATCTGGTGCCCTAAGACCGTCTGGTTTGGGAGTCATCGGTTAAAGGCTCGCTACAAGGGTAAACTAGAAAGCCTAGACTAAGGGAAGAATAAAAAAAAAAGAAAAAAAAAATATATATATAGATAAATAAATGGCTTTATGGTTGGAGTTGAAATCCCAGAAATCATCACTTACACGGTGTGCATACTATCTAGGTTTTATGAAAGATAAAGTATTCAATCCAATTTTGAACTCTTACCTTAATTGAAAACAAGATCTTGCATGGATACTAAGTTTAAGGAAGAATAATTATAGGTGGACTTATGACCTAGAATCACTTATATTTTTGCAAAAATAGTTCGTAAACTTGTCTCTTATTCAAAATGCGTTTTCAAAACACTAACATTTTGTTTCTTTCTTTATAGATTTTGTGGGTGTAATCCGCTGAAAACCCTCAGGAGACAACACTCCTCCTCTAGGGTAACCTAGAGGTTTAACGGCTTGTTGCACATGCTCAGTGCAATCGCGTCACCTGCGAAAGTGGTGTAATAAAATTGGTAGTTTAGATTTTCTTTTTCTTTGTTTTTGCTCGGGACGAGCAAAAGAATAAGTGTGGGGGTGTGATTGTAACTCAATATTGCATATTTTACCTCATAATTCCCATGCATTTAATAAATAAATATATGATTTTTACTCATCTTCTCTATATATTTGCAGGTACACACTCTAATGGAGAGAAAGCCAATAATCACTTTAATTAGCAATAATTAAAGTGATTAATCCAAGATCAAGATAAAGCTCAAGATTTGAAATCAAGATTCAGAAAGATCCGCGCACCCAATGAAGAATCCAGAAGGCCACGTGGCTAACCACTTAACAACCAGATCCCAACAGAAAATCTGAGCTCAACGGTCCAGATTCTGCCGCCAGATCTGGGATCTTGCCGCGCCCTGGCGGCAGTTACAGGGCCGTTGAGATCCGGATTTTCTGTTGGGATCTGGTTGTTAAGTGGTTAGCCACGTGGCCTTCTGGATTCTTCATTGGGTGCGCGGATCTTTCTGAATCTTGATTTCAAATCTTGAGCTTTATCTTGATCTTGGATTAATCACTTTAATTATTGCTAATTAAAGTGATTATTGGCTTTTTCTCCATTAGAGTGTGTACCTGCAAATATATAGAGAAGATGAGTAAAAATCATATATTTATTTATTAAATGCATGGGAATTATGAGGTAAAATATGCAATATTGAGTTACAATCAGCCTCACCTGGTCCGTCCATCTGGGCGCTTGCTTCTGGAATATGTATCCTAGCCTTTTAATCTGGATTTTTGAGATAACTTAGTAATCAAGTTACCTTGATCTCAATTATCCCAAATCTTTTATCCACGAATTTCCTTCTTATCTTTGGCTTTTATGCTCATCCTGCAAGAGTTTAGGGTTGGGTAGAATTCTATCCTTCCCTCATCTTTAATAATTGCAACTTTAGCCCTTATATATTTGCACTTTGACAATTGATATTTGCACTTTTACACCTGGGCTTCAACTGTGGGCTTTTGGGCTTCATTAAGCTTTATTTATTATAAAAATAAGAATTCGAGGCCTGCACACAATAAATTACAAATTATTAATAAATGTGCAGAATTAAATGAATAAATATGAAAATGTGATGGTAAATATGATGATAAAAATGCACTTTTCACTACCAATCACACCCCCACACTTATCTTTTTGCTCGTCCTCGAGTAAAAACAAAGAAAAAGAAAAAGAAATGAAAAGTTAATCTAACCTAACTCACTTTCGTAGGAATCACGATTGCACTTAGCACGTGCAACAAGCCGTTAAACCTCTAGGTTACTCTAGAAGACGAGTGTTGTCTCGTGAGGGTTTTCAGCGGATTGCACCCACAAAATCCATAAAAAGAAAATATTTGAATTATTATTGAAGAGACTAAGTAGTCTATAAGTTTTAGGATCCTCATTTTTATTCATTCTTTAAACTTAGTCTTAATAAAGTTAATTGTTTTCCATTTTAGGTAAGAATTAAAATTGAATTTCTAATATAGTCTTTTTCGTTACCAAAAATCATATGCATCCTTATGTTTTTACTAGGAATTCCTTAACTTGGACTCTCATGCCTCTTTATATATATATATATATATATTTTTATTTTTTTATTTTTTTAAATATGTATAACGCATCTAATTTTCTTTCGTGTAAGCATCAAGGCTTCTTGAGGCCCTCATACCTAACTAATTGATTATTAGATGTGTTAATACATATATTATATTTCTTAGTCTTCTTAGGCTTTCTAATCCACCCATGTAACGAACTTAAAGTCGATGACTCCCAAACCGGTTGGCTTTAGGGCACCAGGTGAGAAAACGCCCTGCGGACTCAAATTCGAGTGAACTAGGCCCCAAAACTAAGGACTTTATTTTATTTACTCACCTTTAGGCATGAATACTTATGATTCTTGAGGCACATGTATCAGCTTAATTGGTGATTTTTTTTCTTTTTTTTCTTTCTTTTTTTTTTTATGAGGCACAAGGTCTTTGTCTTAGAATCCTAGATATGCATTTGGTATGCATACCTCATTAAGGTAAAAATCAAGACTAATTAATTATTCAATTTCTTCTCCTATACCTAAAAATTAAACAATTTATTTATTTTGACCAAGTTTTTAGAAATCCTAATCATGATTTTCCTAATCCTTAAAACTAACTTAGATTTCTTTCAAAAAATAAGTCAAAATATTTCCTTTTTATAACATTTTTTTTTTTAAATTTTTTTTTCAGATTTTTTTTTTTTTTTTTTTAGCAAATTTTTTTGTTAGTTTCTACCTATGTTAGTATGTTAGTAAAGCCCACCCCACACTTATCTCATGCATTGTCCTCAATGTATGAAATGAATGCATATATGCATGAAAAAGAACAAGGGAAGGCGGAAAATTACCTTAGGGGGTGGTTCCGGTGGTGGTCTAATTGGTCCACGAAATGCGGCCCAAACAAGATAACGTGGTAGTTCACGGGACCTACCTTTATTGACCTCTTTTTTATTTACATATTTACAGTCCCCAGAATGAATAGGATCATGGAAGATCCTCTCGTGAAACTTACTCCCTTTACATGACCAGTCCTGGAAAATCATCACAGAGTCATGGTCTATACCTATGTCCAACAAAAGAATGTGACTTGGTAGAATGGTTGACTTGGACTCAAGAATGATAGGTTCAGGAACTAATACCGACTCAGGAAAGAAACTTAAATCAAGTAAGGGTTCAGGAGTCGAGCATGGTTCAAGAAGTGGGTCCAAGTCAAGAAATTGAAACTCAAGTCTACAATCATTTTCCCACAATGGAATGTGACTCAATGTTGGTGATTCAAGTTCAGGAATGATAGGTGTGGGAATCAAAACTGACTTTAAAATATTACCTAAGTCGGGTAACAAAACAGGAGTCAATAATGATTCGGGAATTTGAACTTGATCATAGATTTGGGAATCTAGGTCACATATCTCATTAGTTTCAATCTCATAAAAATGGGAACTTGCCAATTTTTCCATGGGACTTTCAAAATTGCACAATTGGTCAAGTTCAATATGATCATCAAAAATGGGTGATTCAATTTCATGATCTATGGGTATGGGAATAAATGTTGGCTCAGAAAATTGGTCCAA
This sequence comes from Agave tequilana, assembly GCA_038442645.1. Lineage (NCBI taxonomy): Eukaryota > Viridiplantae > Streptophyta > Magnoliopsida > Asparagales > Asparagaceae > Agave > Agave tequilana. The sequence continues at coordinate 2,937 of JAVJIF010031192.1, read as the reverse complement.
ATTGGGTAAGGATACTGGAGTCAACATAGATTCGAAGATGGAAACTGAATCGCAAAGTTGGGGATCAGGTTCACATTCATAATCTAATTCAATCTCATTGAAATTAAAACTAGCCAATTTGTCCAAGGATTGGGATTGAGCAAGTTCATATTGATGTGATGAAATTGAATTTTGATCAAGGTCTTCTAAACAGAATGATTCTTGGTTCCTATCAAGATGCTCAAGAATGTTTGAAAGTCTAGAAATTTGATCATTCATCATATCTTGCAACCGATCCACTTTTTCTTCTAACCCATCGAATAGATCAATGGAGGACTGAAACCTTGGTGATGTGGGAAAAGACGTATATGAAGATAATGGTTGAACAGGTGGTTGACCATATGGCTCAGGGGTATTGAATCCCCATTGACTCTGTGAAAAGTAGTGATGATTATTCCAATCTTGTTCATAGTATTGGGACTGGGGCATGTAATGATTCGGATAAGACCAATCTGGCACACTAGGTTGGTTAGAGTTATGATATGCCGGGTTGGTAATATCCGAAAAAGAGGTTGGTGTATAATATGGATCCTCATTAAAATTGAAAAAATTATTGTTATAGGCCATATCACACAAAGCAAACAAAAGAAAAAAAACAAACAAAAAAGAAAAATTTCTAACCTAAGTTAGGGTAGACCTAGACCTAGACGACTCCTAACTGGTTAGACTGTCCACGGGAGGTAGGGTGTAGACTTTGACCACAAGTTAATCAGCCAGGTCAGGGCAAGAGTGGTGGGAGGTTTTCCGTCAAAGACGTTCCTTAATTAAATAACCACCACACTTCAGGCTTTCGGCCCTCAATCCCCTTCCTAGACACTGATTTGGCAGGAGTCAACTTCCAACACCGTTCCCCCTTAGGATAATCTCCTAATTGAGTCCGAGTGTCCCTAGGGCCAACGTCTACTAATTTTTAAGTTAGGCTTGGGTTAGTGAGTGCTTGGGATATGATTTTTGGGCTAAGGAAGGGTGATGAAATCCCCACCTTATCTTGTTAACGGGTTATGCCCTTAAGATGAATTAGTGCAAGTGTACAAGATAAGTAGATAAGATTCACTCAAAGTAGAAAATCAACCAAGAGATGAGTCCTATTCTACATGCAATGCGTACGTACCTTGCTCCTCCAGCACTCTTCAACAGTAAATAAAAATAATTGAAAAGACGTGCCTAATATGCAAACGTCTAATCAATTTTTATTTTTAACAACCAATAACTTACTGTTGAATTATTAGCAATTTACAGGTATATCACAGAACAAAATAAACAGAGCAGTAAACAGAATTTACAATTTGCAGCAACTGCAAAAATATCAATCAGTAGTTCTCTACTGTTGCCGCGTTTCGCGGCTCTGGCCGCGGATCCGCGGCAAAACAGTAGGTTCTGGTGCTCTGCCTTCGAGGGTAGAGACACAGAATAGCAATATGTCCACTGCTGCTACCATGTTTCTGTTTCCTGTTCTCCAAACCTGCAAACAGAAAAGAATAAAGAATTAGTTAAAAATTAAAATTTTGTTTTAGAGATAAACTTACCGTCCCTCCCCGGCAACGGCGCCAAATTGTTGACTGAGATTTCCTGCACACAAAATATAATATTTTAGTTTTAAGAATATGATGTGCAAGTCTCAATTCTAATCCGCGGTAGCAGGGCTATGCGGGTCGTGATCCTCAGGGAGGGACTGCGATGGAAGCGTTAAGCAAGTTTCTCTAAAGTTTTTATTTTTATTAGTTAAGTTAGAAAGGAAGTGGTATTTACAATGAATGGTATTACAATGAAGTGAAGAAAAGAATTGTGGAAGATGTGGATCTAAACTAAAGGAAGAAAAGAAAGAAAACACGTACGAACCTCTTCAGCCTGCTTACCTTTGATCCGTGCGATGATTTACCTTTTCTCGGAAGACTTGCAAGTATGGCGTATAGGACGTTCATCGCCATAAGCCATCAAGGGATCTTCGTTGGCTAGGCAGTCTCGAAGCAGTTGGGTCTCATTGTTCACAAGGCATTAGAGAACACATAGAAGAAAGAAAATAGGAACATAGAAACATAAGAATAAACAAGAGATGAAAAACATAAAATAATAACAAAAACGAACCTTAAATGGATTTCATTAACAATGGAAGATAAGCGGGCTTATACCGCTGTCACCTCAGTACAAGCGAAGACTCCATCCTCCATGAAAGTTTCCTCCACTCTCAGTTACAAAGTTTACAAATAAAAACGAAAATAAAATCTAACCTAAAAACTAAACCCTAGCTTTTGGCCCTTTGCTCGCCTCTGGACGACTCTGTACGTTGCACTGCAGGGGGTATTTATAGGTGCAGAAGGTAGAGGAGTCCCGGATGAAGTTGCCCACGAAAATTGGTTTCTGGATAAGCTCAAAGTGCCGCGGAATCTTGGATTTTGCCGCGGATTTGCGGCATTTTTGTGGAATCTGGCCACGCGCTTTGGCGCGTGGCCTCACCTGGTCCGTCCATCTGGGCGCTTGCTTCTGGAATATGCATCCTGGCCTTTTAATCTGGATTTTTGAGATAACTTAGTAATCAAGTTACCTTGATCTCAATTATCCCAAATCTTTTATCCACGAATTTCCTTCTTATCTTTGGCTTTTATGCTCATCCTGCAAGAGTTTAGGGTTGGGTAGAATTCTATCCTTCCCTCATCTTTAATAATTGCAACTTTAGCCCTTGTATATTTGCACTTTGACAATTGATATTTGCACTTTTACACCTGGGCTTCAACTGTGGGCTTTTGGGCTTCATTAAGCCTTATTTATTATAAAAATAAGAATTCGAGGCCTGCACACAATAAATTACAAATTATTAATAAATGTGCAGAATTAAATGAATAAATATGAAAATGTGATGGTAAATATGATGATAAAAATGCACTTTTCACTACCAATCAA